>ML776716.1:1800572-1836623 GCA_009831015.1 Picea engelmannii | reverse complement strand
GCTTAGTTCATGTTGATTTACTGTATTAATTTGCATATTAATAGTTTGAACTAAGGATGCCTTGTTTACTCCATAATGTTTAATCATACCCATGACCTGTACCTAATGAACCAACCCACCTCGACCTCTCATATCATAAAAAACACACAACATTACCGGAGCTGAGTTCGACATGACTCGTATATGATAACACTCTGCACTCATGTACGACTATCATCATTTTCCTACACACCATCGATCCCCACGACAATTCAAATGATCCCCTATGTTATTCCTCCCGACTACTTCCTTCATCACATTCTCTTCCTTCATCGCCCTCATCCAAATTTCGCTGCTCATCTATAGACCTTCCCTGTGATATCAAGTGGAACCATGGTGGCAAATCGCCATGAACCGGAGACATATGCAGACTTAGAGGCCCTTCCGGAGTATGAGGCAACAAGAGATATTTTTAAAAAAGCAGGATGGGAGCCGTTTCTGAAGAAATTCGATGGATATAATGATGCAATTACGCTTCAGTTTGCTCTGCATTTTCAGGGTGGGTTCGCTAAAGTGGGCGAGCTCAAGTTCGAAGTCACGGAGAAATTTATTTCAGAAGCAATTCAACTGTCCACCACAGGTCAGAGATGGACAAAGGGACAGCCTGTTGACAAAAAGCTCTGTACACAGCTTTTGAAACCACAGTACCGGGAAACACAGTGGTCTGAGGGAACATCGCGGTCATGGTTGGAACCACAGTGGGCTCAATTGTTAGCCATCCTCCAACGTTACCTCACGTGTGAAGGATGATATACCATCGTATTTCCCTGCCATGCCCGACTCCTATTACACTTCAAAGGTAATCATCTGCTGAACATACCCTTCTTTCTGTTGAAAAGTTTAAAAAAGATGGCCGAACAGGTMCGAAAGGCCAAARATTTTYGWGGAAGTCTATTTCATTTTGGTCTTGTTAAGATATTGATTAAGTCTGCACTGTCCAAGAAGCAAGAAACTTGGGATATGTTCACTATAAAAACCCTAGCCTCTACCAAGTCTAAAGATAGGAGTGTTAAGCCTGCTCCCCCACAGAAGAAGTTGAACGCTAGGAAAAAGAGGGTTAAAACCCCTACCAAAGTTTGTGCTAACCCTAAGAACATACCCGATAGCACAATTGAAGCCAGTACTGGAGACCCTGATTCAGAACATTCATTTGATGCTCATGGGTCTGATGGAGTGAAAACCAATAATGAAACTGTGAAGAATACTACTCCTACAGAGGCACATGTTGAAATTCCGAGTTCGTCCCTAGCTGCTGAGAACATTATTGACGTGGAAGAATTGGCAGAGTTGACTGACAAACCCAGGAGGAATCCAAAATGAAAATGTAAAAGCACATTGTCAGGTATGGATAACTCTGTGCCCAGTTACCCACCACAGGAGAGGTTAGAAAGTGTGGATGATCATGAGGAGGCTCCAGAGCCCTCTGAAATGACTTGGACTCTGTCCCAATTAATTCGAAAGACCCATAAAGTGGATCGACAGGCTACTTCACCCAAAGGAATTGAGTAGAATGAGCCAATTCGAGTACCAACAGGTACCCCTGCTCGGATACAAAGAGAGTTCACTCCTGAACCTAGTCCAGTTGACAATCCTGATCCAGTTGACACCTCTGAACTCAGTCCAAATCATCTAGATCCAGTTGACACCTATGAACGAAGTCCAGATGAGTTCACTCCTGAACTCAGTCCAGATCATAATTCTGATCCAGTTAACACCCCTGCTCAAAGTCCAAATGAGTTCACTCATGCATCCAGTCCTCAACCACAACCAGGACATGATAAAACATTTGAAACCTACTGTGAAATTTCCTCCAGTCGATCCTTGAAACCAATGGTAGCCAGACTAGAAAGCAACAATAACAGGTTGACGGAGAAGCTACATGAGTACACTGTATTGGATCGACATATAAAAACAGAGAATGAACTCATGAAAGTCAGGGTGACTCATCTCTTGTCCAAAATTGAAAGATTAAAATAGAAGAATAAGGGTCTTTTCCAAAGGAACAGGAGACTACAGAAGATTGCTAGGAAGCATATCATCATCAACCGAGTCCTCAAGAAAGAAATTAGAAACCTGAAGAAACATCAGAAGTTACAGATGTTGGTTGCAGTTGCTGCAACGCTCTGATTGCTATCAGTCTTTGACTTTTTGTTGCCTGAGGACAGGCAAAGACTTCAGTTTGGGGGCATGTTGGTCTCCAGTTTTGATCATGTTTTTGCCTATATTATATCACAAAGACCTCCATTTCCATACCCAGTACCACCCCTTTTGGCCTTGATATGACACACTTGATATCTCTTTACCACTCAATGGGGCTACTCAAGGTATTTTTACGTTTCAAGTTATTTTTATGTATTTTGATGCTTTAAATCAATATTGAAACTAATGTGGCTTGAGATAGGTACTATTTCTATTTGAAACAGGATTTTCCAGTACCAGGTACCAGCTCGTACCCCGTGGAGATACCAACGAATCTGCTAAAGATCTGCGCATTATGGCCAGAGTGGGAGACAGTTCGATTTACATGATAGATGGAGTCATCACTCATATGCTGATTGAAGGCGAAATTATAGAACAGAGTTGTAATACTTCATGACTCACACTTTGTGACACTGCGTGGCACAAAGATGTGAAGACCGTTTTTTTAATTGATTTCAAGTTATTTTCAGATCTGGGATCTGTTTGAATTAATGTACTGTTTCTTTAAACTACTTTTGAGGAGGATCTATATAAACAGAAGATCACTCCTAAGAAACGTTGGGTTATGTTATGCTATGAGATACATTTCTTTTAATACAATCTACCTTTGCATTATGTTACTTTACTGTCATACGATTTGAGTTATTTCTTCTGAGTAAATGGAGCGTGAATCATGAACAGTTTTTGTGTAGAATGATTGAGTAGTTTTGGTTTTTCCTTTCGGCGATTGTACCTTTTGGTTGGGCCCACCAAACAGGTTCAAGTCGCTGCTTTCCTCTGTCTTAGATTTAGTTTATTTCAGTATCTTATGATTTGCATGCATGTTAGCTTAGAGTTTGGGAATTAACTCGTCCAGATTCTTGCTTAAATTATTCTTCAACTGTATCGTTTCCAGCATATTAATATTTTCTACGATGAGGAGTATTGAAAGCATGGTTGATTCCTATAGAGTTTAGAGCATGAACTAGGTTTGCTTTGTTTCCAGTTTTCAATCTGAACGTAGCTTAGAGTTTGAATTTACTTTGTTTTCGTTAGGATAGTGATTTTACTCTGCTTTGTTAGATAGTTAGGTTACTCTGCTTAGTTAGGATAGTTAGGTTGCAATTGAATTAGAGGAAGCTTCCGGTACCAGTAGGGTAAGTAGGATATTTCTATGTTTTCCTGTGGATAAATTTAGATTTATTTTCAATGCTTAGATTAAGAAGAATTTTAGGAAATACTCTTTCTGTTATGGCTTAGATAGAAACAGTGATGATTAGATGATTAAAGGTAGTGGTAGATAGTCTGGTGAAATTACATTAGAGTAGAAATAGAAGCACCTGCACTTAGACATAGGACTGTTTTCTGGTGATGAATTACATAGGAGATGATAAATTTCAGGATAGTCATTAGGATTCAGTTTTTAAGAGTGAGTTTGTGTTTTCTTCTAAGAATAGTCTTTAGATAGGGATTAGAATCTTACCCGCACATACAGTGTAGTAGCTCTAAGTTTACTTGCCCTGGTTTGACAATTCAGTGTTTCAGGTCATTAAAATATTTAATCTAGCAGCCTAACACTATGTAGAGAAATATGCCATTGATGAAGATTTTAAAGAAGTATATGAGAAGTTAAGCCATGGTGCACATGTAGAGAACTATTGTCTGCAGGGAAAATTACTCTATCATCTTGGGAAGCTATGTATTCCTACAAGTGAACACGTCCATGTAATACGAAAAGCTCATACTTCTCTTGTATCTGGGAATTTTTGGGTAGGAAAAACTACGGCTCATTTGCAGAGGTTTTGTTATTGGCCTCAAATGAAATCAATTGTAACTAAATATGTAAAGGGGTGTGTGATGTGTTCTACTTGTAAGCCCACTAATATAAAATTGGGGCTACACTCACCACTTCTCGTTCCATCCCATCCATAGGAAAGCGTTTCCATGGATTTTGTAGGGGGCTTACCAATGACTAGAGGGGGTCATGATTATTTTTATGTCATAGTGGATAGGTTCAGCAAGATGTGTATCTTTATGCCATGTAAAAAGAAGATCATTATTGAGCAGTCTGTTAATATCTTCTTTCATCATGTTTGGGTTCACTTTGGGTTACCCACATCCATTGTCTCGGATCGAGATACTCAATTCCTTGGGGATTTTTGGACTATCTTGTGGGGAATGATGGAAACCAAATTGAAGAGGAGCAATGTTTTTCATCCACAGACTGACGAACAGACAGAGGTGGTAAACATAACAATGGTACTTTTTGTTCAAGGCTACTATAGCAACCATCCTAAGTTATGGGATGAACAAATACCATATGTACAACATGATTATAACCTAGATTTACATTCGTCCATTCAGATTTCACATTTTGAGACATGTTTTGGGTACCTACCAAAGGTTCCTTTGGACTTGATGTATGGGAGATATTTCGATGTGAATCAAGAACGAACAGACGATAGATCCCACAAGTTCATCCAGAGGATTCATCAGATACACCAGGAATTCAGGGAACAATTGGAGAAGAGTCAAGCACAATATAAAGCTCAGCATGACAAGCACAAGGTTGATCATCAGTTCCAGGTTGGAGACCGGGTATGGCTTCATCTCAGCAAGGAACGATTGAAGGGTGAAAGCAAGAAACTCAAGCTTATCCAATATGGACCCTTCATTATATTGGATAAAAGTGGCACTAATGCTTTTCGTTTATATCTTCCACCTTATATGAAGATTTATTTAGTTGTGAAAGTAGAGAACTTGAAATTTTTTTAGCCTTCCATGATCATGGATCGGGATGAGGAAGTTTCAATACCTTCAGTTGATCATTTTTCACCTGAGTACTTTGATGCATTATAGGAAGATATCATCCTAGACAGAAGGACGAGGACTTGAAGTAGGGGTGATGTTGATTATCTTCGAGTAGGATTAAAGGGAAAACATCCAAGTAAGGAAAAGTGGATTGAGAAGGACAAAGTGAGGGGGATCTTACCTCACTTACTAGTTGATTAATGAAATATTTTGGTGGTCCAAAAAGCTCTGAGTGGGAAGGCGTGATCCAAAAAGGATCTAGAGAAGGCTAAGAACAACTCAGAACTTACAGAGCCAACTCAGGACGCTTAGAATGGCGTCAACATATAGAGAAAGGGAAAACAGTAAAAGTTCCCAAAACTCAGTTAAAATGGCATGATTTCAAAGAGCGCACCGCAAGCTTTATAACAACGCAAACGACTCGTCAAACAGAGTTACAGATCCAAAGTTACAAGTTGTCAGAGTTCAGGTCAAACTTGGTTAAAAAGTCAAAAGGTCAAGGTGACACATGTCACCACTGCAAGGGTGACACGTGGCACATATGTACAACTAATGTGGAAGAATGATGAGTTTGCATGGGATGACATGGCAAGGTCATACAGATTGATGGTAGATACGTGGGAAAATTAGGTGATGACACATGTCATTTTTGTGGACAAATGTTATGGTGCCACGTCACCCAGTCATGGGATGCTATGTGGCACCCCTCCAGTGGTTGGTATGTTTAAAAATATATGACTCCACAGGAGTCGAACCCGAAACCTCTTAGCCCCAAGGCCTTACACCTCCACGCTACCCAACATACCACCATGTGTTCCTTGTTAGTACTATGGTGCACATTGTATTTAAGTGTTAATAATGTTTCATATGGGGGAGAAAATGGCTAGGCCTTCGGCCCAGCCCTTGGCTCTATGTAAACCCACACGACCACATTTCAGGCACATGCATACCTGCCATATTATCCTCCATTTTCGTGGCATATTCCTCCAACATTAAACCACCTGCCATTCTAGCAAACCACCACCAGAATTAGCATAGCGCGCCATATGGTTGCAACCATATGTTAAAAGGGGTAGACCTATGGGATTCGACCTTGGGACCTCCGCTAACTAATGACTCAAAATAGCTCCACCTACCAGTGCGCCAAGCACCTCAGTTATGACATAACCTCCACAATTTCGTATAAGAAGGGGGTTTGGCCAGTGTAAGATACATAAGAGAGTAGAACCAAGCATGCCCGTAAGGAATTTGTATGGAATTGGGCATGCATTTCGATATTTTATCAGTCATTTATTGCAGAGGGGGGGCACGAAAACTGAGGCAAGGGTGTCTCTTCAGCCTGAATGTGCCAGACTCAGATCGGGGCATGGAGATAGTCATTTTTAGGTAAAATGACGCCACGAACGCAGTGGTGGTGTTAGTTTTTTGATCTGAGAAAATATTTTGTATATTAACTCCAGAATGAGGTATAATTATGTATTTTCCCGATTCTTTTGTGGAGTTAATAAAAGGACCTACCCATTTGAAAGCAGGACCCGAAGAGTTAGTCCACTAGGGAAAAACTCTGTTATCAAGTTTTTTTGTTCATATTGCATGATTATGTCTCTTTTTTTTTTTTTTTTCCTTCTTTATGGTGTACTTTAGTTTATGCTCATTTAATACAATTCTTTAATAAGTCACCTGACGAAAAGATCCTGGATCAAATACTATGGAAATTTTACCTTACATAAAAATTTTAATATGTTGTTGTTGTTCCGAGATGGAAACCATGTCCAAAAGAGAATCATATAATTTAATATTATCCAATTGATTAAGGATATTATATTTGAAGGGAGGGAAAGAATAATTTGTCCCTTCATTGTTTAGAGTCTTGACAGGATGGGAGTTAGTTCCTTGGGATATGTGCTTGGGGAAGAAGTAGTGCAGGGAGGATCAACTTTGTTCTGATTGAGTTAATATCTATTTATGGTATTAACTACCATAGCATCGTCAGGTTGAGCCCAATCTAGAACAACAATAGTAGCATCATACTTCTTACCGAAATGTTTTTCCTTAGCATTCTTTTTAACTTCACAAGTGCTTTTGTCATGATTTTCTTCACAAAAATTACATCAAGAATGAGACATGATAGTGTTTGGTTGAAAAGGATTATCATTTGGATTCCTAAAATATGCTTGTGAAGAAGTCTCGGCAGGAGAAAAAGAGGAAGTGATTCCTTCCTTCCATAATAAATTAGTCTATTATTCATATCCTGCATAAGTCACACGATTGCAGACATATCGGTTTGTTTGACATAATCTCCCTTAGGAAGACCCATCCTTTATAACTTCTCTTCATACTCGAGACAAGATTGAAATGTAGATATGATATTATCTATAGCCTTTTCTTCCAATATATGGCGATAGGAAGAAGGTAAAGCATTATAATAATGCATGGAAGCAACCTAGTTCTGGGGGCAGATCAATTCAAGAATTTTATTTTACAACTTAGTGAAACGGATATTGAATGATTTAATAGTTTCACTATTGTTATAAGTAATATTATTATATTCCCTTAGTTGATCAGTTGGACTTTTAGCTTTTCCATGTGTATATTTAAACCAATAGACCAATTATTCCCACGTACAGAATATTTTTGGGGATAAGTCAAAAAAAATTGCAGTTGCCTTCCCTTCAAGAGAGTTAATAAAAAAGCACATGCAAGTGTCATTTTCATTTTCCCCTATATCGTGAAACACATTAGAAAAGACCACCAAGTGTTCCTTTGTTGTGATAGTGACAATTCCCAAAAACTTAGGCAGATGGTCCTTAAACTTTGGAAGGTGTTGGGCAGATAGTGTGAGATTCAAGGGAGAAGATATGTGCCATGAGGTGGTGGTAGCATCTTCTTAGAATTAAAATAAGCCATATTTTTTAATTACTTTTGATTTATTAGTTGTAGATTGAATTGGAATTTGATGGCTAAAGATACTTCCGTTTACAGATGAAGTTGAGGGATGTGAAGAAGAGGAACCTATGGTACCACTATCGCCACCAGAAGATGTCATATTTGAAGTGAAGGAAATTACAGGTAGGGTAGAGGTGGTTGAATCAGATAAGGTTCGACGAAGAGAAGTTTGTTGGCTTCATATGACAATCTTTCTCTTTCCTATTTCAGATATAGGAAGGTTTTCAGGTGACAACCCTCTTGTTCTTCGAGAGATACAAGAGCTAGAGGACATATGGAAAATAATTCAATGAAGAGGATGATTTATGGGTTGCCTTTTTTGGGCTTCCTGCTGTTCTCATATTCTACTATCTTCATAAATGACTCCACAAGAACAATGGATTTCAAACCTAGTGTTAGTTGTCTCTAAAATGGTATTAAATAAGGTTAAAAAATGCTAGTTTGATATTCAAGACCATCACAACTATTATGCAGTCTAGTAACAGGCACAATCATGGAATCAATCAATTAAAACAAAATAAGCACAGTAAAAAAAAGAAATGAATTACATAAATAAATTACAACAATCAGAGAGATATGGAAATATATCCCCAATATGATCGTAAAATAAATGAAGAGAAAAAGGTATGAAGAACCCGACTCCAACATTTTTGAATCTTACTTGGCTAAGTCAAGATAATTGGGATTGTCACCCAGGGTTTACAGCCTGAGACAAAATTATCATTTTATTCACGAGCAATAAGTACAAGGAATCAATGTTGTCTTTTATGATAATTAATTGTGCAAAAAAAGAAAATATAAAATGTATATGTACAATGTTTAAGAAAAATAAACAAATGAAATACCAATCTGAAAAAGTATCAAAAAAATACACAAGTGAGACAAAACCAACAAAATGATTTATTTATTTATTTCATTCTAAGATACAATAATAGTCCTCTTTTCAAACCCCTGCGAGGGTATGGACCAAAGTCAAATTTAGAGGTCTTCGATGGGCTCCATACAAAAATACTCTAACAACAAGAGAAGACTGAGACTAAATATCTGGATCATCTTTGCCACAGAAGCATCATTTACTAACTCTGCAAAATACTCCATATCAGTAATGAAATGTAATCCATAAACAGATCAGAATACTCAGACTTCCAAAAATAAATTATCAACCTTTCTTTAACAAGCTGCTGAAGTACATGACTCAATATTTGAATCCTGCTACCTTCAATAAGACCTTGTTGTCAACAAGAGGGTTAAGATTCCTAGAAAACTAAGAATGAATGAAAATGATAATCTCACAAGTATAAGAGAAGTCCTTATATCAAAAAATTATTTCCTTTCTCTCCCCTTTTGTCCATAATCCAAAACACAACATGAGTTAAAAATGGGAGTGTTGATAGTAATTATTTTGAATTCTCCTGTTCAAAATAAAAACTCGTAATGAGTGAAAATATGAACCCATAGTGCACGATAGGAGACTAGAATCACACGAATCTCGACAAGTAGTATCAACAGTGCTCATCACTAACAATAACCTAGTTTAAATTCTTTTTTTTCGAAATTGAACAAAACCCAAGTCGTGACCATCATTTGCATTCGAACTTGTCATTTTATTCCATTAAGAGCCTAAACCACCCAAAACATTCTTCATTAAAAAACCTATATATAACATAGAGGCATATTCATAGCACACATAAAACATGCAAAAAAATGAGCCAATATCCGAATTTTATCAGAGCAGGAGTGAATTATTGATGCTATAAGAGTCAAATAGATCCGTACTTGTTGAAATTTTCCCAAAAAGACACAAAAGAAGCAGTTTCAAATATCAACAAACCACTGAAAAACACAAAACCATAGTCAACAACATGGACGATCTCCCAAGAAAATGACAATACGAAAAGGTGGTATACTAGAAAAAATAAATGAGTAGAGTTCATTTACTTCACATCATTTCAACCATCAACCAACCCATCAATTATTAATTGCATCCAACAAAACCTTACATGGTGGAGCATACTCAACGCCAACTCAAAACCAACCTCATGTCATACATCAAACCATCAACCGACCATTTTGATATATATCCCATATTCACTAACAAATAGGAGCATCGTTGTTTTTTAAATAAATTGGATTAAATAAACATCAAGTAACATGAAGTATGGAATACGTGATTTGCATTTTAAATTATGTTCATTCATACTTGTGTGTGATGTCCCTAACATAACTTTGGAATATTTATATGATATCATTGGTGATATATGATAAATAAAACTTGACCAACCCTTTTTTTTTAAACATATTGCATTCATAATAACACATCTTTGCATTTTGTATGAAGCACGAGTTTTGCTTGAAGGTCCCTTTATTTTCTTTTTGATGGATAACACGCCATTTAAAATTAAATATGAGGATGGAGCTATCATTAATTACCGATGCAAATCCATTTTGTGCATGTGAGAACATCAAATTTCAATCAGACCACAACATTTATGTGAAATTCATATTGTCTAGGAAGGAATCAACTTATTACACGTTTCTCCTAAGGCCTCCCACCTATTAATTATTAATATCATATATTATAAGTATATTGTATTGCACTTCTTTGAAAACATGATTCTCTTTGCGCTTTTATGTGTCAAAACATGGTTGTGGAGAAGAAGAAACATGAGCTTCTTAGTAAGTACACGGGTGAGGATCTCATGGAGGAGCAGGCTAAGGCCAAGGAAATGCTTAATATTTAGAGATAAGGCATGCTAACGAAGCTTATGGATCATCAGTTATTTTTCTAAATGTGTTTCTTAACTTATATTAAATATACAATATGGATCTTAGGTAATTCTTGAGGTTGAGGCAGTGTTATAATTAATACATCCACCAGGGTCCTTTCTTGTTAAATAGGGAAAAGGCGAACTAGGAAGCTTTGATCGTAGAGCTTGGTAGTCATAATTATGCCAAAGTAGGGGCTAAGATGACATACTTGGAAAGGAATAAATTTTTCATACCCAATTCCACCAAAAATACCCTTGCTTACAAATACTTCGGGTCTACAAAATTCCTTCTCATCCTTAAATAGATATTTGATAAGCCCCCTCGAGGAAAAAAAGAGGAGGTGTAGGTATGCGATCTACAAGCAAATTGACAGCAGTTCATATTATGGCTATAGGAATGACGACGATGGTTTCTTTGAGAAAGTTAAGCATCCTGTGTAGGAGAATATGTGAGGTAGAGAAATGAGGAAGTGGCAAAGGATCAAGTCCATGCGCTAAATTATGAGAGGCACCAAATATTGACCTTTTTTTTTTCCTCCGCAAAGAAAAACCTACAGAACATTTAATTGTAGAGGTTTACATCTGTAGTGTTTGTGAATTAAGTTTTTTTTCTTTCAGCATCTCCTTTGCATGCCTTAACCAATGTGAAGAACACTTTTCAGTGGGAAGGAAAGAAAAAAAAATCTTTCGACACTTTGAAGGGGAAGATCAGTACCGCACTAGTAGTAGCACTGTCGAATATTCAACAACCTTTTGAGATTGAGACAAATTCCAATGGATACGCCATGGGTGTAGTATTGATGCAATATTATAAGGCTATCTATTACTACTCTGATACTTTTAACCAAGTTGTTGTTAACTCTCCTACATATGATAAAGAGTTGTATGAATTAGTTCAAAGCGTAAATAAATGGAAGCACTACTTGTTAGGGAAGGAAAAAATTATACATATATATCACCAGCCCTTACAGTATCTTCAAGCACAGACCAAACTGCAACAATCTCGGCACTACAGATGGATGGTTTTCCTACAATAATTTCATTTGGTAATCAAGTACAAGAAGGGTACAAATAACAAGGTAGCCGATATTCTTTCTAGACCTCCTATTGTTGCTTCTATTATTTTGAAGAATACTTCTTTATCTCATGATAGCTATGTAGAGAAATATGCCATTGATGAAGATTTTAAATAAGTATATGAGAAGCTAAGCCATGGTGCACATGTAGAGAACTATTGTCTGCAGGGAAAATTACTCTATCATCTTGGGAAGCTATGTATTCCTACAAGTGAACGATTCCATGTAATACGAGAAGCTCATACTTCTCTTGTATCTGGGAATTTTGGGGTAGGAAAAACTACGGCTCATTTGCAGAGGTTTTGTTATTGGCCTCAAATGAAATCAATTGTAACTAAATATGTAAAGGGGTGTGTGATGTGTTCTACTTGTAAGCCCACTAATATAAAATTGGGGCTACACTCACAACTTCTCGTTCCATCCCATCCATGGGAAAGCGTTTCCACGGATTTTGTAGGGGGCTTACCAATGACTAGAGGGGGTCATGATTATTTTTATGTTGTAGTGGATAGGTTCAGCAAGATGTGTATCTTGATGCCATGTAAAAATAAGATCATTATTGAGCAGTCTGTTAATCTCTTCTTTCAGCATGTTTCGGTTCACTTTGGGTTACCCACATCCATTGTCTCGGATCGAGATACTCGATTCCTTGGGGATTTTTGGACTATCTTGTGGGGAATGATGGACACCAAATTGAAGAGGAGCAATGTTTTTCATCCACAGACCGACAGACAGACAGAGGTTGTAAACATAACAGTGGTACTTTTGCTTCAAGGCTACTGCAGCAACAATCCTAAGTTATGGGATGAACAGATACCCTATGTACAACATGATTATAACCTAGATTTACATTCATCCATTCAGATTTCACATTTTGAGACATGTTTTGGGTACCTACCAAATATTCCTTTGGACTTGATGTATGGGAGATATTTCGATGTGAATCAAGAACGAATAGAGGACAGAGCCCACAAGTTCATCCATAGGATTCATCAGATACACCAGGAAGTCGGGGAACAATTGCAGAAGAGTCAAGCACAATATAAAGCTTGGCATGACAATCACAAGGTTGATCATCAGTTCCAGGTTGGAGACCGAGTATGGCTTTGTATCAGCAAGGAACGATTGAAGGGTGAAGGAAAGAAACTCAAGCCTATCCGATATGGACCCTTCATTATATTGGATGAAAGTGGCACTAATGCTTTTCGTTTATATCTTCCACCTTATATGCAGATTTATTTAGTTGTGAACGTAGAGAACTTGAAAATATTTTAGCCTCCCATGATCATGGATCAGGATGAGGAAGTTTCAATACCTTCAGTTGATAATTTTTCACTTGAGTACTTTGATGCGTTATAGGAAGATATCATCCTGGAAAGAAGGACGAGGACTTCAAATAGGGTGATGTTTATTATCTTCGAGTAGGATTAAAGGGAACACATCCAAGTAAAGAAAAGTGGATTGAGAAGGACAAAGTGAGAGGGATCTTACCTCACTTACTAGTTGATTAATGAAATACTTTTGTGGTCCAAAAATCTCTGAGTGGGAAGGCGTGATCCAAAAAGGATCTAGAGAAGGCTAAGAACAACTCAGAACTTACAGAGCCAACTCAGGACACTTAGAATGGCGTCAAAATACAAAGAAAGGGAAAATAATAAAAGTTCCCAAAACTCAGTGAAAATGGCATGATTTCAAAGAGTGCATCGCAAGCTTTCTAACAACACAAACGGCTCATCAAACAAAATTACAGATCGAAAGTTATAAGTTGTCATAGTTCAGGTCAAACTTGGTCAAAAAGTCAAAAGGTCAAGGTGACACATGTCACCACTGCAAGGGTGACACGTGGCACATATGTACAACTGATGTGGAAGAATGATGAGTTTGCATGGGATGACGTGGCAAGGTTATACAGATTGATGGTAGATACGTTGGAAAATTAGGTGATGACAGATGTCATTTTCATGGACAAATGTTATGGTGCCACATCGCCCAGTCATGGGATGCTATGTGGCACCCCTCCAGTGGTTGGTATGTTTAAAAATATATGACTCCACAGGAGTCGAACCCGAAACCTCTTAGCCCCAAGGCCTTACACCTCCATGCTAACCAACATACCACCATGTGTTCCTTGTTAGTACTATGGTGCGCATTGTATTTAAGTGTTAATAATGTTTCATATGGGGGAGAAAAGGGCTAGGCCTTTGGTCCAGCCCTTGGCTCTATGTAAACCCACGCGACCACATTTCAGGAACATGCATACCTGCCATATTATCCTCCATTTTTCGTGGCATATTCCTCCAACCTTAAACCACCCACCATTCCAGCAAACCACCGCCAGAATTAGCAGACCATGCCATATGGTTTCAACCATATGTTAAAAGGGGGAGACCCGTGGGATTCGACCCTAGGACCTCCGCTAACTAATGACTCAAAATAGCTCCACCTACCAGTGCGCCAAACGCCTCAGTTATGACATAACCTCCACAATTTCTTATAAGAAGGGGGTTCGTCCAATGTACGATACATAAGAGAGCAGAACGAAGCATGCCCGTACGGACTTTGTACGGATTTGGGCACGCATTTTGATATTTTATCAGTCATTTATTGTAGAGGGGTGGCACGAAAACTGAGGCAGGGGTGTCTCTTCAGCCTGAAAGAGCTAGACTCGGATCGGGGCATGGAGATAGTCATTTTTAGGTAAAATGATGCCACGAACGTAGTGGTGGTGTTAATTTTCTGATTTGAGAAAATATTTTTTATATTAACTCCTGAATGAGGTATACTTATGTATTTTCCCAATTCTTTTGTGGAGTTAATAAAAATACCTACCCATTTGAAAGCAGGACCCAAAGAGGTAGTCCACTAGGGACAAACTCTGTTATCAAGTTTTTTTGTGCATATTGCATTATTATGTCTCTTTATTTTTGAGCTTTTCCTTCTTTATGGTGTACTTTAGTTTATGCTCATTTAATACAATTCTTTATTAAGTCACCTGACGAAAAGATCCTGGATCAAATACTATGGAAATTTTACCTTACATAAAAAATTTAATATGTTGTTGTTGTTCTGAGATAAAAACCATGTCCAAAAGAGAATCATATACTTTAATATTTTCCAATTGATTAAGTATATTATATTTGAAGGGAGGGAAAAAATAATTTGTCCCTTGATTGTTTAGAGTCTTGACAGGATGGGAGTTAGTTCCTTGGGATATGTGCTTGGGGAAGAAGTAGTGCAAGGAGGATCAACTTTGTTCTGATTGAGTTAATATCTATTTATGGTATTAACTACCATAACATCATCAGATTGAGCCCAATCTAGAACAACAATAGTAGCATCATACTTCTTACTGAAATTTTTTTCCTTATCATTCTTTTTAACTTCACAAGTGCTTTTGACATGATTTTCTTCACAAAAATTACTTCAAGCATGAGACATGATAGTGTTTGGTTGAAAAGGATTATCATTTGGATTCCTAAAATATGCTTGAGAAGAAGTCTCAGCAGGAGAATAAGAGGAAGTGATTCCTTCCTTCCATAAGAAATTAGTCTATTATTTGTATCCTGCATAAGTTGCACGATTGTAGACATATTGGTTTGTTTGACATAATCTCCCTTAGGAAGACCCGTCCTTTCTAACTTCTCTTCATACTTGAGACAAGATTGAAATGTAGATATGATATTATCCATAGCCTTTTCTTCCAATATATGGTGATAGGAAGAAGGTAAAGCATTATAATAATGCATGAAAGCAACATAGTTCTGGGGGTAGATCAATTCAAGAATTTTATTATACAACTTAGTGAAATGAATATTGAATGATTTAATAGTTTCACTATTGTTATAAGTAATATTATTATATTCCCTTAGTTGATCAGTTGGACTTTTAGCTTTTCCATGTGTATATTTAAACCAATACACCAATTATTCCCACGTACAGAATATTTTTGGGGATAAGTCAAAAAAATTTGCAGTTGCCTTCCCTTCAAGAGAGTTAATAAATAAGTGCATGCAAGTGTCATTGTCATTTTCCCCTATATCGTGAAACACATTAGAAAATACCACCAAGTGTTCCTTTGTAGTGATAGTGCCAATTCCCAAAAACTTAGGCAGATGGTCCTTAAACTTTGGAAGGTGTTGGGGAGATAGTGTGAGATTCAAGGGAGAAGATATGTGCCACGAGGTGGTGGTAGCATCTTCTTAGAATTAAAATAAGCCATATTTTTTAATTACTTTTGATTTATTAGTTGTAGATTGAATTGGAACTTGGTGGCTAAAGATACTTCCATTTACAGATGAAGTTGAGGGATGTGAAGAAGAGGAACCTACGGTACCACTATTGCCACCAGAAGATGTCATATTTGAAGTGAAGGAAATTACAGGTAGGGTAGAGGTGGTTGAATCAGATAAGGTTCGACGAAGAGAAGTTTGTTGGCTTCATATGACAATCTTTCTCCTTCCTATTTCAGATATAGGAAGGTTTTCAGGTGACAACCCTCTTATTCTTTGAGAGATACAAGAGCTAGAGGACATATGGAAAATAATTCAATGAAGAGGATGATTTATGGGTTGCCTTTTTTGGGCTTCCCATTGTTCTCATATTCTACTATCTTCATAAATGACTCCACAAGAACAATGGAGTTCAAACCTAGTGTTAGTTGTCTCTGAAATGGTATTAAATAAGGTTAAAAAATTCTACTTTGATCTTCAAGACCATCACCAATATTAGGCAGTCTAGTAACAGGCACAATCATGGAATCAATCAATTAAAACAAAATAAGCACAGTAAAAAAAAGAAATAAATTACATAAATAAATTACAACAATCAGAGAGATATGGAAATATATCCCCAATATGATCGTAAAATAAATGAAGAGAAAAAGGTACGAAGAACCCGACTCCAACATTTTTGAATCTTACTTGGCTAAGTTAAGATAATTGGGATTGTCACCCAGGGTTTACAGCCTGAGACAAAATTATCATTTTATTCACGAGAAATAAGTACAAGGAATCAATGTTGTCTTTTATGATAATTAATTGTGCAAAAAAAGAAAATATAAAATGTATATGTACAATGTTTTTGAAAAATAAACAAATGAAATACCAATCTGAAAAAGTATCAAAAAAATACACAAGTGAGACAAAACCAACAAAATGATTTATTTATTTATTTCATTCTGAGATACAATAATAATCCTCTTTTCAAACCCCTGCAAGGGTATGGACCAAAGTCAAATTTAGAGGTCTTCGATGGGCTCCATACAAAAATACTCTAACAACAAGAGAAGATTGAGACTAAATATCTGGATCATCTTTTCCATAGAAGCATCATTTACTGACTCTGCAAAATACTCCCTATCAGTAATGAAATGTAATCCATAAACAGATCAGAATACTCAGACTTCCAAAAATAAATTATCAACCTTTCTATAACAAGATGCTCAAGTACATGACTCAATATTTGAAACCTGCTACCTTCAATAAGACCTTGTTGTCAACAAGAGGGTTAAGATTCCTAGAAAACTAAGAATGAATGAAAATGATAATCTCACAAGTATAAGAGAAGACCTTATATCAAAAAAATATTTCCTTTCTCTCCCCTTTTGTCCATAATCCAAAACACAACATGAGTTGAAAATGGGAGTGTTGATAGTAATTATTTTGAATTATTCTGTTCAAAATAAAAACTCATAATGAGCGCAAAAATGAACCCATAGTGCACGATAGGAGACCAAAATCACATGAATCTCGACAAGTAGTATCAACAGTGTTCATCACTGACAATAACCTAGTTTAAATTCTTTTTTTTCGAAATTGTACAAAACCCAAGCCGTGACCATAATTAACATTCGAACTTGTCATTTTATTCCATTAAGAGCCCAAACCACCCAAAAAAATCTTCATTCAGAAACCTATATAGAACATAGAGGCATATTCATAGCACACATAAAACATGCAAAAGAATGAGCCAATATCCGAATTTTATCAGAGCAGGAGTGAATTATTGATGCTATAAGAGTCAAATAGATCCATACCTCTTGAAATTTTCCCAAAAAGACACAAAAGAAGTAGTTTCAAATATCAACAAACCACTGAAAAATACAAAACCGTAGTCAACAACAGGGACGATCTCCCAAGAAAATGACAATATGAAAAGGTGGTATACTAGAAAAAATAAATGAGTAGAGTTCATTTACTTCACATCATTTCAACCATCAACCAACCCATCAATTATTAATTGCATCCAACAAAACCTTACATGGTGGAGCGTACTCAACGCCAACTCAAAACCAACCTCGTGTCATACATCAAACCATCAACTGACCATTTTGATATATATCCCATATTCACTAACAAATAGGATCATCGTTGTTTTTTAAATAAATTGGATTAAATAAACATCAACATGAAGTATGGAATACATGATTTGCATTGTAAATTATGTTCATTCATACTTCTGTGCGATGGCCCTAACATAACTTTGGAATCTTTATATAATATCATTGGTGATATATGATAAATAAAACTTGACCACCCCTTTTGTTTTAAACATATTGCATTCATAATAACACATCTTTGCATTTTGTATGAAGCACAAGTTTTTCTTGAAGGTCCCTTTATTTTCTTTTTTACGGATAACACGTCATTTAAAATTAAATATGAGGATGGAGCTATCATTAATCACCGTTGCAGATCCATTTTTTGCATGTGAGAACATCAAATTTTAATCAAACCACAACATTTATGTGAAATTCATATTGTCTGGGAAGGAATCAACTTATTACGCTTTTCTCCTAAGGCGTCTCACCTATTAATTATTAATATCATATATTATAAGTATAATGTATTGCAATTCTTTGAAAACATGATTCTCTTTGCACTTTTATGTGTCAAAACATGGTTGTGGAGAAGAAGAAACATGAGCTTCTTAGTAAGTACACGGGTGAGGATCTCATGGAGGAGCAAGCTAAGGCCAAGGAAATGCTTAATATTTAGAGATAAGGCATGCTAACGAAGCTTATGGATCATCAGTTATTTTTCTAAATGTGTTTCTTAACTTATATTAAATATACAATCTGGATCTTAGGTAATTCTTGAGGTTGAGGCAGTGTTATAATTAATACGTCCACCAGGGTCCTTTCTTGTTAAACAGGGAAAAAGGGCACTGGGAAGATTTGATCGTAGAGCTTGGTAGTCCTAATTATGCCAAAGTAGGGGCTAAGATGACATACTTGGAAAGGAATAAATTTTTCATACCCAATTCCACCAAAAATATCCTTGCGTACAAATACTTCGGGTCTACAAAATTCCTTCTCATCCTTAAATAGATATTTGATAAGCCTCCTCGAGGAAAAAAATAGGAGGTGTAGGTATGCGATGTATACGCAAATTGACAGCAGTTCATATTATGGCTATAGGAATGACGAGGATGGTTTCTTTGAGAAAGTTGAGCATCCTTTGTAGGAGAATATGTGAGGCAGAGAAATGAGGAAGTGGCAAAGGATCAAGTCCATGCGCTAAATTATGAGAGGCGCCAAATATTGACCTTTGTTTTTTCCTCCGCAAAGAAAAACCTACAGAACATTTAATTGTGGAGGTTTACATGTGTAGTGTTTGTGAATTAAGTTTTTTTTCTTTCGGTTTATAACCCAAACATATATAACTAATATGTATTTATTAAAAACTAAAATCAGTTTGTGTTTGCAAACAAGAAGTGAAACATTAACCGGTGTTATTACTAACTTCATATGCACCATTGTCGATGCTCCATATCATACATAAGGAACCAAACAATAGTCTGTTAAATATAACGCATTGGTGCATCATTATTATTCGAGAACCAATATTTGTAGAGGTGAGTTGTGATATATAACACATTGGTTAAGGGTTTTCATACAAAACGACCTATGATGCCATTTCACATATGAACTCTGTAACTTGGGTTGGTTGGTTCTACAGAATGCACCATTGTGGTAGAAATTTTTAATGATAAACCAAGGGGTGTGCTTGGTTATATGAAACACATCGACACTCTATGTTGCTTCAATAATTATATGCACTTTAACGGTGTGTTGTATTTTCTGACGCACTGGTAATGGACACATTTTAAAAGACACACTACGACGATAATTTTTTAAATATTTTTCTCAGTGCAACTCACTTAACTGCACTCGTGCATTTCGGTGAATGTAAGGCATTGACACTCCATTTTATCTTTGTATGTGTTGATATTGGTGTGTTTGTCTTGTAACACACCAGTAACGAGGCATTCCATAAAACAAATCGATGTGGTAAATTGTGATGTATTTTTCTCACTATGTTGTAGTACACAACACCGATGCATTGTATTTATTTGACGCACAATGAAGAATTTTTTATTTTTTAAAAATGGGTAGTGCGTTCAATTAAAAGAATGCACCAGTGTGTTTTTTGCAATTGGAACACTTCCTAGGATCTTAGTTGTGCTTTCCATAAGACACACTATGTTGATAATTTGTGAAAATCCATCCTGGTGTAGTTCTCTTTAAAACTCCAATGCATTGTTTGGACCTAGGCGCACCGACGGGTTAAATAGTTTTATAACAACTTAAGCGGTGTGATGTGTTAATATAAATGCACCAGTTCTATCATTCTCTTAGAGCACCATCATTTATTTTAATGGTGTGTTCTATTGTCGAGATCACTCGTAACGGGACATCCACCAAGACACCCCACTACACCGATGCATTTGGTTAACATAAATGCATCGCTACCACAATTTTTATGGTATGTAAATATGAAGGTGTGTTTTTTCTAATTGAATACACCAGTGTGATATAATTTCCAAAGAAATGACATGATGCTTAGTGGTGCATCATCTAGTATAACGCACCAGTGCAATTTTTGACACTTATGGGCACCACTCTGTTATATTGATTTATTACAAATTAAGTGGTGTTGTGTGTTACTATGAATGCACTAGTGCTACTGTGTTATTGAAACACCTCTATTTTATTTAGTTTTTCTTTATTAATAATATAATACTAGAGACGAGGCATCAAAGGAAACACCCCACTATGCCAAATCGGTCAATATACATTTATGTTAATGGCACTAGTGCATTTGTTTAAAATGGTTGCACCGCTGAGTTACATTTTATGTGTCTTATGTTGAGTGATGTGCTTGGTCAAATGGAACACACTGGTGCTTTTATGTTTGAAAAGAATAGGCATTAATCTACATTACTACAGAGAAATCCAAAGAAAAATCACAAAAAAAGACAAAAACAACACATGATATGAGCAAGCAAAATGAACCATTCATTTTATTTAGTAGAATAGGAAGCCTTTATATAGAATAGGTTAAACATGCAATGGTTTTGATTAAAAGTGGATGAATTCTAACTATCTAACAACTAGAAAAGGTCCCAAACCCTAATAGTTATCTTATTTGACCAGTTCCTAGTCCTTTGGACTTGTTCCCAACCTCCCAGGTAGAGATGCACCCCATGTGGAATTTGTGGTGAAGTGCGCTGCATATGGAAGGAGGTGCACCTTTGTGGTAGCACCCTATTTGTTTGCCTTGAGATGTGTTATCTCCTCCTTGGGGTTTGCACCTTTAAACCTACCCAATTCCTCTTTGTTTAATCCCGGAAGTGTCCTTACTTATGTCAGCAACTGTGGAAACTATGGAGACATGGCATATTGTGATAGCCATTTAGCTTGGGATGGAAGTTGACCCTTACGACCCACTAGAAAGGAAGTGTGTTGTTGAGTGTGAGTAGTGGTGGTGCGTGTATCCAACACTCTATCTTGAAGGAGAGGTGGTTGGAAATATGGAACCAACTAAGAGGGGTGTGAGATGGTGACCTCTTCTTCCAGGAGTGGAGGATCATAGAATTTGAGATTGTTCACATTTACCATGTCATGAATACCCAACTATGATGGAATTTCGAGGCGATAAACATTGTCTCCAAATGATCTAGGTGGATATCGGTGGCCACCCACCTTTTCTACTGGCTCAAAACAGTTTTCTGGAAATTTTGGCAATTTACTATTTTTAGCAGTTTTTAACTTCTAGGGCCATTTTGAGGGCCCAAATGAAGGTTTTTATAGATAAAGCTTCTCAATTATATCTAAGGGAATTATTGAGCCCCCAAAATGAATCTCCTCGAATATACCTTTCCAACGAGCTATCATACGCCTAAAACGGAGATCGTATGCAAAAGTTACGACCCCGGGAAGTTGATGCACCAACTTACCCAAACGGGGCCAACATGACTTTTGGCGCTTCATCTCCTAGGGTTAGGTTTTTGGATGTCTAGGGTTTTTTGAATTCTTTCTTATTGTAAAAATTCCTTCAGAGCCTCATTGTAATCATCTTCTTGCGAATGTGAGTAGCCGCCACATCTCTTCTCATAGATAAGTTGCCACCATTCTAGCGAGTCTTTCACTCTGTATTTTTACAGTCTCTGTACATTTCTTTGATTAATAGAAATCATGTATTACTGTATATCTGTATTTATGGTTGCATATATGATACATTTCTGTTATATTATTGAATATCTGCGATATCTCTGTGTATTTCTTTATTATATCTCCACTCTCATTTCATGCCGAAAATAATTCGGATCACCAACATGTTGCAAAACTGTGTAAGGAGCATAGTAGAGGGGTTTCAACTTGTGATAATGCTGGGACTGAAAGCCTCAGTGCTCCATGTGAAACTAAACCTTATTTCCAGGGGAAAAAGAGAGTGGATTTTTTTTTACATCATGACGAGACTTATAAAATGGTGGGGAAGCTTGTAAAGCCTCAAAAACATGAGCTTGTGTACGAGCCAAGGTTTGCAAAAAGGATGAGGTAGATGTTTTCTCTTTTTTCTGTTGGGGAGTACCAAAAGGTTGGAGCTGTAAAGAAAACTCATAGGGTGTAGTAGGTTGATACCCAAAGCAATATTTTAAAGGGGAAAATCCAGTAGAAATATGAACTTCCCTATTATAATTGTGTTGGACAATATGGAGGGTGGAATCCCACTATTTAGATTTGGTAAAATGAATGCATAGGGAATGGACCAGGCTATGATTAACGAATTCAGTTTTTCCATCCATCTGCGGATGGAAAGAAGTGGAGTATTTGAGGTGACACCCCAAGAGAGACCAGATAGTTTTCCAAAATGTACTGAGGAAATAGGCATCAGGATCAGAGATAATGTTGGAGGGGAGATAAAAATTTGTCCACACATGAGTGAAAAAGAGGTATGTTGTTTGAGCAACAACAGTAGTCTTAGTGCAAGGGACAACAATGGCCATTTTATAGAAGCGACACACAACCACCCAAATGGAATCTTGTTAACGAAAGGTCATGGGAAGAGCGTTGATGAAGTCCATAGAGATAGATTCTCAGGGATGGGAGGGAATAGGTAAGGTTTGATACATGCCATACTTATGGTTGGCCATCTTATGTTGACTAGAGAGGGTACAAGCTCAGATAAATTTCTCAACTTGGCACTATAAAGAAGGCCAAAAGAAGTGACGTTGAATATGCTAAGTAGTTTTGAATGTGTAGAAGTTCCCGCTAGAAGAGGAGGTGTGGGATTCATGAATAAGAACAAGGAGATCATCAGTAGTAGGCACACATATGTTGTCAAACCTATACAACCATCCATCCTGAATGTGTTAGTATAGGAAACAGGTATGGTTAATGATAGCAGGTTGTTGCAAGGTAGTCTATATGGTACTAAAGAAAGGGTCATATGCATATAGAGGCTTGCAATATTCATAAGCAACACAACGAACAAACGATATTTGAAGTATCTGAGGAGGAGGGAAGCAAAGGAGATCAACCATGTGATTGGTGGCCCCTTTCTTATATTTGATGACCAACTAGAATTGTTGTAGATAAGCATCCCACTTCAAGTGACATTGTTCCTGGAGCTTAGACTGAGAATTAATAAAAATCAAAGGATGATGATCAATATGAAGAATGGTCTCCATACCCAAGATATAGTGGCTCCATTGTTTTAATTCCTGGACCAAGTTGTAGAATTCCTTATCATAGGTATTTTAGTGTTGTTTGGATTGAGCCAATGTCTGAGAATGATAAGAAATGGGATGTCCTCCTTGTTTAAGAACTATGCCAATCGCATGTTGAGAGGCATTAGGCTCATTTTCAAAAGGTTGTTGAAGATCAGGAAAACTGATCTGGATTTATGCAGGAACAAAATGAAATACAAAAATACACATAAATGCAGAGATGCAGTGGAAGTAAAACTCCATTTCATTAACGACAAATGACTGAATATGCTTACAGATAGAATGGAAATAAAATAGCTCGAGCGTTGGTAGCTTATCTCTGAGAAGAGATGTGGTGGATACTGGCCTCTAAAATCTGTGTTACAATGAGGCTCGAAGGCCTATATATTATTGAGAAATAATGGAAAACCCTAACATCCAAAAACCAAAACCTAGGAGATGAAACGCTAGAATATGGGCCTCGTTGGGGTAAATTGGTACATCAATTTCCCGAGGTCGTAACTTTGTCATATTATCTCTGTTTGACGCACATGATACATCATTAGAAAGATCTATCCGAGGAATACACTGCTAATAGAGAATATCGAGTCCGAAATGGAATCATATTCACTGGAGCATTCATGCCCAAAAAATGTTGTTTAGGGCCTCAAAACGGCTCCGGAAGTTCATGACCCGAAAAACTGCTAAAAATAGTAAATTGTGCTACAATTAAGGAAAATGAAAAACTGAAAGAAACAATGGTGTGGGTCCAAGTGGAATAGGCGGCTGGCCACCAATATCCACCTGGATCATTCCTCCCCCATTAGGAAGCAATGGTCCCCATTGCGTTGAGTTCCACCATGAGATGAGGAAACTTCTGTTGAACTTGGTCCATGGCGAGCCACTTGCCCTGGTGAAGGAGTTGGCCTGCTTTGATAACTCGATATAGATGGATCCTCTGTTGGCGGGTGTTCTTGATCTGTGTGTCCATAATCCGATTAGTTGTGGCTTGTTCCATGCAATCTAGATTTAACTCTGTTGGTGTGAGTTGCTCTGCCATGTCAGATGTGTCCAATAGAGGTGGAAAGTAGGATGGAAGGTGATCCACATTGAACATTGGGTGTAGACCAAGGAATGGTGGAATATTAAGCTCAAAGGAATTGTCCCCTATATCCTTGGTGATGGTGTATGGCCCATATCAGAGCGGGTGAATCTTGCGGTAGGGTCCAGCGAGGCACCCCTTTTGCAAATGTAGCCACACTTTGTCGCCCACCTAGAATTTGTGTGGCACCCGATGTTGATCATGTCATTGCTTGTACTTAGCATTGGATCTGTCTAAGATGTCATGAACCTGTTGGCAGATGTGCTGAATGCACTCAATGAAGTTGTTTTCCTTGTCATCCTCATACTGAACATGGGTTGAATCTACCTGAGTGGCCACAAATGGCATGGCTATGTCAATGGGACATAGTGGCTAGAATCCCAAGCCCACTTGAAAGGGGTTTTGGTTGGTTGAGCTATGGAGATTCCGGTTGTAGCTATGTTGTACATAAGGGAGGCTCTCATCCCATATGTGTGGATGCTTTGAGTTGTACATGCGCATAATGTGTACAATCATCTGGTTGATGACCTATGTCTGGCCATCAGTTTGCGGATGGAAAGATGTGGACTTAGTGAGCTTGGTGTCTAGCATCGACCAGAGGCTAGACAAAAATGTATTGAGGAACTTGTTATCCCGATCTGAGATGATAGACTGTGGGATCAAAAAGTGTACCCACACTCGTTCAAAGAAGAGTTTAGCAATGGCTTCTATTGTGATATTCTTCTTGCAAGCCATCATAATGGACATCTTCGAGAATCTGTCAACAACCACAAAAACACAGTCATTGTCATGCTTAGTAGAAGGAAGGCCCGACATGTAATCCATGGAGATGGATTCCCAAGGTCGATTAGGGGTAGGTAGCGGAGTATAGAGACCTTACTTCTTGATGGTCGGTTTGACAATGGCGCAAGCAGTGCAAGACTTGATGTACTTCCCGACATCCTATCGAAGGTTTGGCCAATAGAAATACTTTTGCAGTATTGCCATGGTTTTCGTGACCCTGAAATGCCTAGCGACCAGACTGTAGTGCGCCTCCCAAATCATATTAGCATGCTTGCTTGAAGGAACACAAAGATGTCCCAGGTGACATAGAAGGGCATCCTAGAGGTGAAAATTAGGAACTTTCTTACCCTCCAAGAGCGTATTGTATGTGTGGTCGAGTTCTGGATCAATTTTGTAGAGAAGCGGCCTATCGGAAGTCTCGTTCCCACAATAGTTGAGCATCGTGGTTAGCGCCATGATAGGGGGTCAGCTGAGGCAGCCTGCAACATTATTGGTGCTTCCTTTCTTGTACTTAATGTTCAAATGAAATTGTTGTAGGTATATGGACCACTTATGAGGGCGATCGTTCTACAACTTCCCTTGTGTCTGTATGAAATGCAAGGGTCGGTCGTCTGTGTGGATGATCATTTCCTTTCCCAAAATGTAATGATTCCATTATCAGCGAACCTGAATAATGGAATACATCTCTTTGCCATAAGTGGGATACTTTCGGACTGTGTCGGAAAGTGTTTCACTATGATATGCCACTGGATGCCCTTGTTGAGTAAGGACTACTCCAATAGTGTAGTCGAAGGCATCTGTCTCGATCTCAAATGGTTGTTGCAAGTCTGGTAATGTGAGCATTGGTGCAGAGCAGAGGTGATGCTTCAAATTTTCGAACGCCTTCTGTTGAGATTCAGACCAAAATAATTTTTCTTTCGCTCCTCCCTTGGTGACTTGACTTAAGGGCCAAGTGATATGAGAGAATCTCAACACAAGCCTGTGGTAGAAATTGGAAAGACCCAAAAAGTTGTGGAGCTCTATTAAGGTGGTTGGGGCTGGCCAATCCCGAATGACTTGGATCTTGGCTGGACCCACATGCACCCCCCGCTCATCAATGATGTATCCCAGATACTGAACCTAGGTCATGCCAAAAGTGTACTTCTCCAAATTGGCACACAACTTGTGTTGCCGCAGTGTTTGGAGGACTTGTCGGATGTGGTGGAGGTGCTCTTCCCAAGTATGGTTGAAGATCAGAATGTCATCCAAGTAAACCACTACAAATGAGTTGGTGAATGGTCACAATATGTCGTACATTAGTCTCACGAAGGTTGCAGGGGCATTCGTCAACCCGAAAGGCATGACTAGCCATTCGCAAAGGCCCTCCTTGGATTTGAAGGTAGTCTTCCACACATCAGAGGGTTCGATTGGTACCTAGTGATACCCAAACTTCAATTCGATCTTGCTGAAATATTTAGCCCCCTTGAGTTGGTCCAGAAGGCCATCGATCTATGGGATCAGTTAACTATTCCAGACAATGATCTTGTTCAGTGCCCGATAGTCAATGCAGAGTCTCCAATTCCAATCCTTCTTCTACACCAGCACGATCCGGCTCCCACAGGGTGATGAAATCAGCCAGATGTGACCTTTCTGCAACAGCTCTTGAATCTAACTCTTTATTTCGTCATTCTCCATAACCGAGCGCCGATAGATTGGTCCATTGGGCAGCGACGCACCTGGGGTTAGATCAATGGGGTGCTTGACCTAACAGTGTAGAGGCACCCCTGCGGGGGAGGTGAAGATGTCATCATACTCCTCCACGACCTTATCCATCTGTTGTTTTCGTGCAGAGGGGCCCTGTCTGGAGGTCGTGGCCATAGTCTTCTTCTTTCCCTGGGGGTAGATCATCAGAAAAACAAATTTCCTGGTTTTGGAAATGAGCTTACTGCATTGTTTTATAGTAACCAAAGAGATGGATGTAGGTGGTGCTATTTCCAGTATCCTATACATCTTATTGCCCAAAGTAATAATAACAGCATGAGGCCTAGACTCATACAAAAAACATCGCTTCCACAAGTATGGTTGGCCTAATAATACATCAGAAACATCAAGAGGAGCAATGCCACATAATACCTCATCCATGAAGGGCTTGATGTTTTAGGGAAGGAGGCATTGTTGGCTTAAGCGGAGGTCCTGTCCTTGGTGCAGCCACCCGATGGTGTATGGTTGTGGGTGTGCTATGGTCAGCAAGCCCAAGCGATTTCACAACCTCTACTGAGATGAGGTTCTTCTAGCTCCCACTGTCGACAATGAACTACAACGGGGAACCCTTTACCCACAACTGAGAATGGAAGAGGCACTCTGCCTCCTCTGGATCTTTGTGGTGGCAATGGTGGCATTGGGCTCCGCATCGATAATCTACTTCCCCCTGTCATTCCCCTTGTCGAGTTCTGATTCAGAGTCGAAGCCTACATCTGATCCAGAAGCCTTCAACTCAGCTACCAGTGATTGCTTGGCCCGACACTCACTTGTGTTGTGAGTGGAGATCTTATGGAACTCACACCACTTCCCCGTGTCCTTTTTTGGCTTCGTGATGTTTTTCTTTGCTTGCATCTTTGGCGAGTCGTCCTGGGTCGCCTCGCCTTGGCTTGATCCTTTGTTCGGCGGTTTGGGGGTACCTTTCCCTTGCTTCTAATTTGTAGACCCAAAGTCTCGCTTCTTCTGTTTGAACTTCTGCTCAATCTTGGCAGCATACCAATATGTCACACCAAGCAAGGAGATGTCGAGGAACTCCATTTCCTCCTTAATGTATCTATGAAGACAACTGTGGTACTTTAACACCAAATGTTTCTCTGAATCTTTGATACCCAACTTTGTGCATAGGGTATGGAATAGATTTGTCATCTCATGCACATATTGGTCCCTTTGTTGCCGCAACATAGTCCATTGTATGTATTTTTCCTCATAGCTCCCCACGAGATAATATTGTTCCTTGATGGCGTCTCGAAAATAATTCCAAGTGGGTGGGACCGAGAATAGAGAGGGTTCCCCCTCGCTCTATTGCTCCTAGTAGGTTTCCCACCAGTCCTTGACATGGGGGGCAGCTTTAAGGAGTGAAAAAATAATCCTTTCTCGGTCTAAACAGTCGTGAACCGAGAAATATCCTTCTAACAGATTCAACCATCTATCAACGAAATCTGCATATATTTGGCCCTCAAATATGGGAATGTCAAATTTTACTTGTACCTTAAAAGGAGTGGGGCCTCCAGAGTGGCTGTTGGATGTAGATGCGCTGCCAATGGGTAGTCATTGAAGGATCTTGGCAAAGTTGTCCATCATCTCTTTCTCAAGGGCCTCCTCGAGCAATAATTTGATAGGATCTCCTGCTCCCTCATCTTTCTTTTCTTCCCCCATGGGTGAACGTCGGGGTTTGCGAGGTTGATCTTGCAACGGTTCAACCAGATCGAGCCCTAATTCCTTATACCCCGACCTCGTTGGGGACATGCAAAGAAGGATCGAGAAAGTGAAGACTGCTCTGATACCACTGATCTAGATTTATTCAGGAACAAAATGAAATACAAAAATACACCTAAACGCAGAGATACAGCGGAAGTAAAACTTCATTTCATTAACAACAAATGACTAAAATATGCTTACAGACAGAATAGAAATAAAATAGCTCGGGCCCTGGTAGCTTATCTCTGAGAAGAGATGTGGCGGATAATAGCCTCTTAACTCTGTGTTACAATGAGGCTCGAAGGCCTATATATTATTGAGAAAACCTTCGAGCTTGGTAATTAGTGACTAAATTCCACTCACCACTCTCCTTTTTGGGAATAATGAAGGTGAGGGAGGAAGAAGGAGAGAAGTTGGGTGGGATATGGCCAACATTGAGAAGTTGTTGGAGTTGGTGTTTAATTTTCTCACCCTCACGGGAGCCAAGTGGTACGAAGGGTAATTAGGAAGAGAAACACCAAGAATGAGGTTGATAGAATGCTCAATAGGGCAGTGAGGTGGAAGGGCTTCTAGAGGAGAATACACATCAGAAAATTCAAAGAGAACAATAGACAGATCAAGTGCAATGGACACGGGAGTTTGATCTAGCTTAATAGGGTGCACTAAGCATAAGGAGAGGGATTTATTGAGGCTTACTTGGCGAACAACAACTTGGCCAGCGAGGAGAGGAGGATATTTCAGGGAGGAAGAGGTAAGAACATAAGTTCAACCATCATGTTTGAGGTGATACTGATGGGTGAAAGCATGATAGATGTCATCTCGTTGTTCCTAGTATGGGATTCCCAAAAGAAGATCCACAAAGGTGATGACACAACATTGTGACATATAGAATAAAAGGATAGAATCATGGAAGGGTCCAATGGAAAAGGTGATGAAACATCGTTGTGTGACCATGAGATGAGGTATGTCCTTATGAAACCACCCTAATTGATAAGGATATGAATGAGGGGTGGTGGGAAGGTTTAATAAGTTCACCAAATATTGATATACTAATTTCTTCTAGCTATCATTATCAATAATTATCGTAGTAAGAGACTACTTGATTTTGCAATTATGGGTTAAGAGAGTGGTAGTCAAGGTAGAGTTGTAATTAGTAACCATAAAAATAAAAGAGGGGTCTGCAGCCGTGGGATTTTCTAAAGAGATTTTCTTAGAAGGAGGGGGTGTTGCATATGAGGACTCGGGAGTATTGATGAAAATATTTTGGCAGTAGATGGATTATGTAGGACACAAAAATCGGTGATGTTATGGAAAGAAGACTTATTTAATGTGCACCATTTAGCGGACTTAGGGGCAGATGGATAATTTTAAGAGGAAGGCACAGAGGCTAAGTTAGGAAGAGACCAACAATATTTCAAGTGAGGTTCTATCTTATGCTCAACTTCCAAAGCGCGGGAGAAATCATTATCCAAATAACTACTATAAAAAAGATCCACCTCCCTGTGTAAAAAATTCAATAGGCCAAAATTAAACTTTACTATGAGTACCTCTTCGGAGTCCTAAATATAAATATGGATGTGGATCTTGGTGAATATTTCAATGTATTTTTTCATGTACTAGCCTGAGAATTGGTGGATTTGCAACCAACGAGCCAAAATATTTTGATGATAGTCAAGAGGATAGAATCTTCCACGAAGCACTTCACATAGCGCTTCCCAAGTGTCGATCGGAGGAGTATAAGACAAGGAAGATGCCTACAAATCCACAACGAGTTGGGTCCCAATGGGTAGATTATCCCACCAGGCATGGAAAATCCTTCCATTTATAAGCTAGCAATCTGAATCTTCTTCTTGTTAGATATTCCAAGACGAGTGTTGAAGTATGTAGAGAGACTTCGAATTCAAGAATCCGCAATGTCTCCGTTGATTGACCCGGAGAACTTAGGAAGTTGGAAGTGTGCATTTCAGTTGTGAAGGAGATGGAGTCTAACACTGCAATATAATAAGATCATGAAGAGCCAAAGCCAACTCTTGTATAGGGGAATAGCTGATAGAAGAGGTGTCATCCTATGAAGTGTCCCTACTTGGAGGCATGATATTCATAAAATAATGTTGCTCCTATATAGATATGAAAGATAGGCCACCAATATGTAGAGAGGAGGAGGGTAAAAAACCTAGTACACCTTTCGACTACAAACTTATCGGAGAGGAGGAGGGGGTTTCCTTAGCACACCTCTAAAAAATTTAACAGAACTTAGAGGAGGAGGGGGTTTCCCTAGCACACCTCTTGGGAGAGAGAGAGGAAGGTGAAAAGAAACCCTAGTGCATCCCTTACCTCGAGGAAAAAATGCCAACCCTAGTGCATCCCATGAAGGAATATGGGTTTTCCTAGATCGACCACTGAAATCACAGACTAGTGGAGTAGAAGCACCTTAGATCGATGCTATGATACCATTCGATCTACAATAATACAAAGAAATCCAAAGAACAATCACAGAGAAAGACAAAAACAACACATGATATGAGCAAGAAAAATGAACCATTTGTTTCATTTAGTACAATAGGTAGCCTTTACATAGAATAGGCTGAACATACAATGGTTCTAATAAAAATTGGACCAATTCTAACTAACCAATGGCTAGAAAAGTTCCCAAACCATAAAAACTATCTTACTTGACCAGTTCCTGGTCCTTGGGACTTATGCCCAACCTCTGAGGGAGAGATGTGCCCCATGTGGCCTTTTTGATGAAGTGCATTGCATATCGAAGGAGGTGCACCTTTGTGGTAGTTCCCTGCTGGTCTACCTTAAGATGTGTTCTCTCCTCCTTGGGGAGTGCGCCTTCCAACCTGCCTACGCATGTTGTTTATTGAGCATTGTCTTTTATAATGCACTGGATGCAGGGTGTTTAAGTAGAAGCACCGACTAAGTATGGTAAAAATGATACGCACTGGTTGTAGTGTGTACTATGAACTTATCACAAGATGCACCACTACGGGGTGTGTCGAATCGAAATAGTGCACCACGTGGAGTCAGAAAAAAATGAAAAAAGTCCCAAATTTCAAGCTAAATTTAAATTTTAAACGGATGAAAATGCAAATGGGAAGGTAATAAACAAATTACCTATACTCTTATGTCCCAAGGAGGCATGGTTCAACCTCTGAGAGGAAATAAAATATTGTGGTAATTTCCAAATATTGGGAATGTTTGGAATCGACCAGTCGAGCTATCTAATTCACCGAGGATCATTGGAAATAGGGTGTCCTTGAAAATAGAGTAAACATTGGTTCTTGCTTAAGAGATTGGAAGAATAGGATGAGGTGTCACAATGAAAATCGATCTGGTAGTTTTTTTATTTACCCATATCGTGGTGCGCCATCAAACAATTTTATGCACCAGTATGTAAGATTCAATGGCACCAGTGTGCTTTCATCGATGTTTTTTATTTTTGTTATAACTTATCATAGTGCATTTGAACATCTATATGTTGGGTATGTGTTATATTCTTTGAACGAGTAGTAGTGTCTGTGTTTCGCTGAGCACGTACGGGGGGGCGCTAGGCCCCCCATTGAGGGGTGCAGAGGGGCGAAATCCCCCCGCGTGAGGGTTCGGGGGCAGAACCCCAGAGAAAATTTGGTTTTCCTCTAGAAACGTGTCACATTTTTTCCTCGTTTTTCGTGTTTCCTTGATTTTTGTGTCCATTGTTAGGAGGTTTTTCGACACATGGTTTTTTGTCGATGGTTTTCTATTTTCGGTTAAGGAATTAGGGTTTTTGACTAATCCAGGTCATTGGGTTAGGGGTTTTGATGTCACTAGATCCTATATGTATATTTTATTGTAAACAATGTATTACTATGAATGAATATAGAATCTGTTGGTTTTCCCGGTTTGGGTTTCCAGGGGAAAAATCTCTGTGTAATGTTTGTATTTTCCATTGTATATTTTAGGTTCTTTTACTGAAAATCTACTTGCAGTAAATATTATACAAGGTTAAAATCTACATTTGGTATCAGATCTTTGTTGGTTTCATGGGGACACCTTTGTTGTCAATGGTTTGGATCAGGATTGTGATAAGCCTTGTTATAGTGGGAGATCTGTGGTATTGATTTTCTAGGTGAAAAGAAATGGCAAGCAATTCAAAAATGGAGATCGAGAAGTTTAATGGGGAAATTTTTAAGTTGTGGAATCTCAATATGGAATGTATGTTGGTGGAAAGAGATCAGTGGATCATGGTAGATCCAAGTACTGCACCTATAGGAACTTCAGTAGATGACTGGAAAAAGTTGGATCAGAGGGAGAAGACCACAATCCGATTGTGTATCTCAGATTCAGTATTATTGAATGTGTCAGAGGAAACTACAACTAAGGATTTATGGGATAAGTTGGGGAAGTTGTATCTGTCTAAGTCCCTAAATAAACCATTCCTGATAAATAAGTTGTATAACCTGAGTATGAGAGATGGAGACTCATTGGCAAATCATTTGAACGCCTTAAATACTGTGGTAAGTCAGTTAGTATCTGTTGAGATTAAAATTTCAGATGAAGATAAGTGTATTAGTTTATTGTTTTCTTTACCAGACTCGTGGGATAGTTTGGTTATGGCCATAAGTATTAATAGAACTTCCTTGAATTTTGATTAAGTGGTCTCATCCTTGTTGTCGGAGGAGATGAGATGGAAGAATATGGAAGGACAGAGCACAGACACATTATTTGCAAGAGGACACTCCCAGGAAAGAAATAGATCTAATTTTTCAAGTGGGATATCTAAGTCTAAGGGTAGATATAAATCTCTCAGAAATTTTGTAAAGGTATGTTGGAGGTGTGGAAAAGAAGGGCACTACAAGAAGCAGTGTAGATCCAAAGTTGAGAAAAAAAAGGGATCTGGAGAATCTCCTTCTACAGAAGAAAAGACCTCCAAGGAAGAAGGAGGGGATGTGTAATTGGTTTCTTCAAGCACACATAAAAATAATGAGAAATGGTTGGTTGACTCAGGTGCATCCTTTCATATGACTCCCGACAGGGAGTGTTTCTGTGAATATGAAAGGTATGATGGAGGTAATGTTTTCCTAGGTGATGAATCAACAACCAAAATCATAGGTCGAGGAAACGTCAAGTTGAGGCTCATAGATGGTGTTCTAAAACTACCTGGTGTTCTACACATCCCAAGATTGGCCAAAAATTTGATTTCTATAAGAAAAATGGACGATTCAAGGGTAAAAACAATATTTTAAAAGGAAACCTACAAGATGGTTCGAGGAGAAATGGTGTTGTTGAAGGGAGTTCGGTTTGAAACTTTGTATAAGCTGCAAGGAAGCACTATTAGTAATGGGTGTAATAGTTCCATTGTTCCTGATATTAGAGTTGAAGAAGAAAGAACTCCTATAGTCTCTGGAGAAAATTTTATGCTGTGGCATCAAAGACTGGAGCATATCGGAGAGAAGGGTCTTCGACTACTACACGGTAAAGGTATGGTTGAAGGTATGTCTAACGACTCTTTGGATTTTTATTTCTGTGAACATTGTGTATATGGGAAGCAGAATCGGGTAAGATTCCCCTCTGGTGCAACGAGGGAAGAAGGAATTTTACAGCTAGTTCACAGTGATGTTTTTGGACCTGTGTCGATCCCATCAATGGAAAAATCTGTGTATTATTTATCATTTATAGTTAACTTCTCAAGGAATACTTGGATATATTTCCTCGGGAATAAAACTAAAGTATTTAACATATTTAAAGAGTTTAAGGATCTTGTTGAAAATCAAACAAAGAAAATAATTAAGGTATTGAGGACAGATAATGGAAGATAGTTCTGCGGGAATGAATTTGAAGAATTATATAAGAAGTGTGGTATATAAAGGTAGAAGAATACTCCATATACACCTCAGAAAAATGGAGTTATAGAAAGGATGAATAGGATGCTGATGGAAAAAGCAAGGTGCATGCTCAGTGGTGTCAGGTTAGGGAAATAATTATGGGTAGAGGCAGTGGGTAATGCATGTTACTTGGTCAACAGATCACCCTCATCAGCGTTGGATGACAAGAATCCACAAGAGGTATGGAAAGGTAAGAAACATTCTCTCACACATATCAAGGTATTTGGTTGTGATGCATATGTTCATGTTCCAAAGAAAAACATGAGTAAGTTAGATAAGAAGGTTGAAAAGTGTATCTTTATCGGATATAAATATGGTCTCAAAGGTTATAATCTTTGGAACCCAGAAACTAAGAAGGTAGTGTATAGCTGAGATGTGGTATTTAGAGAAATGAAGGACATTGTTAAACAGGAATTCCTACCAAGTAAGGAAGAACCAGAGAAAATAGAGTTTGATTTAAAGGATGATGAATTAGACTCTACAAAAGAACAAGAATCATAAGAACAATATCCTCATACTCTGGTATTGAGGAGATCGGTTTGAGAAACAAGAATACCTGAAAGGTATACTCCATCTGATTTTCATTCAAAATTTTCTTTGTCTATTACTAATGATGATCCTAGAACCGTCAGGGAGGCAGTGGATTCAAAAGATGGAAATATCTGGAAAAAGGCCATGGACGACGAAATGTCAGCCTTGGATAAGAATGAGTCTTGGGATCTAGTGGAGTTGTTGACTGGAAGAAATCCCATTGGCAACAAATGGTTATTTAAAAAGAAGTTGAGTGCAGAAGGAAAAGTGGAGAAATACAAAGCTCGGTTAGTAGAAAAGGGTTATTCCCAGGTTGAGGGAATTGATTTTGGTGAGATTTTTTCTCTTGTTGCCAAGTTAACTATTGATTAAGGTTGGTTTTCATTGATGTCAACCCTTGAAGAAAGACCCGTAACACAAAGGTTTGGGTAATGGACCCAATAGTGTTTGATGTAAATATGACTCATTATTGTTTTGTCATGGTTGATAAGAAGTAAATATGGATGAACTCCAAAGTGGTCCCC
>ML776716.1:1762058-1784305 GCA_009831015.1 Picea engelmannii | reverse complement strand
AGCCAGAGAATTGGGGAGTTGGAGCTTCCCTCAGGTTGTAGCCTAAGAAAATAGGGGGTTGGAGCCTCCTTCCAGTTGCAGCTGGAAAACAAAGGAAGTTGGTGCTTCCAATGAATGTAATTCTTCAAGACATATAAGAAAAATCATTCTATGGTTTTCTCCGGATTTGGGTTTCCACGTAAAACACTGGTGTACTGTGTATGTGTGTGATTGTTTATTTCTTACTGCTCATTATTGGATAATAATTCTACATTGATATAAAATTTGAAGAAAAAGGATTATAATTACGCTATTACTTATTCACCCCCCCTCCTAGTAATCCAACATCTCTTCCTAGGTACAATCATCCCACAATCTTCGCCAATTTGAAATATTTTTCCAAGCACAAAATCCCTTAACAAATGGTTCCCAAGAATTTGTAAAACCATTCAATGCCACATTACAAGTTCTATGTATTCCACTTTCTCCCCAATAGATACAAGTTAATCATGTACATGAGTGATCTTCATGAATTAAATGGTAATATTGTCAGATCTAGACATCTGCACAGATCTGAGTTTATTTCTCAAAATCATCTTCATGTTCAAGTTATCGCTCCAAAATAAACTTACCATGGAATAAAAATTTCCTTGGCCATAATATTCTCTAATAAGTGAGGAATCAAAGGATCAATCACTGCATCTAATATTACCTATTGGGATTTGATCTACTTCTTCTCATGAGCCTCCAATGTTTGTGGATCTGTTAGTGAAGGAACTACTTTATAAACAATCTCATAAATATCATATTCCTTCAAAAGTAAATTAACTCTTTCTTTCTAAGATAGGAAGTAGGATGATCCATCCAATATGTCTTCAACTCTCAGAATCATTGTTTCCATCCCTTAGATCTAATAAGATGCTAGGGAGATAACATGTTGCTAAAAATTTCCCTGTATGGACTCGTATGTTCCCTATCTAACCTATGTAATGCATATATATGTGTCATGCACCTTTGTTGCTTACATATGTACATACTTTCTTACACTATATCTTGCTTACATCCCCATACGACTGCAAAAAAAGGTTCTATTGTTGTACGAGTGTTTCCCTGAAATCCTTCATTCGATTTATGACTGTTGGTTTATAGATTTGGAAAGATATCCTTGCAGATATGACATATCTATTATACACTGATGTGGATCTGAAATCGTGTTCCCTATATTAGAGTGAGATCTCTTATACTCTGTTAAATTTCTAATCCTGACACCTAGGTAAATTGTTTACTAGTGATTTCCTTGTTGTAAATCAAAGTAGAAGCTCAAAAAACAAAATACACTTGTTGGAATAATAAATTGAAACAAATAACAGAAACAATACTGGAAACCAAATGGCATACACAATACACAAAGATATTATTCCCTTCAAATCAGTTTGTCATTAGAATAATATCAAATATTACAAGGGATCCCAAACCAAGAAACATTTCCCACTGAGAAATACAGAAAACTATAGACAACACTTATAAACCCTAGCAACTCCTACTTTGTTGTACGGTTTCATACAATCACTTTATCATACTTCTAGTCACTTGTCCTCATTGTCACCCGCGTATGTACGCACTTTCCTACATTCTATCCGACGTACATATGCACACTGACTGACATGTCGAGTGTGTACAACTTCACTTCGCTACTGTGGCTCTGATTTGTTGGATATTCTTGTGGTTTTCCCTATTCTCTCTTATCCCCAAATTATACCAATATATAAATAAAACTCCTTCTCCACCTATCTGAGATCTCCTTGAGCAAAAGTCCTTATTTTCTCTCTATATATATAATGAGAAGTATCTCCTCCTTTACCCTAGCCTTGCTTTTATAATTATTGAGTTATGACCTAACCCTAATATCCAAAGTGATTGACGACTGAGATTAATTCTCACCTCACTTGAGATCAATGGCTAATATTTAATTAACAAATGTTAATAACTTTATCATTTCATTAAATAACTCTCAACTAATTAATAAAAACACTTTAATTTAATAATTATTTTAATTAAAGTAAATTACTAAGGTAGAAGGCTTAAGACGACTTCCACACATCTAGACACTTAGACCTGTGCGGAAGTACCTGTCCAATGCTACAAACATCAACATGCTCAAATGTGACTATATATGTAATGATGTTTATGGTTTATATGAAGATTTATATTCACTATTTCCTCAACCATTAAATTTATTGCTTCGTGAATATAAATTAAAATACTTTTTTGTGTCTACCCATTCTTTAAGTCACTTACATTACAATAATTAATAGCATTTATCTTTATTTTTTATTAAGTATCTACATTTTTAATTATTTATTGCTATCTTAGTTTCTTTTATTTAAATATCAAACCAATTATTTAAAGTTTGAATATTCCGTGTTTAAATTTATTAGAAGATTGTAGAGAAAATACTTAAATTGTCTTATTCTTAATATTTTTTTGTAAGTAAGAAATTGGTATTACCTTCTAAAGAACGGAGAGTTTACATACATAGTCCTCTTGAGCTTGGGTTGCCAATAATGGAAACCAACCAAAGTCCCAACATAGTTCAAAAGGTGAACATCCTTAGAGTGGTAAAAAAAATTGCAAATGCTCCATAAAAGTCCTAGACATATAGAAAACTATAGGCACCAAAACTAAAATAAAACCACAAACTAAGACTTCAAGGCTATGGTGAAAAACCATGACTTGTTGAGTAATTATTCTTTAGTCCATGTGGGTTGTCCTTATGGCATATCTGGGATGACCACAACTTGGGTAGTCAGATCTTGGGTATGTCCTAGTAGCGCGATGCAGGAGCATAAAGAAAACATCATAGTAAGCTTGTTTTCCAACTATAACACCTTGAATTTTAAGTTAGAGACCTCCCATCTTACCTCGAATATGAGATTCATATGGTCTTCTTCCAAGAGAAATTCCTTGGTCTTTGAAAAATAATGGTTGTCCACATGTTGAGTATTCAGGGGATGAGAGGGAGGGTTTCCTTCCTCCATGAATGAAACCTCACTAGTGAGTCCACACTGATCCTCGAATCCTCCCTTGGGCACAATGTCTTCATACAACCATTCCACTCGACATCCCCATACAAGTGCATCATCTGAACCATGTTGCATGGAAAGCCATCACAATATAGATTCTGATTTACCGCATGACACAATAAATTGAATTAACAAAACCATGATTACCTTCTCAATATCACCAGTGATTTGAATCAAACCTCCTTGTTTCACTCTAATCCTCTGATGAGACCCCTGCCCTCGGTGAACTCTCCCATGTTCCCTAACTAGTGGCACCTTGATAGGATTAATTCTAGCACTAGAGAACAAGGTTTCTATTGAAACTACCATCAGCTTCCAATAGAGATAAATTGAATTGTGCTTCAAGGGTAATCCTTCTTTATAAGGTTGGCCGCCAAAGGTTGTCGTCATCAATTCATAACCACCAACCCTCAACTACGCATCAAGCGAATTAAGTGTTCAAATGACCCTACTATAATTTCCCTTCTCGTCAGTTGTACAACAATTCATATCCATGGCTCTCTCCACACTCTATAAACACCATATCACCATATTGTACCAACCTTGGTTGTAATGAGACATTCATTCCATGCACCCGTCTATGAAATAGATTTTTCTGGTGGAGAGACTATCTCCACACACTCTAAACACTAGATCGCCATATTCTACTAGCCTTGGTTGTAATGAGACATGCAGTCCATGCACCCACCTAGGAACTAGAGTTGTAGGGTGGCGAGACGCTCTCTCCCCAAGTATATCAGCATTAAATCTGCCATGAAACCCCATCTAGGGATATGTCTTCCTGCTTTTCCATTCTCATACATTCTAGGAAGAAAGGTTTCTTAGTTGTTTTACTGCTTCCACAATCTATGTCTTGCTCTCATCTATTTACCATAGCATTAGTAATATTGTCCACAATTTTATTGGCTTTGCGATAAACATGAGAATGAATACAAACCAAATTAGGAAGCAATATATATTTCAAAAATTCAATACTATTTAGGAGCCTCCATCTAGGATAAATCTTGGCAGGCTTTGAACCATTAACAATCTTTGAAAACAAACCCAGTATGATTTGGGAATCCCCTTCCACAATTAATTGATGGAATCCAAGCTGATAGGTAGTCTGAACACCCTGAATGAGATTCCAAAGTTAGGAAACATTTTTCATATCATGCTCAAGGCTTCCGACTAGTATGTGGCGAATATGACCCTGGTCATCACAGAAGAATGCACAAAAACCAGTCAGTCCTACATTTCCCTTTGAAGCTCCCTCAAAATAAAGTTTGAGGAAACTAGAGGGAGGGTGTTTCCACTTCTCAGGGATTTTGAAAAAGGATGTGTGATTGGGGTTTGGATCAAAGTGTGGGGCTAGGGAGAGATCATGTTGGAGCAGAATATGTCTTTCCCTTTGATCATAGGTCAATTTTTTTGTAGTCCATTTTTTGTGTTGGATTGTTTCCATGATGTTGTCTTGAAATATGGGCTAGATATCTTTCCAAGGAAGCTGAGTGGAGTGGAATATTATTAAATTTCTCTCTTTCCATATTTTCCACGGGAGAAACCCTGACAGAAGTTGCCAGATTCAATTTAACATTGGGTTTTAAAAGCATAGGTTCACCAATTGTCAATCGATTCAGTGATTCTATCCCCATGGTGATCTCATGTCCATAACATTTAGACAGCTTGATCCTATATATTAGATCTATAATGACATTGATTGAGTAGGTGCTCCGCGGTTTCCTCATGTTGAAGGCATAGGGGACACACGAATGTCCCAATGAATCCTATCTTCCTGAGGTTGTCCCAAGTTAAGATTTTCTTGTCTGCAACCAACCATAGGAATGTACTTATTTTGTTCCATAAGTTGGCCTACCAAATATTCTTCCAGATGTTCTCCTTAGGAAACAATTGAAATTGGGTTTCCAGGCCATAGGTAATAGTGAAGACACTTTTTGTTGAATGTCCACATTTAAGGATATTGGGGCCTTTCTTAATACAGATCTTATGAAGTCTTGCTTCATCTTTCCAAGGATCTAGGTCAATTCCCTTGGGAATTCTAATATCTATGTGGGTGATCTTCCATTCCCTCCAAGAAGAGGAGGAAGGAGAGATTTTAAAATAATATGTTACACAAGAGTATCTATATTGACTCAATATTTCCTGAAAATAAATAAAATGGCCCATTTGATGCAGCGGGGGAATTTGTTTACATGACTTCAACCAAAATAAAGCTTATATTCCTTCCCTGATTTCCCAAAAAGCATGATCCTAAACTAGGGATCAGTTCTGCCATGACACATTCCAGATAATTTAACCATTATTATGTTCATTCCACCTGATTAATTGTGTCTCTTCCACATCGGGTGTGTATTCGTGATGCCACATATGATCCCATAGGTCCCCTATATTCCTGAGCCACCTCCACCATATTTTTTCTCCCATTACCTATTTTAGCAAGTCAGGATCTCTAAGTCCCAGTATGCCAGCTTGTTTCGTCTTGCTGAGATCCCCACATCTAACTAATGCCCATTTCCATCCTTATTTAGTACCCTACCATAGGAAATGTATTTGGATATTTATGATGGTATTTAACATGGGTTTGGGGGAATCCAAATGTGAGAAGATATAGACCGGGACAACCTACCAAACAGATTTTAGAACTACCAAACGACCTACAAGTTTTAAATAACGGAAGGTCTAGGAGTTGAGGCGTTTGTCGATGGAGGAGAGAAAACCCTCCTAGGAACATTTCCAGAGGGAATTGTCAATGGATGGGGTACCAAGGTATTTGGATGGAAGGGAGATCTTATTGAACCCCCAAATGCGAGTGATGAAGGCTTGAACAACATGATGGGTGATAAAAAAGAAAATATGAGATTTATCAGTGTTGATGGAGGTACCAAAGAATTCACTGAAGTCATTGAGAATGTTGAGGATGCAGCGGGCTTCTCTGTCCATGTGGGTTCCCATAAACAATGTATCATCTACAAATTGGTTATGCAATATGGGAGGTTGCAAACCATGAAATGTAATTCCTTTGAGAGACCCATCATCGATGGCATCCTTGATAGAACAAATGAGGCCTTCTGCCATAATGAAAAAAAGAAAGGGGGAGAGAGGATATTGTTGGGGGATTCCTCCAAAGATGTAAAGGGTCTGGAATGAACTCCATTGATTAGGATAGAGAAGAAATATAAGGAAGTGAGAGCCATGATCCAATTCACCTAGGCCTCACTGAAACCAAAGGTGAGGAGGAGAGAGCGCATATATTTCCAGCTAGGTTTATCAAAGGCTTTGGAGAGATCCAACTTAATAAGCATGCTAGGAGAGCTAAATGACTTCAGGGAGTGATGACCCCATGCGAGAGGATAAAAATATCCATGATTTGGAGCCCCTCTACATAACCTGATTTCTCATGAGAGATAATGAAATAAAGAAGGGGTTTGAGGCAAAGGGAAATTACCTTTGTGATAAGGTTGTAGATGGCATTGCACAACGCGATCAAATTTAATTTATTTGTATGTGAGACACTTTGTTCTTTGGGGATTAAGTGAGAAATGTGGCATTGAGAGTTGGAAGCACACTGAGAGTGTTGTTGGAATCCTCAATTAACTTCCATACCTCCTCTCAAACCAAATTCTAGGAAAGATGAAATAAATATGTGGTAAATCCATCCAACCTTGGGGATTTACTTGTGGGCATGTACTTTATAGATTTATAAGCCTACTCTAGACTCACAGATCTAAGGAGATATGCATTTTGTTCAATTGTAATAAAGGAGGGTATTTGTTGTGTTATTTTTGCAATTGCCTTAGATCTGTCTGGAAAATGTTCCATGAATAGATCCTGGTATAAGTTTGCTAGTTCCCACTATAAGTCTGGATGGTTCATGATCGACTATCCCTAAGAATCCTTGATCTAGGTGATCCACCTGATTTTTCTTTGCTAAATCATGGATCAATGGAAGAATTTGGAATTTTTCTCACCCTCTTTGAGCCACTGTACTCTAGATATTTTCCTCCAGAGGGTTTCCTCTTGAGTGTATTGGTCTTCCAGCTATTGCTTGATGATTAACGCTTCTTATTTTAATTAATTCATGCTCCCTTGTATAATGATTTCCTGTTGCGTTTCCTTCATTCTTTATTCCAGGTCCCTTTGGGCCTAGAAAATGTTCCCCAAGACATTTTCTTTCTAGTCTTTGAGATGTTTCTTGAAGTTTTTCAGTTTCTACTGAAAGTGATATATCATAATGCCACAGGGAATGGTTGTTGCCTCCCACCATTGTTATATTTTTTCCTGGAATTCATGGTGGTTTAGCTAAAATCTCTCAAATCTGAATGGTTTACGACATGGGGAGCTCGCAATATCCAACCATAATTGAATTGGACAGTGATCAGAGCTAGCCACAAAAAGAATACTAGATTCCATAATGAGGCCATATAGAATCAGTGGTTTCAATATTAGGAAACGATCCAAGAAGGTCACAATATGTTGGGATCCCAAGCGCCTATTAGTAATCCCAAGCGCCTATTAGTATAGCTAAAGTATCCATTTATATTTTCAAGATCTACTAGTCGTATATTATCAATAAGGTTCCTGAAACCTTCATTATCTCCTTCCATCCGACGAATACCTCCTTGTTTTTCTTCAAGGGAGAGAATGATGTTGAAATCACCTCCCATGATCCATATTTTGTCTTAAATGACTGCATCAACACCTTCCATATTGTTCAAAAAGAGAATTTTATCAGAAGGCGATCATGGCCCATAGACATTGGTGAGAAATCCCTCCTTGTAAGAGCCAATGGCTCTATATTTATCCAATATGGTCCATTTAGTTGTGAAAACTTTCTCCAGGATGATTGCTGTCAGGTTCCAAAGGATGGTTAAGCCTCATGTTGAACCTCTTGAGTCAATATTGACGTGCTAACATAGTCTTTATCATATGGCTAAAATGAGATCAACTTCAATGCTTGCACATTTAGTTTCTTGAAGGAATAGAATATATGGATTTTCCACCATAATATGGTTTCGAATGAGCCATTTTTTTCTCCTTCTATCGAGGCCTTGTATGTTCCATGAAATGATATTTATGAGTAAGTTTGAGAGTGGATGGGATGAAAACTCTCAATAATCGGTTGGATATTACCTAAATTTACCATATAGTTTCCTACATCCCTAATTAACTATTGGGTTGATTTTCTTCCATGCCTTCTTTCCTCTCTTGATTGTTTGTGAGAATCCTTTAAAGTATCCCTTTGGATTCCCAACCCCATTCTAGATCTAGAAGTTTCACCTGTTGTGGAATCGAGATAAACCTTGTGGACTTTTAAGAGTTTTCATGTAGAAGGTGTTATCACATAATGTCGTCTGGAGTCGTATGTGTTTGTTGATTTGGTACCTAAGTCTGTAATTTTTCCCTATCCCTCTCCTTTTCGTAGGCCAGTTCTTAATTTTTTCCCCTTTCGTCTTGTAAATCATTTTTTGTTTTCCCTTGTTCATTTGTGGGCCCTGGTTTCCCTTAATGTCTTACCCGGAAGGAATCTCGGCCCCAAGCCCCTCTATTTTCCCCAAAGGAGAACACTCATCTCCTTTTGTTGCAGTCACTGGTCTCTCTGTTTCCCCAGCCCACAACCAAATTGTCTAGGTCCTTGTTCACACAAGCCGCGGCCTGGAGCACAAAGCGCAGCTTTCTTAACTGTCCAATTCGGGATCGAAGTGCAAACAGAAGGCAATTTTAATCTTTCAGCGGGGGATATTCTAGGATCAGTTTGAATCAGCGGCTCACGGGCATTCAAAATTTCAAAGTTGCTTGAAGTATAGTGCCAAAGCAGAAGGTCCAAAGTCCGGACACCCAGAGCAAGCATGAGTAGTTGATCTTGAGGGGGACATGTGGCATCCGATCCAAGTGTTCAGAGAAATGAGCTTCGGGAGTTTTGAAATGAGAAAAGTGCCCAAGTGTCGAAGTGTTAAAGGTTCCAAAGGGCCGAATCCCGAAGGCCCGAGGCGCCAAAGTTTCAAAGTGTTGAAGTGTCGAAGCGCCTGAAGTCCCGAAGTGGATCTCGACAGTCCAAATCCAGGAGCCACACGTCATTATATCCCAAGCTCCAGCAAATTTGCTTGGGGAAAATAAAGTTTGACTATTGAGAAGTTCGAAGCCCGAAGCCATGAAGGGATCTCATCCATCGATCTTAGGAGGGCTACGCATATTCATATCCATAGCTTCAGGTAAAAGTAGTTGAAGGTAGAGGAAGTTTGATATTTGATTTTCCTGGACTCTGGAGACCCGAAATAATTCTCGATCGTTCGATTCAAGAAGACACACGGCATTAGATCGCCAGCTCTGGGTAAACTAACATAGAGGAGCCAAAGGAAAAAGAGCTAGCGCCCGAGCCCTGGAGCACCAAGTTCGTGGCAGCCGTCGGCATAGACACGTGGCATCCGTCTAGAGCTGACACATGGCACTCATTTCAAGTATTTTAAACATGCTTTATGCCCCTTTTTTAGTGACACATGTCACCTCTCTGTCTGCGACATATCAACATGGTGATGTCAGGCCTCCACATCAGATCATCCTCTAAGAGTTGTTATTGTTCAGTGCCAAAAGTAGCGCCCCATCCCAAGGCACACTTTTGGCAAATCCTAAAGTTGGTGGGCGACTAAGATTGGCAGTGGCGCTAAATCTAGTGGGTATGCTCAAATCGCAGATCAAGACGAGACCTACGGATATAGTCCATTGTGGGGATACAACATGCTCGGGTGATATTTTTCTTGAACGGTCCCGCAATGAAAACCATGGTATGGAGAAAATGATATGTGGTGAAATGTGATGGATTGCGGGCCCAAAAGCGGTCTGAATCCAAACCGCTTTTGACGGCCCCGCAATCTCGTGTTTATGTGGCATCCTATCTGAGAGTAGTACGTGGTTGCACCCCTGAGAATTAAGTCTCGTTCAATCTCCAAGGAAAGGCAGTTAATGGAAGGTAGGTTTGGTGGTTGAAACCTCGGCTCACTCCATAAATGGAAGGCATGGAGGGTCCAGCCGTGGGGAATGAACTGTCATCTCGTGGCATCCCTATGGACAGATTTCCCTAAAAAAACCATGTTGATCTGAGCTCGCGTCTGACAGAGGGATGCACATTCAGTCTGACAGAATAAGTCACCGACGTAAAGCTTTGATTGTAGTGGCCAGTTCACACTCCTTGTAGTGGCGAATTGTTTTGAGTATAAATAATTATTTTTAATATTTTGTTAAGGTTGTCAACTAGTCGTTCGATTCAATAAGACACGCAGCATCAGATCTCCAGCTCCGGTTTAAACCACATAGAGGAGCCAAAAGAAAAAGATCTAACGCTCGAGCCCTGGAGCACCAAGTTCGTGGCAGTCGTTCGCACAGACACGTGGCATCCGTCTAACATTGACACATGACACTTATTTCAAGCGTTTTAGACATTATTTTTGCCTGTTTTCGAGTGACACATGTCACCTCTCCATCCGCGACATATTAGCATGGTGACATCAGGCCTCCACATCAGATCATCCTCCTAGAGATATTATTGTTCAGCACCAAAAGTAGTGCCCCATCCCAAGGACCACTTTTGGCATATCCTAAAGTTGGTGGGCGATTAAGCTTGACAGTGGCGCTAAATCTAGCAGGTGTGCTCAGATCACAAATCAGGACCAGACCTATGTCCATAGTCCATTGCGTGGATGCAACATGCTCGGGCGATATTTTTCTTGAGTGGTCTCGTTATGGAAACCATGGTATGGAAAAAATGCTACGTGGCAAAATGTGATGGATTGCGGGCTCAAAAGTGGTCTGAATCCAAACCGCTTTTGACGGCCCCGCAATCTCTTGTTTATGTGGCATCCTATCCGAGAGAAGCACGTGATCACACCCCTGAGAATTAAGTCTCATTCAATATTTGAGGAAATGCAGTTAATAGAAGGTAGGTTTGGTGGTTGAAACCTCGACTCACTCCATAAATGGAAGGCATGGAGGGTATGGCCGTGGGGACTGAATCGTCAACTCGTGGCACCCTTGTGGATAGTTTTCCCTGCAAAAACCATGCCAATCTGAGCTCGTTTCTGACAGAGGGACGCACATTCAATCTAACAGAAGAAGTCGTAGATGCAAAGCTTTGATTGTAGTGGTCGGGTCATACTCCTGGTAGTGGCGAATTGTTATGATTATAAATAATTAGTTTTAATATTTTGTTAAGGTCGTCAACTAGTTGAGCATAGCTCCCTATTTTGTAATGTTTTGATGCCAGAACTGTTCTCTGGTTATGTATTAGATCTGAGACTTTCAGATTAATAGAAGTCAGCCTCTTTTCATCTCTTTGTAAAAACTGTGCTAAAACACTCGGGCATGGAGGATCTATTCAAGGGTTGTTATGTTGTTGTAATGTAGGTTTGATTATAGTAGTATCATGACCAGTTTTAGTCATCTCCCTTGTTATATTTTTCCCTCTTACACTGAATGGCTCGGGCATAGAGGATCCAGTCAAGTTGTTGTAGCTACATGGTGATATAGGTTTGATCATTATGCTATTGTGACTGTGTTGTTCGGACATATTTCAGTGTTTGAAGATTGAGCTTAAGAGTGATCTTGAGTTTGATTTTTTCTTCTCCATGCTGCTTGAAAGCCGGATTCTCATAGTAGTCTTGTTCACCTTTCTCACTAAGTCTTCCCTCTGCTCACACTTAAACTCAATTCACTAATTGAAGTTAGTTGTGGCCCTCACTTCCCTGTGCATTTCTTGTCCATTTTTGTGTTGGACATCATTCATATATTGAGTTCTGTCCATTGACCTCCACTCACATAAAACCAACATCCACCAAAAACTCTGATGGGTACTGAGCTTACCCTCCCGCAATCTGAGGGTGACTTTCAGTGCTAACATTCTTGGCACCATTGTCGGGAACGAATTGAAGACTTTTCCTTGGGATAGAAAGACAAAGAAGCTTTGATTCTAAAGGTGCATTAGATATCAATACCATTGAAGATTTCAACTTGCACCTTGCGACTCCACTTTTTTTACTCCACTATTTCAGTTCTCGCTTCTAAAGGTAGACACACGAGGTCCACTTCACTACTACCTCTAGCAATGCTTGAATCTGGCCCAGAGGAAATTATCATAAAGGGAAAGACCGCTCAAAAAGGTACCTCCATTGATGTACCAAGTTTTTCTGATAATTTGCATAATCCCTCTTTACAAACTCAAGTAACTATTTCTGATTCTCCTATTATACAACCTGATGGAGTTTCAAGAAATTTATTTTTTGGGAGTTTTCCTACCGATTTATCCCCTCCTATTCTTGGTTTGGAAGGAGAGAGCATTGACACCCCTTTCTCCCCCGAATTTGTGAAGTGGAAGGAGAGATCTTTGACCTTAGAAGACTTTCCTACTCCAGAATTTACTACTCCTCCTATTAGAGTTGTTACAGTTACAGAAGGGGAAACCTTTGTTACCTCTAGCCCCACATCTTTATATCATAACGCTCGGCCTTTTCCTTTTTCTCCCAGAAGAACAGCCCCAGTATCGCATGTCCAAACTCCATCTCCTCCTGGTTCTCCTCTAGTTCACATCCAAATAGCAGGTGTTAATCCTCCTAGGAACAGGATGACTGAGATATTGGTTGCTAGATACGCCCCCCTGGTTTTACCTCAGCCTATGAATTCTCTCACAACCACATACTACATTAAGTACATGCCCCAATTCATAGGGGAGGGAGACGTGACTGTAGAAGAGAACCTTTCATCCTTTTATAGATTTACAGAGATTCAGGCCATCGAAAATGAAGATGTGTGGATGAGAGTTTTTGTACAGAGCCTTGATGGTGATGCCATGGATTGGTTTAAGGACTTTCCTCCTAGATCTGTTGACGGGATTGTTTCTCTGGATGATTCATTCTTGAGACATTGGGGGAATAAAAAAGATCTCCTTTATTATTTTATGGAATTTGGGGCACTTAATAGAGAAGAGGGGGGAGTTGTTTCAGACTTCTCGAATAGATTTAATAATATGTATAAAAATATTCCCATTGAAATTAAGCCTGCAGAAACCTTTGCCAAGATGACTTATGCTAGTTATTTTGACGCTTAGTTTTTCCTCCTTTTGAGAGAAAGAAGATCTACCTCCTTGACTCATATGCAAGATGCAGCCTTTGAATTAGAATCCAATATATTTGTAGTTGACAAGCTTAAGAGTAAGTTTGATAGAGACAGAAGAAAGGGTAGGTCTGATGCCTCGACTTCTAGTTCCTCTGCTTCCTCCCCCTCAAATGGACGAAGTAACCAAGCTACTAAAATCACCTTCTGCTAGAATGGAAAGGTGGGAATTGGAGGGAACGCATAGCTATAGGAATACCCAAAATGATGATAATAGGGGTAGTTTCAAAAGGCCAAACAATGCTCCTAGGACCATACAAAGAGACCAAAGAAATATGAACAGAGATGATCAGATAATTCAAGATCCTCTCCAAAATAACCTTGTTACTAATGAAGAAGGAGAGGAAGAAGAGCTTGATCCTAAAATCCATTGTCTTGGAGACACCTCCTCATTTCCTCATTTAACCCAAGTTGTATATGACAAGTCTCTCATGGATAGCCAACTAAACAAGATGAGTAAAGGAGAAAGGACCGGAAGCAATCCAAACGGATATAACCTTAGGTCCAAGAAGAAAGAAGGAAAGCATGACATTCCTGATCAGCCTGTTAGAACCGAAAAACTGGCTAAAAATGTGGCAGATGGCATTAAAGAAAAGGAGGTAAACCCACCAGTGGTCAAAATCCCAATCCCAGAAGTGAAGGCGATTCTGAAGCCTCCCTCCTCTTATAGCTTTGAGCATAAGATTCAAAAGATTAGGATCCATGTACCTCTTTTAGAGTTGGTCAAGTATGAGGACTTCCAAAGGTGCCTCTTCAAAGTATTGCAGCTCAAACCTTCATCTAATCCCACAGACTCAATCAACCTCCAAGATGAAAAACCAGTTGTCATACTAGGCCCTTTGGTAGAGGATAGAGATAATTCCTCATCTCTCTTTTATACATCATTGAACATCCATGATAAAGTGTTGCACAATTTCTTGATAGATTTAGGAGCATCTCATAATCTCATGCCTAAAATTGTCATGGATGAGTTGGGGTTGGAGGTTACAAAAACCTACCATGACCTGTATTCATTTGATTCCAGGAAAATGAAATGCCTCGGGGTTATTAAAGACCTGGCCATATCTTTGTTCCAATTGCCGATGAAGGGTGTGGTCATGGATATAGTGGTAGTTTATGTCCCTCCTAAGTTTGGGATGCTCTTGTCTAGATCATGGATCAAAAGACTAGGGGGAACTTTGCAGATGGATCTGTCATATGCCACCATTCCTGTGTTCAGAGGGGAACATAGAAGGCTTTGTAGAGAAGAACAACTTTCCTACATTATCAGTGATGAATCCAATCCCATCAACCACCCCATTTTCTCAAACGATATTGATCTAGGAACCAATATTTTGCATCTCTCTGATGTTCCTCAACCTCCTATTGAAATTAGAAAGCATCCTATTACCTTTTGCAAAGAGCCTTCCCCCAAGACCTCTGTGTGGAAAATGTTTTTTCATGGAGCCTCTTCTAAGGAAAGTGTTGGTGTTGTAGTAGTTTTTATTTCCACCACCCAAGAGACCATATCTATGTCCTGCAAGTTGGAATTTGAAACAACAAACAACATGGAAGAATATGAAGCTCTTGTATTGGGTTTGAGAGCTGCCAAAGACATGAAAATTGAGGAGTTAGTAGTGTTTGGAGATGTTGAGCTGGTTGTTCATCAAGTCAGAAATCTGTATTAGGCTAAGCACCCGAGGTTAAGGGCCTATAGAAATGAGGTATGGGATATGATTGACATTTTCTTCTTGGATTTTAATATTTCATTTGTTCCAAGTGAGGAGAAATCTGTGGCAGATTCCTTGGCGGTCTCAGCAAGTAATTTTAAGGTCCCTTGGCCCCCCAAACTCAAATATGAGGTGGAGATAAAATACAGACCCTCCATTCCTGACAACATCGAACATTGTAAGGTATTTGAGGATGATATTGAGATAAAAAAAAATCCTTGAGACTGTGGATGAATTTTTTGATATGCATATCGACTAGGATCAGGATTATGAAGAAAGCCCTCATGTTGATGTTTTTATGAATAAGATTGCTAACCATCATATTGTTCAGTTGCCTAGCAACCATATTCCAAAGGGGCTTGTCCCTTTGGAGAGATTGTTTGACAGAAATGATGTTTTTGTAAAGGTTGAAGGATCAACTGAAGAGGCTGATGTGACTAAATGCAATCTAGGAACGAAGGAGGATCCCAAAAGGGTCAAATTGTCTAGCAGCTTGTCAAAGGAACAAAGGGTTGAATATCTCAGACTCTTGAAGGAGTTCGCTGATATTTTTGCTTGGACATACGAGGATTTGAGAACTTATGACACCAGCGTAATTGAACACAAAATCCCTTTGAAAGAAGATTCCAAACCTTTCAAGCAGAAGTTGAGACAAATAAATCCCATGTTGTTGTCGATTATGGAAAAAGAAGTCAAGAAGTTGTTGGATGCATAGATCATCATCCCTTTGAGATTTTCGGAGTGGGTGGCTAATTTGGTCCCTATTAGGAAGAAGAATGGGGAAATCAGGTTGTGTATTGATTTCATAAATTTGAACAGGAGATCCAAAAAGGATAACTACCCCTTGCCGAAAATGGAGCACATTTTGCAGAAAGTGACTGGTTCAGCCAGAATGTCTATGGTCGATGGTTTCTCCGGTTACAATCAGATCTCTATCTTTCTGAAGATAGAGAAAAGACATATTTCACAACTCCTTGGAGCACATTCATGTATGTTAAATTTCCCTTTAGATTGATGAATGCGGGATCGACCTTCCAACAAGCTATGGACATTGCTTTCATTGGAGAAAAGGATAAATTTGTAGTCATCTATCTGGATAACATTACAATATTCTCCAGGTTTGATAAAGAGCATTGTTATCATATAAGGAAGGTTTTCCTAAAGTGCAGAAGGTTTGGTCTCTCCCTCAAATCCCAAGAAGTCTTTATTTTCCATGCAGGAGTTTAAATTATTGGGGCATATTGTGCCAGCTGAAGGGGTGAAAATTGATCCAAGTCGAGTAGAGGCCATCCAGTCCTTGTCTTTTCCCAAAACCAGGAAAGAGGTTTAGTCTTTCTTGGGTAAAATCAATTTTCTAAGGAGATTCATATATAATTTTGTTGAGTTGGTTAAATACATTATAACCATGCTCAAAAAGGGGAATGAAGTGAAATGTACTGTTGAGTCCAGAAATTCTTTCAACCAAATCAAGAGGGCATTGATTGAATCACTTGTGCTCATCATCCCAGACTATTCCAAGGAATTTATGATATTTTCCTTCGCTTCATCAGATACATTAGCTGTTATTTTACTACAGAGAAATTTAGATGGGTTGGAACAACCTATTTCCTTTTTTAGTAGAGCACTGAGAGATGCAGAAACGAGATATGATATCATGGAAAAGCAAGCTTACGCTTTGGTGAAAGACCTTGAGGATTTCAGAATATATATTTTGCACTCGAAAATTATTGCATATGTCCCCTCAGCTTCAGTAAAGGAGATATTTATCCAACCCGATATAGATGGGAAAATAGGCAAGTGGATCGCCAAGATTCTGGAGTTTGACCTAGAAATCAAACCCACCAGGTTGGTGAAAGGCCAAGGTTTAGCCAGGTTACTGGTTGAATCAAATTGCGAGGCATTGGGGGTTAATTTCATGAATATAGACTCATAAAATCAACAAGTTGATATTGTTGGTGAAGACTCTCATGTCATCCCCAACTTAGCAGAATGCCCCTGGTATAAAGATATCATATACTTTCTGCATAAGTTGAGGCCCCCTAATGTTTTGGATAAATACAAGGTGAGAGCTTTGAAGCTCAAAGCAATCAAGTATTGTATCATCGATCAGATTTTGTACTGGAAGGATCCTCTGGGAGTCTTCTTGAGATGTCTAGACCCACAAGAAGCCCAAAGAGCTATGTGTTATTTTCATGATAGCTCATGTGGGGGCATCATTTTTGGAGAACCACAGCGTATAAGATCCTCAGACCTGGATATTTTTGGCCCAGCCTTTTTACTGATGTTTGTGAAAAGATTAGATCCTGTATCAAGTGTCAAAAGTTTGCTGGAAAGAAGTAGCTCAAATCTTTTCCTTTGAAACCTATAGCGGTTTCTGGACCTTTTCAACAGTGGGGTCTCGACTTCATTGGAGAGATCCACCCAACCTCGAGTGGCCAACACATGTGGATTTTGACCGCCACTAATTATTTTACAAAATGGATAGAATCCATCCCTACAAGGAGTGCCTCCCACAAGGTGATCATAAATTTCCTTGAAGACATCATATCCAGATTTGGTTGTCCAAGAAGGATTGTTACAGACAATGTTGCCTCTTTCAGAGTTGAGCCATTAATTAATTTTTGTGAGCAGTATGGGATCACACTAGTCCATTCTACTCCCTACTACCCTCGGGGAAATGGTTTAGCAGAGTATTCTAACAAGAGCCTCATAAAGATCATAAAAATACTGTTAGAATACAACAAGAAATCCTGGGATTTGAAGCTAAAGTTTTCATTGTGGGCTGATAGAGTTACCTCAAAAATATCATTGGGCATTTCTCCTTTCTAGCTAGTGTATGGCATTGAAGCAATATTTCCTTCTCAACTTTCTTTTCCTGTGGAAAAATTCCTCCAGGACTACCAAGGAGAACCTAATGACATGGTCAAGATGATACTACAGCTGGTAGAAGTACAGCAGACCAAGGAGCAACTGCTTCATAAAGCACAAGACCATCAACAGAAAATAAATCGAGCTTTTGAAAAGAGCACAAGCAAGGAAAAATTCCAGCTGGGGGGTCTGGTGCTCAAATGGGATGCACCCAAGAAAGACAAGGGAAAACATGGTAAATTTGAAGCCTTGTGGATTGGCCCCTTCAAGATTTCTGAGCGTTTTTCAAACAACACTTACGAATTGTAGAACTTGGAGGATTCTAAGGTTTTGGGTGGCCCTGTCAATGGCATTTTCTCAAGAAATTTTTTGTTTAGGCCATGACCGGCGTCCCACCATTGTAAATACCACTCCCTTTTTGTTTTTATGTTTAGTTTCTATTTTATTCTTGATAAGAGACTCCGTACCCAATAGCTAAGGCACTGGAGCTAGGCATTCTTGGAAGCTCACAGGGAGCATGCCAAACCCTGTGAAGCCAAATGTTATCACATAATGTCACCTGGAGTCATATGTGTTCATTGATTTGGTACCTAAGTCTTTAATTTTTCCCTGTCCCTCTCCTTTCTGCAGGACAGATCTTAAGTTTTTCCCCTTTTGGATTGTAAATCATTTTTTGTTTGCCCTTGTTCATTTGTGTGCCTTGGTTTCCCTTAATGTCTTACCCGAAAGGAGTCTCGGCCCCAAGCCCCTCTATTTTCCCCAAAGGCAAACACTCATCTCCTTTTGTTGCAGTCACTGGTCTCTCTATTTTCCCACCCCACATCCAAATTGTCCAGGTCCTTGTTCACATAGGCCGCGGCCTGGAGCACAAAGCGCAGCTTTCTTAACTGTCCATTTCGGGCTCAAAGCACAAACAACAGGCAATTTTAATCTTTCAGCAGGGGAGTTTCCAGGAGAAGTTCGAATCAACGGCTCGTGGGCATTCAGAAGTTCAAATTTGGGCGAAGTATAGTGCCAGAGCAGAAGGTCCAAAGTCCGGAGGCCCAGAGCGAGCATGAGTCGTTGATCTTGAGGGGGACAGGTGGCATCTGATCCAAGTGTTTGGGGAAATGAGATTCGAGAGTTTTGAAATGAGAAAAGTGCCCAAGTGTCGAAGTGTTAAAGGTTCTGAAGGCCCGAAGCTTAAAGGACCGAAGCGCTGAAGTCCCGAAGTGTCGAAGTGTCGAAGCGCCCGAAGTCCCAAAGTGGATCTCGGTCGTCCAAATCTAGGAGCCACACGTCGTCAGATTCCAAGCTTCGGCAAATTTGCTTGGGGAAAATAAATTTTGACTATTTAGAAGTCTGAAGCCCGGAGCCACGAAGGGATCTCAATCGTCGATCTCAGGAGGGCCACGCATCTCGATCATCCAAATCCAGGAGTCACACGTCGTCAGATCCCAAGCTCCGGCGAATTTGCTTGGGGAAAATAAATTTTGACTATTGAGAAGTCCGAAGCCCGGAGCCATGAAGGGATCTCATCGTCGATCTCAGGAGGGCCGCGCGTCTTCAAATCCATAGCTCCAGGTCAAGAAGCTGAAGGCAGAGGAAGTTTGAGATTTTATTTTCCCGGAGTTTGGAGACCCGAAATAATTATTGGTTGTTCGATTCAAGAAGACACGCAGCATCAGATCGCCAGCTCCAAGTAAAATCACATAGAGGAGCCAAAGGAAAAAGAGCTAGCGCTCGAGCCCTGGAGCACCAATTTTGTGGCAGTCGTCGACACAGACACGTGGAATCTGTCTAGCGCTGACACATGGCACTTATTTCAAGTGTTTTAGACATGCTTTCTGCCCGTTTTCGAGTGACACATGTCACCTCTCCGTCTGTGACATATCAGCATGGTGACGTCGGGCCTCTAAATCAGATCATCCTATGAGAACTGTTATTGTTCAGCACCAAAGTAGTGCCCCATCCCAAGTCACACTTTTGGCAGATCTTAAAGTTGGTGGGCGATTAACCTTGATAGTGGCGCTAAATCTAGCGGGTGCGCTCAGATCGCAAATCAGGACCAAACCTACGGCCATAGTCCATTGTAGGGATGCAACATGCTCGGGCAATATTTTTCTTGAGCGGTCCCACAACGGAAACCATGGTATGGCGAAAATTCTACGTGGCAAAATGTGATGGATTGCGGGCTCAAAAGTGGTCTGAATCCAAATTGCTTTTGACGACCCCACAATCTCTTGTTTATGTGGCATCCTATCCGAGAGAAGAATGTGGTCGCGCCCCTAATAATTAAGTCTCATTCAATCTTTGAGGAAATGCAGTTAATGGAAGGTAGGTTTGGTGGTTGAAACCTCGGCTCACTCCATAAATGGAAGGCATGGAGGGTCTGGCCGTGGGGATTGAACTGTCAGCTCGTGGCACCCCTATGGAATATTTTCCCTGCAAAAACCATGTCGATTTGAGCTCGTGTCTAACCGATGGATGCACGTTCAATCTGACAAAAGAAGTCGCCAACGCAAAGCTTTGATTGAAGTGGCCAGGTCACACTCATGGTAGTGGCGAATTGTTCTGAGTATAAATAATTAGTTTTAATATTTTGTTAAGGTCATCAACTGGTTGAGCATAGCTCCCTATTTTGTGATGTTTTGATGCCAGAACTGTTCTTTGTTTATGTATTGGATTTGAGACTTTAATATTAATAGAAGTCAGCCTCTTTTCATATCTTTGTAAAAACTATGCTAAAACACTCGGGCATGGAGGATCCAGTCGAGGGTTGTTATGTTGTTGTAATGTAGGTTTGATTGCAGTGGTATCGTGACTAATTTTAGTCAGCTCCCTTGTTATCTTTTTCCCTCTTACATTGAATGGCTCGAGCATGGAGGATCCAGTCAAGTTGTTGTAGCTGCATGGTGATGTAGGTTTGATCATTGTGTTGTTGTGACTGTGTTGTTCGGACATATTTCAGTGTTTGAAGCTTGAGCTTAAGAGTGATCTTGAGTCTGAGTTTTTTTTTTCCATGCTGCTTTAAAGCCTGATGCTCATAGCAGTCTTGTTCACCTTTCTCACTAAGTCTTCCCTCTGCTCACACTTAAACTCAATTCACTGACTGAAGTTAGTTGTGGCCCTCACTTCCCTGTGCATTTCTTGTCCAATTATGTGTTGAACATCATTCATATATTGAGTTTTGTCCATTGACCTCCACTCACATAAAACCAACATCCACCAAAAACTTTGATGGGTACTGGGCTTACCCTCCCATAATCTGAGGGTGACTTTTAGTGCTAACATAAGGGAACGAAATTCCTTTTTTCAGTAGGCTTCCTCGATACTTACCATGTCAATCCATACTAATTCTTTCTCATCTAGTCCAATCTCCATGTCTCCTATATCTTCAGTGGTTTTCTCCTCCACCATAGGGCCTAAATTAGAAGCTGGAATGATTTTCTTAATCATGGGTTGTTCGGTTGCTCCGCCTCCTTCTCTTACATACTGGGGGGATTTTGACATATCCCTTCCATCTCTTGATTTTCCAAGGTTGTATTTAGGATCTCAAAGGAGATGTTGGTGGAAGGAGTTATGGCCTGATTATTAACTAGTTTCTTAGGTCATTATTTTCTTTTCCCTTGCACTTGGTAAAATCATCCTTTTTCTTCTCTAATATTGTGGTATCTGTTTTGGGTGGAGCGTTGAGCAGTCATTCCTTAAAGAGATGGCCATGCTCATGACATTTTCGACGGTGAAATGGGATGTGCTCATAGTGAATCATTTGGATCCAATCATTGTCTTCATGCTCTAGGAATACATAACCTAGAAGGGGTTTGGAGATATTCATGTAGACACAGATTTGTGCATAAGAAGTATAGTGTCATTTCCTAGTATCCTCGATGACTTTAACATAGATGCCCAGTGTATTTCCAATTCCCTCCAGGATTTCTTCCAACCAAAATTATTGAGGAAGTGAATAAAGTCGGATCCAAATAGGGCCATGAGTGAATTCTTCATTCTCTGGGTTGAAATGTTCATTCCATAACCTCAGGTAAATCCTAGCTAAGTTGAAAAAATAGGGCCCATTTTCAAAGACTCGGTCCCAATCGTCTAGGTTATGGAAAATCATGGGGAAGAAACCCTTGGAACCTAGTTGAAGGTCAAAATGGCCCTTGGGCTTCCATCGGGCCTTGATCCATCTAACTAGATCCATGTCTGAGGTCTAAAGTCCCAAAACTTTGTCAATAAGTGCGTGATATTTCATGTATTGGGTGTGCTCTCCCACACGCTCTGATCTGATCACATACCTTGGCGCTATTAGGGGTCGTGGAAGGTATTTCCCTAGCTCTCAAGCCTAAGGCACCTTTGGATGGGATGGTTCTTGGTTAGTCTCTATTGATTTCCCTTTGTTGGATTCAACTTGTGGAATGTTTTCTTGTAAAGGTGGAGGTTGTTCAAAGGCAAGTCGCAATCCACCCAAACC
>ML776716.1:1742053-1757154 GCA_009831015.1 Picea engelmannii | reverse complement strand
TCCCCGAGGTGTAGGACAGTCGGTGACGGAGTGTGTTGTTAAGCCACTCCGTGATGTTAAAGTCACCGGTTCGAAACCTGCGGGAACAAAAAATCCAACCATGTTAAGGGTTGGTGTGGCTCAGGCCGGGTGCGATCCCCGGGGTTTCTCAAGCCACAGGTTAATCGCAGGTCCTGCACAAATTAACAAACAAAAAAAAAATATAATATACATTTTAATTAATTTCACAATCATGCTCAATTAAATTTATGCAATGATGTTTTAACTAATTTCACAATCACGTTACAATCATGCTATTTTAGCTATTCAATTAAATTTATTGAACTTTAAATATTAAATAAACTGGTTAAACATTAAATTTATTTTTAAATATTAAATAAACTTGTTAAACATTAAATTTATTTTATTAAATTTATTTCTTTATTAATTTTGGTATTTTAGTAATTTATTAAACTTTATGAATTTATTGAATTTTATCAACAAATAAACTTTAATATTTTATTCAACTTTATTATTTATTCAACTTTATAAATTTATTCCCCTGGATGGGGTGCCACCTAGATAAAGTCTGAGGACACATGGAACCAAGCGGCCAGGGTAGTTATTAACCTCGACCGCCATCCCACAGTCATTAACTTCCCCATGGCTCACACCATGAGGAAAGTTATGGTAGTGTGCCTAGCTAGACAAGCCAAGTTAATGGTCGCGCGAGCAAGCCAAACCAGGCGTACCAGGCCCAGGTTGACTATCAACTCAGCTTCAATGACAAAAGGGGTTGTCAACTCAGGGGTGTGTAGCAATAAACGGGCTTTCGCCCTAGTGTATTCCTCCATTCTCCATCCTCCCTAGTGTATTCCTCCATTCTCGCTCTTCATCTCTTATGAGCGATTCTGCATTGCTTCTCTCTGTGTTATTTTCTTGAGCACTCTTGTCACCTACCCTGGCTTCGATACCCTCTTCCTGTCATACTTGCTCGGCCCTCACAAGCTCATTCTCTGCATTTCCACCAATGCCTTCTCCTGCTCTTCCCAACACCATCTCTCTGCCTCCATTCCCACAACCCATCACCTCCATACTCTTTCCAGCATGCCCAGGGAAAGAGGGAAATCCAAGAGGGGCATGCGTTATTATAGCGCCCTCTCCTGACGCAATAGAATCTCCCCCTCCCAACTGGCTCTCATTTCCCATTTCGCAAGCCCTCGACACACCAACCAGAGGTCACAGAAGCCTCCTTCGTCCGCTCCTCTTCAACTTCATGCAGTTAGCTCAGTGAAGAAGGAAGCGTCACCTTTGTGCGCAGACATTCCTCTGCCCACCCCTCATTTCCTCCATGGCCTAAGCTCGGTTAAGGAGGAGATGCCACCTTCGTGTGCGCGCTCTCCTCTGGCCACCAATCTCTTGGCCCCCACAATTATCAATCCACAGGACCCCTACTACGATGATGGTAGTTGTATGGTGGAGGAGGAAATCCCCACAAGTTGACAAGTGGAGGAAAATGCAGCGACTGCCAACGCGATCACCACACAGGTCGCTAGCAAGGAAAAGGAGGAGAAGCAGCCTCAGCAATTTGCAAATCGCCTCATGGAGGAGCACCTCCAACTCCTCTTTGAAATCAAGAAGAAACAAGACGATCAGATGCACTCTCAAAGCATCCTTGGCCAAAGGATGGACATCATGTTCGACGCACTAGCGGATGCTCCTGCGCAAACCAGATGCCCAACATGCGACCAGCGGTTCACCCCAGTCTACAACATTCATGGAAAACTAGGCTCAACAATGGAGTGAAGTCTCCAAGTTATGGTTCTTCGTCAATTCCAGTTGCAGGATTAATTTCTTAGTTTACTATAGCAGCAAGATAGAAGAACACGCAGTTTTCCCCTATATTGTTTATGTAGTTTTGTTAATAGCATCTCTGTCAACAGTTGGTCTTAGATACCATCCGAATACTGTACACACATTTTTGTTTACGCAGATAGGATGCAGAATTTTATTTAAGCAGTTTTGTTCAAACAGCTCTAGCATACAGGATGATATGTCAAACTCAGAGCATCTAAGAGCCACCTGTTCTGGTTTCCCTTTTTTGGCAGAACAGGTAGCTCACACTTATTATTGTACAACTTACAGATGTCATTAATATAAGGATCTACTTTTATTTATAAAAAAAAAACTTTATAAATTTATTCTTTAATATTTTATTCAACTTTATACAACTTTATTATCTATTCAACTTTATAAATTTATTGAACGTTATTAATTATATTAATTATTATACTTTATTAAATTTTAATACTTTATTAAACTTTAATATTTTATTAATCTTTATTATTAAACTATATTTTGATGTTTATTACTAATACATTTCTTTTATATTTACCTCACTCTTACTAGTTATTTAATTTATTTATTAGTTACTAGGTAGGGTATGTATATCTCTATAGACTTTACCAGTCAACGGAGAGGGTCCCTTATCCCACAAACAAGGAGGTCTCACACACCAATTTGATGTGGCTTGGCTTTGACCTTAAAAATAGATTATTATTATTATTATTATTAAAAATTCCAATACTCATAAAAAATATTTATTTCAAATATAACATTTTAGTTTGTAATAACTTAATTATTTTTTATAACCTTCACTAAAACAAAATGTTTAAATGAGGATGATCACTATTCATGGATCATGCTATCTAAGTGAATAAATAAAGAAGTTGATATTTTCAATTCCACTGTATTTAAATATAAAATGACATAATAATAAACAATAATAAATTTCAAATTCTAATCATAAAAAATAATCAATCTCACCATATTTAATATAAAACAACATAAAAACAAAAATAAAAAAATTAATAAATTTCAAAGTCTAATTATAAAAATAATCAATTCCACCATATTTAATATAAAATGATATAAAAATTAAAAATAATAATAATAATAAATTTTAAAATCTAATCATTAAAAAAAATCAATTTTACTATATTTAAATATAAAAACAAAAAAATTAATAAATTTTAAATATATTCATAAAAATAATAATTAATTTAATTTTTTTATTAAATATCATTTAAAAAAACATATCTCATAATCTCATACAACTACATCATAAAAAAAAAAATATGCACACAATTATTTCCAACTCTGATCAACTCTGATTTCTAATGCAGAAATTTTATTAAAAACACGAAAAGACTATACAAAGAAGGCGAGCATTGAGAATGGATGCATAGCACATCAAAGTGGTGAAAAGAGTCTAACTATAAAATTGAATAAAAACTTTAAATACGAAATGTGAAACTCTTTGATTGCTAGTTATATATTTCATTTTTCATTTGAAATAAAAATCACTTGAAATTAAAATATCTCGTATAATGAAGAAGCCCACGAACCTAATAAAGAGAAATAATTTTCCATCTTAAAAATACATGAAGAGACTTCTCATAGGTTTGAGGGTCAAATTATTGAATAAATTATTAATCTAATTTCAAACAAAATCAAATAAAACATATCCCAAAAATTCAAAAAATTAGAACATTTAAACTATAACATAAATTATCTACTATAGCCAAACACAGATTTAAATATACATGATCAACATTACTTCGACGCTAATTAGAGTTGTTAGAACAATATAATAATACAACACCATAGTGGATTATTGTCCAAATCAGTTTATCAATAAATTATCCACCATAGCCCAACGGACGCTGTTTTATAGTAGTTGGAGCATTATTAGAGTAGTTGGGGCATCATAATGACGTCATGGTAACATTACAACAGTGTTTACATCAAGATCCCGCTATGTGGTAGTTTAACTGTACTATGTTTTGCTAAAAAATTGTTAGATATGCAAATCCAAGTGTCTCATGAGTATAAAATTGTAATTTTTTATATATTTATATTTATTCAATGAAAATGACCAAAACAACAGTTAAACAACTTTTTAAAAATTATAAATCACAGATATAAAAATAAATAAATATTTTCTCACTTAAAAAATACCCTTTACTAAATTCCAAGAAAAATTCAAAACCTAACAGATTCCCTAGCCACGCATCTCCATGATTGAAGCAGTTACATGAAAGTCCTCTCATATAAGATTCTCAAACAATACCACATGCTGAAAAAAGATCTTGAAACAACATTGAATTTCATTTATTGATTTAGAGACCACAACAAGAATATGCCAACATCTTTTATGCATGGTCATAAAATTAAAGTATTAATCCATCAAATTGTAATAAGGAACACCCACCCACATAAATAATATTAATTCAATTCCCAATCCAAAGTGGTAACTCTTAGTTTTCAGATTGTTAGTACACATTTTCCAAATGAATACCATTAAAAAAAACAGTGGAAATGCCGCTATTCTATTTTGTTAATATTAAAATTAGCGGTAATCTAATTGTTATAAGTTTTAATCATTTTTAGTGGATATTTTTTATTTAATTTTGTTGGAGATTTAGCTAAAAATTGTTGAATCTGTAAATTTGAGTGGTTAATTATGTATAATCTGAGTGTCTCTAAGTTTTCCAACACCTTGAATTTATTTGTACATTCAAAAATGTAATTTAAAAAAATTGAATAATTAAGTGCCCCAAAATTTTCCAAAACCCTGAATCTATTTCTATAATCAAAAATGCAATTTAAACAACATAAAATTGTAATTTTATACATATTTATGTTACAAACTTTAGCAAAAACATATTTGAAACTAAAAATTCAAAATTCAAAACAATCTGCGTATACATCGCTCCATAGTAAAATCTACCAGCAAACTAAAAGTCGGGATTATTATGATTTCATAAAACGAAATTGGAGATTCTGTGCATCCCGGTGGCGCCCAACGAAAACAGAAACAGAACGACATTTGTTTGTTGAGGGATAAAATTCATTCGGCCGCGTACTGAATGAATGAATCCAAGGTTTTCCAAGCGTCTCCCTCCTCATGGAAAATGGCAGAAACGGCAGCTTTACTCACCGCCTCCACCCTCCGCTTCACCTCCACACCCTCCCCACTCATTAACCTCCGTACCGCCCTCTCCACCTCATTCCTTTCAGCGATCCCGTCGATAATCTTCATCTCCACCGCCACTTTTGCTTCCCTCGCCAAAAGCAGAGCATTAACCGGCTGGTCCACCTGCAAAGGCAACGCGATTATCGGAACCCCSGCCGCCACGCTCTCCAGRCACGAATTCCAACCGCAGTGGCTGATAAAGGCGCCCGTCGCTTCGTGTGCCAAAATGGCTCCCTGCGGCGCCCAGCCAGTCTCGATCAGGCAACGCCCCTGTACCYGCCGCTCGTAGCCTYCCGGCAGCAGCTCCGCTTTCCAATCCTCAGCCGAAGAAGAGCCCACCGTAAGTCTCGAGTCGGGCGGGCGTAGCACCCACAGGAAGGGCTGCCCGCTCGCCTCTAACCCCATCGCCAGCTCAATTACCTGCGCCGGAGAAATATGTGACTCCGTTCCAAAAGAAACGTACACGACGGAGCCCAGCGTTTGGCGGCCCAACCATTCCAAAATCTCGCCCTCCCGCGGGCTATGCAGTTTATGATCTCTGTCAGGGAGATCAATCACTGGCCCCACCGCCCAGAACAGCTTACCGCCTCCGCCGCTCTGGAGATGTCTGATAAATTTGGGCTCCAGCTCCAGGAACGTGTTAAGGAGAACCCCGTCCGCGAGGCGTGTGTACTCCATGTGCTTTCGGACCTGCGACAGGCCAATGCCCACCGACGGCAACGTCTCGACGGCTTCTGCGACCTCCGGCAGCAGCAGCAACAGGTCCTCCCGATCCCAGAAGGCGGCCTCCTTAGACAGCCATACGAGCGCACTGAAGGGGTCGAACGTGAAGGACCGGACGCCGAACTTGGCCGCCACGGCGGCGGACCAGCCCATGAAGAAGTCGTAGACGAGAACGAGGCGCGCGGGAGGTTGCAGGCTCCTGGATTCGTAGTATTCGCGGCCGGTGAGCTCCCTCATGAGAACCTCGAAAGGGTCGCGCATTTTGTCGAGGAGATCGAATAGCTTGGGCATCATGTCCAGGGAGATTTTGTTGGTATTCTGACGGCCCGGCGGCAGAGGAGCTTCAGTGTCAGGGATAGATAAATCCTGGAAATAGAAGGGCGGGGCATCGTGGTTCCATCCCTGTTCCTGCACTAGCGGTCGGAGGATTTCCAGGTTTGAAGTGAGGCTCACATAGATGACAGCTACGCCTTTGGTTGCCAGCATTCTCGAAAGCTTCAGGTATACATTGAAGTGACTTTGCCCCAAAAATGGCAGCATCACTGCGTATAATCTTCTTCCGCTGCTGCTGCTGCTATCACCTCGTCCTCCTCCTTCCATGACGGGCCTCTGATTTTCCAATCAAATGAGCTTCTGATCCATCACTCTTTCTACGGTGCGAATAACCAAATTGAATGTTAGGCAGAAATAGAATGGTAGGCAGGGGTTCAACTCTAGAAGGAAACTTATGGTAAGCAGGTGTTCAACTGTAGAAGGAAGCTTTTTACCAGCTTAGATTAGAAGAATAGGAGGATATCTCAGCGATTTGACTGAAGGAAGCTTTTCATCTCAGCTTATTGTTTAGGTAGTGATTTGATTGGTAAAGTATATTGTTTAGGTATTGTTTGGGTAGTGATTTGATTGGTAAAGTTTATTGAGATATACATATCTTATCTTTTTTGGATTTGGATTTGAATTTATGGTAATTTAGAAAGAAACATATTCTTAACTATTAGGTTTATTCACTCAAGCTCTTTAACCATTAGGTTCACTCACTCACTCACAGTGTAAACTACTCAACCTTAAGCCAATAAATTTTAATGTAAAATGTTAATAATAAAAAAAATATTTTAATATAAAATATGAATAAAAAAAGCTTAATAATTTTCAATGTAAAACCTTAGCAATAAAAAAACCTATGATTAACACTACATACTATACTTTAGTTGGTCTTATGGTTGGATATTCTCACATTATATTAGTCAAAGAAAGGGTTGTATGCCTAACTTAACATTATATTAGAGTCTAATGGCATTGGTTGTGATTCGATGGCATTGGTGGTGATTGGATGACATTTAGTGATTTGGGATGTAGCTACATTGGGTTCACATTAGGTTTGTGCATTGCCCCGTGGATTTGTAAAAACATTATAGCTTATGTAATGTATTTAACTTTGGAATTTTAATAAGCAATCACATTGAATGTCATAGTATTTTAGTGTAAAATCGAAGAACACAAGAGAAAATAGATAAACTCTGAGAAAGATATATTGTGTTAATGATATTCAAAAATAGAGAGCTATGTTCACTTGCCTCTTCAAGGAGACAACCTCCTAGAGAAAAACTCCAAATACAATAACAAGTCTTGAAAAAATATTATAATAACAAGTCTTGAAAGAAAGGTGGGCAAATTGTTAGGTTGGAACCTGAGGGAACTGAGCTACTTGAAGCATATCCACGGATGGCACAAAGGTTCAAGGACGCTGGATGGTTTGAGTTCTTTACCACTTTCTAGGGACATGATGAACATCTGTCCATGGTATTTGCACAGAACTTTGATGGCTTCGAAGTAGTGATTGGAAAACTGTTGATGTTGGTGACAAAACATTCCATTTCCAAAGCTTGCAAATTGTCGATTGGGGGAGAACGATGGTGGAAAAAGGAGCACGTGGTCATGGAATTCGTGAACCAATTCCTTCTACCAGATAAGCAGAATCCAGATTGGAAGAAAGGAGTTCCCCACAGCTGGATCAGACAGGAGTGGCATACCGCTCTGATCATAATTCACAAGTACATTACATGCGAGGGTAGATTCTCGTTGGTCTACATCTACCATATCAGGTTATTAATGCATATTAATAGATATTACCATCTAAATCTACCATATTTTCTACGCAAAAGCCTATCTAAGATGTCCAAAAGGGTACAGTCTCACCCTACCAAAGCCAAAGGTAGCCTATTTCATCAATTTTTAACTAAGACACTAATCGTTTCTACTTTGAGTGAAGTACAGAAACCCTGGAATTGGTTGATCCAATCCCTAAATCCTAATCCACATCCAAGAAAACATAAAAGGGGTAAAGGGAAAAAGGCAGCTACACAGAAACATAATGTCACAGTTGATGAATTTACAGTCAAAGAGGAAATGTCTGCAAACACGGTGACAAGGACCAACAAGAGAAAGAAGCAGACTCAACAAACTCCTGTTGATAATCCTGTAGAGGAAAATCATGATAAATCCACCACCAGTAGAGGTAAGCGATCAAAACTTGATGCAAAGATTGAAATGTTTCATGATGCAAAAATTGAAGTATTTTTTGATATTGACATTAAAATGGAAGAAGATTCAGATGAAGATTTCAATGTAGGCTCAATTAAACCTACAGTCAAACATAAACAAAAATCAAACAGTAAGAGAGGTGCCACAGTCAAGAAACAAGGGAAGAAATATGCACCTATATCTAAATACCCTAGGAGGAATTCCACTAGGGTTGCCAACAAATACAGGTTAAAGTCCAAAGCTATGTTTGACCCATCTATTAAACATGGAAATGTTATGGTCATAGAGCACCATTATGAGGACTCTAAATCAGGTGTCAAAGAAAAGGCAGAAAGACTTTCATTGCACAGGAAAACAAAAGAAGATAAAAACTTGGGGAAAACAACAGAAAAAGGAAAACAGGCTGCTCAATTTCATACAGGACCTATAACAAGAGCTATCACCAAGTTATCAAGAGCTGAAGCACTTTCTAAAGGCAGCAGTAGAATTTCTGAAAACAAAGATGATCATCCTATAGATTCAGACCATATATCAAATATTCCAGAGGCCATGGACTCAGATAGTTCAAACAATGATCACGACTCAGGATTAGCTTCTAGGTACCAAATTAAACTGAGGGAATCTAAAGCTTCTATAGATCTAAACGAGCCTGCACCTGTAGAAGAGTTTCCAGAATTCAAAGTCAAGGTCAGAGGTGATAAAGAGAAGAGAAGAGAACTCCAGAAAATGGTGAAGCGCTTGAAGAAGGAAAAGGCTCAAGTAGAGCAATGGATTGCCAGACATCAGGAAAATATACAGGGGTTCAAAAAGAAGAAAAGGGAGAAAAAAACATTGCTCGAAGATCTTAGAGAATCCAACTTCAAACTATATTGGCACAACATTGTACTCACCACTAAGCTGAAACAGAGGACTGCTAAAGCCAGCATTGTTATCATATCATAATAGCCTCATCAAGGTTTTTGCATAGTTTTGAAGTTTTGATATTTATCAAGGAACGAAAGATGATTTACTTGTTTTTGGATTGTGAATTTGAATACTTCGAATGCATAACTAAATCAAAACCAACTCCCAATTTGTAGGATCTAATGTATTGTTGAAACAATCATTTGGGATTAAGTTGTTGAGCTGATATCTATTTTGGCAATGTAAACGCTCATTTTGAGCTAACCTTCCTAGAAGATAGATGTTGATCAGATCTTATCATTAATATAACACTAGAAAGTAGGATCTAAAGCAATATTTTGGATAGTTTAAGTAGACAGAAAAAAGACTCTGTGAAGGTGGAAAATTTGGATATCCAGGGACCTGTTTTGAAATTCCTTGTAAGACAGTTCTATTATATGTTGAAACTTAATGGCAAAGTCATATTGATGGTTAGACTTTATCTTCTTCTATGTTCTTTTTATTTTCATGCTTGAGATCATTTATCAAACTGAAATGCATTGTTTTCTTGATTATTAATTGATACAGTGAAGAATTTGTTGTTGTTGTTATTTTCAAGTTTTTTATTTACAAGTTAATGTTTTTGTTTCTTAATTATCTTTTGAGATAAGAATCCTATGTGGATTTAACAAATTGAAGACTTCATATTCTCTTTCCTTATTTGTCTGATTCATCTGTGTGCCTACCCTTTAACTAGTCAGTGGGATATCTCGTGTCCTTATTCTGAAATTCCTGTTTATCTTGAAACCTTGAACCAGTTTTCAACCACTCTTTTAAAAAAACAAATCATAAAACCCTCAAAATACTATTGCAACAACCTGATGATGCCCTAGCTTTCCCTCTCACATTCAAGTGATACTTTAGGGACTAACAGGTTATAAAATTATTTTTTATTTTCTCTATCTTTCTCCAAGATCCATGAGAGATATTATAGCCCTAGACTTCAAATCCATAAAGAATAATAGGTGTAATGAGAGTGTAACATACCCACTACGGCATAATAAATTTTTCACCTCTTCTCGAGGGACAGAATCCCCGAAGCCCTACGGGGGCCTAGCGCAGGCTAGCTCTTCCCTTGTCCACCTCCATGTGATTGTTGGTTATGACCACAGGCTAAACAAACTATGCGCCTTTTTGCATTTCGTGACTCAGCGATACGAGCACGTCAAGTCTTCCGACTCTGCAAACCCCGAAACTTAAAATCTTACCTTCAAGGAGATCGACGGCTGCGAGTCTCCCCCTGATCCGATGGTCCTGGCCGTATCGGGATTTCAGTAACCGGGAGTTCGAAATGCAAGAGAGTCAAGTCTTTCGACTCTCCAAACCCCGACACTCGAAATCTTACCTTCGAAGAGATCGACGGCTGTGAGTCTCCCCCTGATCCGATGGTCCTGGCCGTATCGGGATTTTGGTAACCGGGAGTTCAAAATGCAAGAGAGTCAAGTCTTTCGACTCTCCAAACCCCGAAACTTGAAACTCGAGTTCTTGTATGAGACCCAACGACTCTCGATGTTTTGGATCCAACGGTTCGGATCTTTTCAGAGTTTCGTGAACCGAGAGTTCACGATGCAACGTCTCCAAAACTCTTGTCACTCTAATCCCCGAATTCCAATATGGGGATTTGTGTAGGAGACCAACGATCCTCGAGGATTTGGATCCAACGGTCCACAGGATTTTGGAGCTTTCCCCGAACTCTAACCGCTCACCACGCGTCTCCTCCGATGGACGGTCCAGATCCTTTCGGGACTCCTCCTTTCTACCACAAAGCGCATCGGGGTTTTCGGTTACCGGGACTTCGCGACTTACGAAGACAAGGGTTCTTGCCCTTTGGTTTCCCGGGTGCCGAAACGTCGACCGGCAGCCACATGTCCTCTACAAATGGACGGTCCAGGTAACTCCCATGGATCTTGGGATCTACGGTTCCGATTCCTTCGCTACTTGAGAAGGTTGAAAGGGGGTCGAGGCATTAACGCCTATGTTCCTCCCTCTAATCTAACGGTCGTGACAGACCTCAGATCCTCCGAAAGGATCTCGCCCGTTCATCTAGCAAACATAAGGGTACTCTCTTTCGGTATTTGCAACTCGTTATCCTTCCTGAGCTTCGTCATCTATGAAGGACTTGAGAGCTTTGCGCTCTTTCTCCTGGACTTGACTCTTAGAAGAGTCTTCACCACCACTATTGTGCTCCTTCATCAAGGGGTTCTGGGGTTCTATTTGATCGCAGAGAGCCTGTGCATATCGGCACTACCTCTCATGAGCTTAACAAACTCCGTCCTCCAAGGGACTCAGAATGACTAGGTGAGTAAACCATCGTACATGCAACTACGCCTAAGGTCGACGAGCTCACAGTTCGTGGCTCTAGCTTAAGACACTACAAAACTCCAGAATTTATGAGAACTAGTCATGTCCAACCCATATAATTCCTTACTTGCCTAATTATACAACCAAGAAGAAATAGGAGGGATATAGTATATCCATTAAGCATTCATTCACATCCCTGAAAGCATGCATAGTATAACCAATTCATACACAGTTACAACTACATTACACAGGGTAGGAAATCACTTATCTATTACAGCTTGTTGCCAACCAACTGACGGTGGGTGTTCGTCCTTCCACCCGACCATAGGCTTAGACTAACCAGTGTGCTACTTCTCTAAGATCGAACAACTCGAAACATTTCGGTTCTTTCTGAATGGATCTTGATTCTCGATCCTATCCAATCTTCAAAACTCTTTTCTGAAGGATTTCTCCCGCTCAATCCTCCATACGTGTTCTTTCTTCGAACTTCAGTTTTCTACGCTTCCTTTTGAATGCTTCAACTCTTCGAACTTAGAAACTTTTTCTAAGTGTTTCCTCTCAAGACTTAAAACCACTACTCCTCCTGGTATACTCTGTGCTCAACCTCTGGAGTTTCAAACTTTAACACAAGCTTGATTCTATATGCATGTTTGGCATACCAATTTTCCCTGCTATCTCTTCTGATCTTTTAAGTTACTTACAAGACTAATCTCTTAGTCATAACTCATACAGACGTTACCCTCTCTTTATGGGAACAACCAACAAGGGTCACTCTTGGGAATTAGCAACAGTCCCAAAGGACTCCTCTTAATCTTGCTTAAACAGATTATCCTTGTTGTCGATTCTAACCATTATAGGTCAGGTAATCTGACCCTACATATTTTCATCAATCCTCTCAATCATGGGAAGTTATATGCTCAGGGTTTAGTCTTTTAATAATGCAGTAATTATAACTTTCTAAGGATCCTACCAGTCCTTACCAGATTTCCTAAATCATGAAGGAGTTCTTCATGAGGATCTTAATTCTTACCTAACCAGCCATCTCAATTGCAAGAGACTCTACTTGCTTTAGTAGGTAGCCATCGTCACACTATAACAGAACAACTCAGTCCATGTCCCTTTTTTTTGGCTTGTGCGGCTCCATAGCACAATTTATTCCACCTCTGTTATTCACACTCGGGTCTTATCAGTAATATTGATCAGTGAATCCCTACTCCTATAAGAGTAGTTATCATTTTAACAAAGGAACAATATAATTCCTTTGTTGGAATTCCATAGAAATTCCCAAATTACAGTTTCATTCTGCAGTCCTTCTCCTTAAAGAGAAAATGCAGATAACAATATCTCCTTACGTGACTCGTACATGAGCCCAAGAAGGCCAAGTGTTGTAACCATGCTCTGATACCAATTTGTAACATACCCACTACGGCATAATAAAATTTTTGCCTCTTCTCAAGGGACAGAATCCTTGAAGCCCTACGGGGGCCTAGCGCAGTCTAGCTCTTCCCTTGTCCACCTCCATGTGATCGTTGGTTATGACCATAGGCTAAACAAACTAGGCACCTTTTTGCATTTCGCGACTCAGCGATACGAGCGCGTCAAGTCTTCCGACTCTACAAACCCCGAAACCCAAAATATTACCTTCGAGGAGATCGACTGCTACGAGTCTCCCCCCGATTCGACAATCCTGGCCGTATCAGAATTTCGATAACCGGGAGTTCAAAATGCAAGAGAGTCAAGTCTTTCGACTCTCCAAACCCCGAAACCCGAAATCTTACCTTTGAGGAGATCGACAGTTGCGAGTCTCCCCCTGATCCGATGATCTTGGCCGTATTGGGATTTCGGTAACTGGGAGTTCGAAATGCAAGAGAGTCAAGTCTTTCGACTCTCCAAACCCCGAAACCCGAAACTCGAGTTCTTGTATGAGACCCAACGGCTCTCGATGTTTTGGATCCAACAGTCTGGATCTTTTTGGAGTTTCATGAACCAGGAGCTCACGATGCAACGTCTCCAAAACTCTTGTCACTCCAATCCTCGAATTCCGATATGGGGATTCGTGTAGGAGACCAACGATCCTCGAGGATTTGGATCCAACGGTCCATGGGATTTCAGAGCTTTCCCTGAACTCCGACCGCTCACCATGCATCTCCTCCGATGGACGGTCCAGATCCTTTCGGGACTCCTCCTTTCTACCACAGAGCGCATCAGGGTTTTCGGGTACCAGGACTTCGCGACTTGCGAAGACAAGGGTTCTTTCCCTTTGGTTTCCTGGGTGCCGAAACGCAGACCGGTAGCCACCTGTCCTCTACAAATAGACGGTCCAGGTAACTCCCATGGATCTTGGGATCTACGGTCTCGATTCCTTCACTACTTGCGAAGGCTGAAAGGGGGTCGAGGCATTAATGCCTACGTTCCTCCCTCCAATCTAACGGTCGTGACAGACCTCAGATCCTCCGAAAGGATCTCGCTCATTCATCTGGAAAACGTAAGGGTACTCTCTTTCAGTATTTGTAACTCGCTATCCTTCCTGAGCTTCGTCAGCTATGAAGGACTTGAGAGCTTTGCACTCTTTCTCCTAGACTTGACTCTTAAAAGAGTCTTCAGCACCACTATTGCGCTCCTTCATCAAGGGGTTATGGGGTTCTATTTGATCGTAGAGAGCATGTGCATATCGGCACTACCTCTCATGAGCTTAACAAACTCCGTCCTCCAAGGGACTCAAAATGACTAGGTGAGTAAATCATCGTACATGCAACTACGCCTAAGGTCAACGAGCTCACAGTTTGTGGCTCTAGCTTAAGACACTACAGAAGTCCAAAATTTATGAGAACCAGTCATGTCCGACCCATATAATTCCTTACTTGCCTAATTATACAACCAAGCAGAAATAGGAGGGATACAGTATATCCATTAAGAATTCATTCGCATTCCTAAAAGCATGCATAGTATAACCAATTCATACACAGTTACAGCTACATTACACAGGGTAGGAAATCACTTATCTATTACAGGTTTCCGCCAACCAACTGACTTTGGGTGTTCATCCTTCCACCTGACCATAGGCTCATAGGCATTCATTCTTAGCACTCTGGCCACCCCCATGCCAAGCCATGATATCACCAGGGAATTCTCACAGTTCTTGAGGGTTCTCTCTCTGTTTCAGCTTCTATTCGGGTCCTGTTTTCTGCAACTCGGAGCTTTCTCACTTGATTGTGGCCTCGGAAAGGTTTCTCAGATGCTCTTCGGCATCAAGCTCGTGACCTTTTGTTCGTGATTCACTGGAGAGCTTCACGCCTCTCCCTTGCGAGCTTCCGCCCTCGTCTAGTGGCTGCCCTCTCCCATGTGTGTGTCCCTCTTACCTGGGAAGGTTTTTTTTTTTTTGGTCGACCTATCCGGTTCCTTCTGTCAGAAGGAAGCTCAGGTCCGCAGGTTCTTGTGGTACTTCGGACTGACAGGCCATGTTTCCATTCATGGGGGTGGTTGGTGATTCAACCACCGGTTCTTTCTTCATTGACTGATTTTCTTTCCTTGGGATTCGAAGGAGGTTTGTCATCCTTATCAAGGGAGATTTGGGGTTATT
>ML776716.1:1702893-1724865 GCA_009831015.1 Picea engelmannii | reverse complement strand
GACCAGCCCATGAAGAAGTCGTAGACGAGAACGAGGCGCGCGGGAGGTTGCAGGCTCCTGGATTCGTAGTATTCGCGTCCGGTGAGCTCCCTCATGAGAACCTCGAAAGGGTCGCGCATTTTGTCGAGGAGATCGAATAGCTTCGGCATCATGTCCAGGGAGATTTTGTTGGTATTCTGACGGCCCGGCGGCAGAGGAGCTTCAGTGTCAGGGATCGATAAATCCTGGAAATAGAAGGGCAGGGCATCGTGGTTCCAACCCTGCTCCTGCACTAGCGGTCGGAGGATTTCCAGGTTTGAAGTGAGGTTCACATAGATGACAGCTACGCCTTTGGTTGCCAGCATTCTCGAAAGCTTCAGGTATACATTGAAGTGACTTTGCCCCAAAAATGGCAGCATCACTGCGTATAATCTTCTTCCGCTGCTATCACCTCGTCCTCCTCCTTCCATGGCGGGCCTCTGATTTTCCAATCAAATGAGCTTCTGATCCATCACTCTTACTACGGTGCGAATAACCAAATTGAATGTTAGGCAGAAATAGGATGGTAGGCAGGGGTTCAACTGTAGAAGGAAGCTTATGGTAAGCAGGTGTTCAACTGTAGAAGGAAGCTTTTGACCAGCTTAGATTAGAAGAATAGGAGGATATCTCAGCGATTTGACTGAAGGAAGATTTTGATTTCAGCTTATTGTTTAGGTGGTTGGATTTTGATTACAGCTTATTGTTTAGGTGGTGATTGGTGGTTGTTTAGGTGGTGATTTGATTGGTAAAGTTTATAGCCATTTGATTGGTAGAGTTTCTGGAGCTATACATACCTTATCTTTTTTGGATTTGGATTACTTTATCTTCTCTGCATTTGAATTTGAATTTATGACCATTTAAAAATTCTTAACTAGTAGATTCACTCATTCAAATTCTTAACCATTAAATTCACTCACTCACATTAAACTACTCAACCTTAAGCCAATACATTTTAATTTTATAAAAATCTTATAAATTTTAATGTAAAATATTAATAAAAAAAGATTAATAATTTTTAATGTAAAACCTTAGCAACAAAAAAAACCTATGATTAACACTACATACTATACTTTAGTTGGTCTTCTGGTTGGATATTCTCACATTATATTAGTCAAAGAAAGGGTTGTGCGCCTAACTTAACATGTTTCAAAGAAAGGGTTGTGCATCTAACTTAACATTATACTAGCACAACCGCTAACTCGTGGTTGGTGAACGCCTAAAGGTGGTTGTGAGAATAGCTGTGAGAATACTCGAAATGTTGTGCGAATATTTTAATATTTTTTATTCAGGTAGATGTGGCAATAAGTTAGTGAACACAGTAATTTTTAAACACGATTAGGTAAATGTAAAAAAGTAAACATATAAACGGATGTCTTTATAACAGCTCGGAAGTTAATGGATGGAATCAGAGCCATTCATTTATTGTGACGACTAAGAATATTCTAGGCATATTTAATCTCGTCCATAGAAAACATATTAAGAACTAAAAACCTATTAAATGTGCCCATTGTCAATAGGTGTACGCCTTTCGGTGTAATTAGAGTCTAATGACATTGGTTGTAATTAGATGGCTTAACATTATATTAGAGTATAATGGCATTGGTTGTGATTAGATGGCATTGGTGGTGATTGGATGACATTTAGTGATTTCGGATGTAGCTACATTGGGTTCAAATTAGGTATTGTGTATTGCTTCGTGATTTGTAAAAACAGCATAGCTTATGTAATGTATTTAACCTCAGAATTTTAATAAGCAATTACATTTAATGTCGTAGTATTTTAGTGCAAAATCAAAGAACACAAGAGAAAATAGATAAACTCTGAGAAAGATCTATTGTGTTAGTGATATTCAAAAATAGAGAGCTATGTTCACTTGCCTCTTCAAGGGGACAACCTCCTAGAGAAAAACTCCAAATGCAATAACAAGTCTTGAAAAAATATTACATAGCCTTTTGATCCATAAACGAGGGACTTGTAGCCCACTTGTTTCACCAACATGAATACTATGCGGAAATACATCACCAACGCTATTCTCAGGCTTATATAAAGAGCTTTGTCTTCTAGAGGCTATTAGGTCTTTGTTCCTTTTCCATGTACAATGATCTTTGTACCTCTGATAACTACAAGGGTTGTTTTCTATGCAACCCCTGCTCCGAATTGGTTGGCTATCTCCCTAACTTACATAACCTACACAAAAAAAGCCAAACAACTATGCAATGGAAAAAATAAACCTTAGTTATCAATATGCCCATCAATGCTAGATCTGTAGCTCCGTTTGAAGTGGAGTGTATTGTTCTCAATATTTCCCTCCAACATAAATGAAGACAAGGAATGCTTTCCAAAGTTTCCACTTAGATAATGCCATTGGTGCCCACACAAAGCAATCCTAACTTGCTTATCATTACTGTGGTTCATCATATGATGGTGATATCTAGCTTCTATGTATACTGGACCAATCCTTTCCAATGGAACAACTTCAACTTATTCTTGTCATGATCAAGCTACTCAGAAGGCTTTGTTTCCATGTCTTTCAAGTGATCATACAACACAATCAAAGAATCCACCAATTATTGACTTCAATGTTATCTCCAAATGGAATTTGAGCTCAAGTTATCTCATCGAGCTCAACCCTCACTTTTGGGAAAGAATCACTCACAAATGGAGTGGAAGAGAGTCGGTATTGAAGATACAACCATAGTCTTGAGTCTTTCAAGTAGAGAAACAAGATGAGTATCCTTCAATCTAACCATCAACAAGGCATGCACCATAAACAAAGGAAATCTCGATATATTAGTTTGCTTCCAAAGTTGAAGTAAACTTTATTTAACAATTCCACACATACCGTGATTGTAGAATGATTAATAATCACCGCATAGAGCCACTCAGTTCAAGAATGTACTTGCCAAAGAGGAGATATGAGGATGATCCCTATACGAGCTCTATAAATTGGTCTGATGTAACATCCCCACTATAATACCCATTTCATTTAATGCATAACGTAGATATAGATGTGGCTATGGCCAAGCAATGAATGTGAAATGTATTTCTAAATTATAAAAGAATATAATGTAATTCTAGTTGTTGAAAATGGATAGAGATGGGGGATGAGTAATCCACAAGAGAGGCGGAATGCCTAGAGAGAGTCCAAGATGGGTCCAAAGGGGGAAATAATTTATGGGCATTAATTCAAACCCACATTTCTGATTTTTATTATCATTTGGGAAAAACTTATAATTTATGGTTGAGTGTATGAGAGCCCAATCATTAAATACATGTCATAGGGTGAGTGTGAGAGTCACATCCCATAGTTATTGGAAAGCAGGGGGAAGAAACAACCAACATTGGGCAGAGTGAGCAATCAATGGTCTTGGAAAAAAGAGGGAATCTGTATGGGTGGTAACATACACTTTTTGACACGGAGTTTGGAGGATGAACAACAAGAGAAAATAGGGAAGAAGAGTTAGAGAGATGGAACAAGAAGGATGGGAAAATTCTGGAGCATTTTGGAACTGGAAATCTAAGAGACAAGCTGTCAGGCATAAAGAGTGAACTCTTGGGTGAGTTACATTGTATCAACAAGTGTTTGTTGTTGTTTTTGCTGGTGTTTTTCCTAGTAGTGAGTTCTTAGCTAAGAGATTCCTAGCTACATGTGCCAGAAAGACCATGATAAATGAATGGGATGCCCTATGGACTTAGAGCAGTGACGGGGTACATTCCCTGGGTTGGGAAGGTCAAGAGGAAGAGATCTGGAGGAAATTCAGGATAGTTGTAGGAGAGAACCAGTGCGTTGCATGATATTGAGTTTTGAGGAAATTGTGAGAGGCACCCTTCTTTTTTGGATTCCTAGTCCCAGATCTGGGGTTACTTTCTCTTGAGATTCAAAACAACAGATCTATGGTTGGGTGGAACATCCTTCCTAGGCAGTTGGTTTCCTAACCATTTTATAAGATAAGTGTTTATCCATTTTTGTTGAGTTATTCCATGAATGTAATTGTTGTGCATTTACTCTATATATGAGAATGGTTTCATATGTTGTTATAGTTTTTTATCAGTTGCATTTATACTTGTTTAGAATGTTGTAGTTGCATTTAATTATGGGTATTAGAAATCTGGTGGTAAATGTGAATAAATCGTGACTGGTGCGTTATAGCAAATAGATTAGCAAGAATAAATTTTGTTTTATGTGTTTTTCTGCAAGTAATGTTCCCTGGTTGGGCTGGGGAAGGTTACATAATGGTATCATAGCTCAAGGTTCAACACTGAGATTTTATGGGCCAAGAGCCAACATGAATTCAATAGATTCATAGTTGCAGATTTAGTCTTGTGATGGATTTAGCGGGGGAATGATGAACATAAGTGAAATCCCCAAATTATGAGCAGATTTTCGAGTTTCAATGCTTTAGAGCAGTTGAGGAAGGTAATTTGTGGCATCGAGTTGCAGGTTGCAGAGTCGAATTTGGCCATGGAAGTCGATTTCCTTTGTATTTCATGATTTTTGTGAAGTTTAGAAATCGACGACCTAGATTAACTCAACCTGGAGAATCAACAGTCGAGATTAAGTCGCAAGAGGATCATAGCAAGGAATTCCTGAAATGCCTTGAGAGAGGGGGTTTCGGAAGACTTCGGAGTCGGGCGTGAGGTTGATTCTGAAGGGAGGACTCTGATGGCATAAGTCGAAAGAACAAGAACCATTGGAGTTTGAGGGTCGGAGTAACTTTGGATTCCCAAAGTGGAGGCATTCTAATGGGGAAGACTTTGAGAAGCAGTCTGGACCGTATATTGGTGGTAGTAGGGAAGCAATATCAGTCATAGATCGACATAGGATCCAGTTAAGAGAGAGAATTATGTCATGATGACACAACTTTCCAACTCGAAAGCCAGAGAGTCCTAATGGTGACATGTGCCACTAGAGGAGGGGGCAATGGACGTGAGTTTCCAGGTGGAGGTTGGAAGCCTTATGGCCTTGATTTTAACCTATACTATAGGATCTGGACATTGTTAGATCCTAACCATTCATCAGAGGGTGTTGGTCGAAGTGAGTTCTGGTCCCGAATATGAATGCACTCCGATGAAAGATTTTCCGAGGAATAACCTGGACCGTCGATTAGAGTAGAGCAATGAAATGATAGTTGTTGATCTATCATGGGGCCCACAGGGTCTAGTATGAAGAGGTTGGAAGGAAGGGACGTTAATCGTCATGCAATTTTGAATGTTTGATGCTATCAGAGCCATTGATTGTCGACTCCTAGGACTGTTAGATCTATCGGAGGGAGTAGGAAGGTCAGGAGTGGAATAAATTTGACGGGAATAATATAATGGTGAAGAAGGGATCTGAGTATATCAAAGTTGTTTATTTGGAAGATTTTTGATAGGGAGTCCAACAATGCTTCATACTGCGAGTTTTGGAGGAAGTATGACAGTTTTTGAACTGCGATTTTTGGGGAATTCGCATACCTAACAATTGAAGTTCCAATTAGAAGACTTCAAAAATGAGTTCTGACAAACCTATGGAGGTATAGAAGCAACTTGAAAATTCCAAGATCAATGATCAGGATTAATCTTGATTTTTAGATCAATGGTTTGGATCTAAGGACTGTTACAACAATGATTTAGTGATTATTTTTCCATGGTATTTGCACATAACTTTGATGGCTTTGAAGTAGTGATTGGAAAACTATTGATGTTGGTGACAAAACATTCCATTTCCAAAGCTTGAAATTGTCGATTGGGGGAGAAAGATGGTGGAAAAAGGAGCACGTGGTCATGGAATTCGTGAACCAATTCCTTCTACCAAATAAGCATAATCCAGATTGGAAGAAAGGAGTTCCCCATAACTGGATCAGACAGGAGTGGCATACTGCTATGATCATAATTCACAGGTACATTACATGCAAGGGTAGATTCTCGTTGGTCTACATCTACCATATCAGGTTATTAATGCATATTAATGGATATTACCATCTAAATCTACCATATTTTCTATGCAAAAGCCTATCAAAGATGTCCAAAAGGGTACAGGCTCACCCTACTAAAGCCAAAGGTAGCATGTTTCATCAATTTTTAATTAAGACACTGGTCATTTCTACTTTGAGTGAAGTGCAGAAACCTTGGAATTGGTTGATCCAATCCCTAAATCCTGATCCACATCCAAGCAAACATAAAAGGGGTAAAGGGAAAACGACAGCTACACAGAAACATAATGTCATAGTTGATGAATTTCTAGTCAAAGAGGAAATATCTGCAAACAGGGTGACAAGGTCCAGCAAAAGAAAGAAGCAGATTCAACAAATTCCTGTTGATAATCCTGTAGAGGAAAATCATGATAAAGCCACCACTAGCAGAGGTAAGTGATCAAAACTTGATGCAGATATTGAAATGTTTCATGATGCAAAAATTGAAGTGTTTTATGATATTGACATTAAAATGGAAGAAGATTTGGATGAAGATTTCAATGTAGGCTCAATTAAACCTACAGTCAAATATAAACAAAAATCAAACAGTAAGAGAGGTACCACCATCAAGAAACAAGGGAAGAAATCTGTACCTATATCTAAATACCCTAGGAGGAATTCCACTAGGGTTGCCAACAAATATAGGTTAAGGTCCAAAGCTATGTTTGACCCATCTATCAAAGATGAAAATGTTATAGTCATAGAGGACCATTCTGAGGACTCTAAATCAGGTGTCAAAGAAAAGGCAGAAAGACTTCCATTGCACAGGAAAACAAAAGAAGATAAAAACTTGGGGAAAACAACAGAAAAAGGCAAACATGCTGCTCAATTTCATACAGGACCTATAACAAGAGCTATCACCAGGTTATCAAGAGCTGAAGCACTTTCTAAAGGCAACAGTAGAATTTCTGAAAACAAAGATGATTGTCCTATAGATTCAGACCATATATCAAATATTCCAGAGGCCATGGACTCAGATAGTTCATATGATGATCATGACTCGAGATTAGTTTCTAGGTACCAAATTAAACTGAGGGAACCTAAAGCTGCTATAGATCTAAACGGTCTGCACCTGTAGAAGAGTTTCCATAATTCAAAGTCAAGGTCAGAGGTGATAAAGAGAAGAGAAGAGAACTCCAGAAAATGGTGAAGCACTTGAAGAAGGAAAAGGCTCAAGTAGAGCAATGGAGTGCCAGAAAACAGGAAAAGATACAGGGGTTGAAAAAGAAGAAAAGGGAGCAAAAAGCATTGCTCAAAGATCTTAAAGATTCCAACTTCAAACTATATTGGCACAACATTGTACTCACCACTAAGCTGAAACAAAGGACTGCTAAAGCCAGTGCTGTTATCATATCATAATAGCCTCATCAAGGTTTTTTGCATAGTTTTGAAGTTTTGATATTTACCAGGGAACAAAAGATGATTTACTTGTTTTTGGATTGTGAATTTGAATACTTCGAATGCATAGCTAAATAAAAACCAACTCCCAATTTGTAGGATCTAATGTATTGTTGAAAGAATCATTTGGGATTAAGTTGTTGAGCTAATGTCTATTTTGGCAATGTAAACGCTCATTTTGAGCTAACCTTCCTAGAAGATAGATGCCGATCAGATCTTATCATTAATAGAACACTAGAAAGTAGGATCTAAAGGAATCTTTTGGATAGTTTAAGTAGACAGAAAAAAGACTCTGTGAAGGTGGAAAATTTGGATATTCAGGGACCTGTTTTGAAACTCCTTGTAAGACAGTTCTATTCTATGTTGAAACTTAATGGCAAAGTCATATTGATGGTTAGACTTTATCTTCTTCTATGTTCTTTTTCTTTTCATGCTTGAGATCATTTATCAAACTGCAATGCATTGTTTTCTTGATTATTAATTGATACAGTGAAGAATTTGTTGTTGTTATTATTTTCAAGTTTTTTTATTTACAAGCTAATGTTCTTGTTTCTTAATTATATTTTGAGATAAGAATCCCATGTGGATTTAACAAATTGAAGACTTCATATTCTCTTTCCTTATTTGTCTGATTCATCTGTGTGCCTACCCTTTAACTAGTCAGTGGGATATCTCTTGTCCTTATTCTGAAATTCTTGTTTATCTTGAAACCTTGAACCAGTTTTCAACCACTCTTTAAAAAAAAAAATTCATAAAACCCTAAAAATACTATTGCAACAACCTGATGATGCCCTAGCTTTCCCTCTCACAGTCAAGTGAGACTTTAGGGACTAACAAGTTATAAAATTATTTTGTATTTTCTCTATCTTTCTCCAGGATTCACGAGAGATACTATAGCCCTAGACTTCAAATCCATAAAGAATAATAGGTGTAATGAGAGTCTCAAAGAGGAGTTTCTTCTTATCCGAAATCCAAATATATACTGAATTACAATTGTTTTCAAGCCCATAATAAGTTTTATATCCCCAAATAATCCTTTTCTCAATTCTATAATTCGAGTTGAGCTTGTGGTGAATATCAATTCCAAGATATTTGTATGAAGTCACTTCCTCCAAGTTCTTGTTTTCGTATGCGAATAATCATGACCTTAGTATTATAAGTGATTTTATTGGATTTAATAATCATGACCTTATTCTTATCAGTATTAACTGTCATACCCATATTGGAGAAAAAATCCTTCAATATTCTTAGTTGGTTTTCAAGTTCATGGGGACTCCTTGCCATAAGAACGATATCCTCAGCATAAAGAAGAATATTGATGAATATACCAGTGAAAGTAGGATTGACTGATCCAGGTCAATATTGGTGGCCACCCACCTGTTCCAAATTCCAACTGGCTCATCTTGACATTTTTCATTTCAGCACGTTTGTCTGTAATGGGGACATTTATTTGTAATTGTGGGCTCTACACTTATGGGGTTGTCTTGAATCCCTACACATCATCCAAGAGGATGTTGGTGGCCTCCCACCTATTCCAATTGGCTTATTTTGGATTTTTTCATGTTAGTACATCTTTTAGTACTTCCAGGGCTATTTTGGGGCTCTAAACAGTGTTTTCTCGACTTGCCACAATCAAATTGTTGACAGAGACAAAGTTTTACAACATAATGCATATTTATTGAAAATACCTTTCCAATGGGCTATCACACGCATAAAACAGAGATCATATGCAAATGTTACGACCCCAGGAAGTTAATGTACCCCAATGGGGCCCACATGACTTTTGGTGCTTCATCTCCTAGGGTTAGTTTTTTGGATGTATAGGGTTTTGGAATTCATATTTATCATAAAAAGGCCTCACGGGCCAATTTGCTCGTCAAATACAGTTAAGTTTTTTTAATAACCGTCAAGATTCTTCATAGAAACCCGCAGAATGGTCATTGAAGTCGGGAAAACCGTCAAATTTGATGTGCTCGTGGGTTTTGAAATTCCAACCCTGGGTGGGACAGGTAATTCCCTTTATCTAACCCAAATTCAGTCTACACTACATTATCTAAGAGAGCATGGCTCTTTAGTGTCTCCAGGTGTTTGGGAACATGCATTCGTAGAATAGAATATGTTACTTGGTCTAAAGGAGCCGACATCAATACAATATCGTATGAGCTCTTACTCTTAAGGAGCCGACAAAAACTGGAATAAATTGATAAAGAAGGGTTTGAGAACTCTCTTTTCCCCAGATCATTCATTAGTGGAAGGAGGTTTGGTAACTTCCTATCCGGTGAACCCTAATATATGAACGAGATCCGGTGTATGGGGACACCCCTTTCTCATAATATCGATCCTTCCTTTTAAGGATCCATGCCTTAGTATAACTCCTCCTCGTAAACAGGGCCAGTAGGGATACCCGACTAAGGAGAACTACTACTTGTATAGGTCCTTTTTCCTGTAACTGCACAAGGGTCTCTCATCTCAACCCGCCCGGCTAGGAAAGATAGGTCGAGCACCAACTGGAGGAGATTGCGTAGGGCTCCGACGAAGGTCAGTAAAGGCAGACTAAGAGAAAGCGTAAAATCTAGAAGTACACAAAATGAATTTCTATTAAAGAAAGTGTGAGAAGGTGCTTTCAAGATACTATTGAAGTAAAGCCCACTCCCCCAATGCCCCATGAACCCCCAACAACAGGAACCCACCTTTCCACACCCACTCCAAGACACCCAGAGTGCTTTAAACCGACTTTGTCATTCCTTCCATTGTTGCAAAGTCACTTCCTACACGACTAACATGCATGAGAGCGTGAATGAAAGGAGGAGGAAATTATTATGACCATCGATGTCGTTTTTATTGCCTATCCCTTCCTTACCACCTATAATTGGCTTATTTTTCCTTGTTTCATCAGGTTATTAATGGAGTCATTTCATTCTAGTAGTGAATGATTGGGCACTTCATTCAATGTTGGGCAGGTTCCAGCCAACTAGATGGAGCAAGGGAAATTGATTGGTTTATTCCCAGTTGGTTGATTCAATCTGGAGTTAATACATAGTAGATCCTATTAAAGTCAACACCTATCTAATTTGCTTTGCATGAGAAAATATCATTCTAGATAGAAGCACCGAAGACAGAACATCATTCAAAAGCGAAGCACCAATCATACATAATATTAATAGGGTTTAGTACTCGAATTAATTATTAATTGAGAAGCAAGGCACTACGATCACTCGTTCATTGGTCCAATTATTCAAATGGATGATAACCAATCAATGTTGATTGGGTGTTGATATGGAAGAATGGAATTAATGTATTTATGCCCTTATTATATACGTAATTATGTATAATAAAGTAACTAGAGAGATAAGAACCGCCATCGTCTTTAGACGAGGGCTGCCATCAACGTGATGCCCCAGGAGAGGAACGCAGGTCTTCGCTCGACCGATAGGGTAGGCCTCCATCAACATAGGTAGATAGTCGCTTGACCGATAGGGAAGGGAGAGGAATAACTCCTTCGGGTATTTTTCATGAATATAAGACATATCTCTTTTAAGTTAAGTAATGACTCAGATTAGGTTTATAAGTACAACTAGTACCCCCAAGGCAGTCTCGAGATAGCATAAAGAATGAACACAACACCTTGAAAGTCAGTATTTTGGGGTGGGGAAAGGCTCTCACTAGGGTGCCCTCCCCCAACCAACTAGTGAGTAAGCCTGTGTGGGATGGATGGGGTCGAACTCTCAGACTTTATTTCTCACCCGCAAAGTACACGTTGTGATTATATATGCGATCTTGTGCCACTGTACTTGACTGATCTACCCTAGTACAAATGGATAAGGTGAGAATATCCCCTTCTTGACCATACTTCACCCAAGTAGGTCTTTTCAAAACCAGGCAGAGTAGGTAAACCTTCACCCAAGCAGGTCTTTTCAAAACCAGGCAGAGTAGGTAAACCTTCACCCAAGCTCGTAAGGGCACTTTGGCTGGCCTATCAGAGCTACAGGACTTTCTCTCTTTCCCATCTTGCCTGCCTATTGAGATGGTTGAATAAGGTTGGACATAAAAAACTTACTTGACCTTGAAGTGATCTATCTTCGGTATTGATATATCCCATCCTTCCTATCAATATGGCTTTCACTCTCTCTTAATCGGTGGAAAGTCTTTACCAAGTCTCTTAACCCACGACGGATATAAACTCACTGGAAGTATTCGCTAATTCCCACCCCCCCAGTGTCTATCCTTTGGATTCCATGCCCCCCATCCCCGACCTTGCCCTCCATGTTGTTCCCATATCAAGCATAGGCACCCCCCCCCACCTCCCAATGAGTAACTTCAAGCCTTTCCCTTAGTTAGCGGTTATTTCTTGCTTATATCTTTGGAAAGAATAGAGATGTATTTTTATGTTCCACTGAGCTTGAGTTAGCTGGCTTGCGAGTTGAAATGACTTACTTACATACTGGGGTTCATGACTGGCTGGCTTGTGACTGTAACATATCCCTGACTGCTAGCAGGAAGGCTTGAGGTCAACATGTAGGGGTTTGGTTCATTCGAATTGCTTCTAGCATGCCTCGAATGGATTGATCAGGTTGTGGGGTTATTGAAGCCTTCTCAATGGTGCTTTCCAGCTTTTGCGAATAATAGGGAATTGTTGTTGTTCATTTTCTCTTCTCAAATTCCCTTTTGTTAAGGTCCTCTTTCCATTCATTATAAAGGGTGAGAATGCAAGGCAAATCAAGGAAGGTCGTTGGTGTGCTTGCCGGTTTTTCTCCCTGAATATTCTTCATCGAATTTTGGGGAGGCACCCCCTATCACTCTTATTCATTACAGAAATGGAAGCTCGTTATTTTCCATTCAAAAGTGAGGGGAGCTATCTCTACTCTCCATGCTTTACAACTCTTTCTAAGAATGGGTATCTGTCTAAAGACTTACTGATCAATAAATGGATTTACAAAGACTGTAGGGTTAGATATGGTGGTGAAGGGGGAAATAAGGTGAGAGAAAAGGGTGAGATAATTTACTCTTGGATAGGGAGAGGGGAGAGGGATTGGGTAATTTCTCCTTCATTGCTTCCCGTCGAAGACTAGAGAATATGCTCCCTCGGCCAGCCCCTAACCACTTGAATTTGGGGAATACCTCTACTACTATTAGTACTGATCGATTGCTTCTATAGGTTCTTATTTCCTTGGCTATGTATTCTATAGTAAAGGAAGCTTGGTAAAGAAGGGAACCGAAGGTATTTGACCAATTGAAGTATTTCTCTATAGATTCTTTGTATTATATAAGATATTTAGGTCAATAAAAGTAGAAGGATATGCAGTAAGAGATTGATATTGATACATATAACTAATCACTATCGATACATATCCGGGACTAAAGGGTACTAAGGTTACCATTGCTTATCGACCGATCAGTAATAATATCTGCCAAGGGGATGGGGAAACAACATAGTAAGGTCCTAGTTACAGGTCCTTACTATTATGGTCTTTCTTGACTAGAGGGAGGAACCGCCAAAATGAAGTTAGGATTGGATATTATATATATAAGAAAGGTGCGATAAGGTCCAGTGAGGTATCAACCTGGGTGTTTTGGCAAGCGCTTTCCCTTTGTCTTTTCCTCTCCTTTGGCTTAACAACCATCCTTTGTGAGTAGCCGTGCCTTAAGTAACCCCTGTAGGGGATCCCCTGACTCAATCCTAGATAAAGAGAAGATAACTCACCGGGAACCCCCTATAGGTAAGAAGCACAGAAGGGACGAGCACCTAAACAAACGACCAGGAGGCAAAAGGTTAGGACCAACCTGGCTAGGCTGAGCACCAAGCATAGGTGAAGGGTTGGAAGCTGGACAAGAGAGGAGAAGGGTTGGAAGTCGACCGAGAGAGGAGAAGGGTTTGAAGCTAGCCAAGGTAAGTAAAGGTGGACATAGACAAAGTGCCCCTCTATAAATAGTAACTTAGGCCATAATTTCTAAAATAAAAAGGCACGATAAGGTCCTTGAAGGTAAGATCGTAGAGTATCTTAGATAGTTGTTTATAGGATGGAAAGTAACGTAGCTATGATCGAAACTATGAATGTTAGCGGAGCGTAGAAGTAGTAGTTCAAGGTTTTTCATAAGTTAAAGTTGTTAATCAGTAGCATTAGATGCATTAGCCTTGGATGGGTTAGTTATCCTTGGATGTTAGCCTTGGCAGGTTCATTAGCAAGCGATAGAAGCTGTAGTAGTGTTAGGGTTATTTCGATGGCTCTGGCTTTGGGTAGTAGCATTACCCATGTTAGGGTTCTTTCGCTCTAGCTTGGAGATTGTTTTGATGGATTGGATGTTTCTGTTTTGATTTCTTGGTTCAGTTTTAGTGAATCAGTCAGTATCAGTAGGTGAGGTTAGTTTGGTTCAGGTTAATCATTTCAGTGAATCCATCAATAGGTATGTTTCAGACACAACTTTGCTTTTTTCTATGCTCTGACCTTTTACTCTGCTACCGAAAAATAAGTCTCTACCTTTGCTATAGCTACCTATGTTACTGATGGCCTTGGAACATGATGGGTGGCTAGAAAAGGACATAGCCCTAGAACTGGATATGCATCTGGAACAGGGATAGGCTCTTAAACTTCGATTTGATCTGTTGCGGGTAAGATTAAATGGTGTAGTAGGGAAGGCACCTTGGTACGGTTATTAATAAGCCTAGGTGTGTCTGGTTGTTCCTAGGCCTCATTGGGTAGGTCTAGTTATCTCCTTATTGCGTGCGAGAGTTGGCCTTAGATCCGACTGGAGAGGGTTAACTGTGGTCCTGTACCCATGGCATAGTAATGTCTCGGCCTTGGATCAATGCTTATGAGTTATCATGCTAGCAGGTGACCTAATCGACAATTTAAGGCTTAAGCTTATAATAATGGTTATCCTAATCTGCTTCCGGAGCTTGCCCTTCTATTAACCTCTTCTTCTTCTTCCCAATGGTCATGGACATATGGCCATAATATGCCTAATTGTGCAGCATGATAGGCCACTAGGTGCTTTGGATCGTGTCTCTTAAAACTTCCATCTAAGAACATGTATTCATCAATAGCCTGGGCTTCTATCCTAGCAAAGACATAATTATTGAGACCATATGGGCTAATGTGCATGGGGTAGGTTATAAATAGCCTTAGTTTCTCTATAACCAATGATACATTGAATCCAAACAAGAGAGTTCTGTAGGCTATCTCTCTCAATACCAATCTATCTGGTACGAACTTGGGTAAAAGGTTAGGAGCTATAGTTGCTCCATAAATACGAAGATAGGTTAATTCTTTTTCAATGTACCAGTGCCCAATCTTATCAAGTAGTTGTATTCCCTCATCAACCAGTTTGGAAGATGGCTTGCAGAAAATCAATTCAAATACTTGAGAGAAGAAGTTATCACATATTCTGGGGCATTGTCTCTTGTACTTATTATCCTATAGGTCCTTACAATACACATGAACAGGATGTCGAAAATTCTCCAGGACCATCCCATACCAGGAAAAGGGTTGTTTGCACATATTATATCCAACAGATATGATGTCATGTAAAATGTTGGTGGAGAATTTGGTTTGTGTTCCTTTGCCTTAGTCAATGAATGATTCATATTATGGGACAAAATAACAACCTAGTTGAAGACAAAGCCTTTTGAAACCATAGAATATATTAATGGAACCCAGGTCTCCTTGACATCTGTGGCATATTTTTGACTTCAATGTTATCTCCAAATGGAATTTGAGCTCAAGCTATCTCATTGAGATCGACCCTCACTTTTGGGAAAGAATCACTCACAAATGGAGTGGAAGAGAGTCGGTATTTAAGATACAACCATAGTCTTGATCCTTTAAAGTAGAGAAATGAGATGAGTATCCTTAAATCTAACAATCAACAAGACATGCACCATAAACAAAGGCAATCTCGATATATCAGTTTGTTTCCAAAGTTGAAGTAAACTTTATTTAACCATTCCACACATACCATGATTGTAGAATGATTAATAATCACCACATAGAGCCACTCAGTTCAAGAATGTACTTTCCAAAGATGAGATGTGAAGATGATCCATGTATGAGCTCTATAAATTCATCTGATGTAACATTACCACTATAATCCCCAATTTATTTAATGCATAACGTAGATATAGATGTGGCTATGGCCAAGCAATGTAAATGTGAAATGTATTTCTAAATTGTAAATGAATATAATGTAATTCCAGTTGTTCAAAATGGACAGAGATGGGGGATGATTAATCCACAAGAGAGGGGGAATTCCTAGAGAGAGTCCAAGATGGGTCCAAAGGGGGAAATAATTTATGGGCATTAATACAAACCCACATTTCTGATTTTTATTATCATTTGGGAAAAACTTCTAATTTTTGGTTGAGTGTATGAGAGCCCAATCATTAAATATCCATCATAGGGTGGGTGTGAGAGTCAAATCCCATAGTTATTGGAAAGCACGGGGAAGAAACAACCAACATTGGGTAGAGTGAGCAGTCAATGGTCTTGGAAAAAAGACAGAATTTGTATGGGTGGTAACAAACAGTTTTTGACATGGAGTTTGGAGGATGAACAACAAGAGAAAACAAGGAATAAGATCTGGGGAGATTGAACAAGAAAGATGGGTGAATTCGGGACCATACTTGAGTGCTTTGGAATTGGAAACCGAAGAGACAAGTTGTCAGACCTGAAGAGTGAACTCTTGGGTTAGTTGGATTGTATTAGCAAGTGTTTGTTGTTGTTTTTGCTAGTGTTTTTCCTATTAGTGATTTCTTAGCTGAGATAGTCCTAGATACATGTGTCAGAGAGACCATGATAAACGAATGGGATGCCTTATGGACTGAGATAAGTGACAAGGTACATTCCCTGGGTTGGGTAGGTCAAGAGGAAGAGAGCTGGAGGAAATTCGGGATAGTTGCAGGAGAGAACCAATGGGTTGCGTGATACTGAGTTGTGAGGAAATTGTGAGAGGCACCCTTATTTTTTGGATTCCTAGTCCCAGATCTGGGGTGAATTGCTTTTGAGATTCATAACAACATATCTATGGTTGGGTGGAACGTCCTTCCCAGACAGTTGGTTTCTTAATCATTTTATAAGATAAGTCTTTATCCATTTTTGTTGAGTTATTCCATGAATGTAATTGTTGTGCATTTACTCTATATATGAGAATGGTTTCATATGTGGTTATAGTTGTTTATCAGTTGCATTTATGCTTGTTTAGAATTTTGTAGTTGCATTTAATTATGGGTATCATAAATCTGGTGGTAAATGTGAATAAATCGTGATTAGTGTGTTATAGAAAATAGATTAGCAAGAAGAAATTTTGTTTTATGTGTTTTTCTGCAAGCAATGTTTCCTGGTTGGGTTGAGGAACGATAGAGAAAGGTATCATAGCTCAAGGTTCAACACTGAGCTTATATGGGCCAAGAGCCGACATGAATTGAGCATATTTGTAGTTGCAAATTTTGTCTTGTGATGGATTTAGGGGGGGGATGATGAACAAAAGTGAAATCCCTAAATTATGAGCATATTTTCGAGTTTCAATGCTTTAGAGAAGTCGAGGAAGGTAATTCATGGCATCGAGTTGTAGGTTGTAGAGTTGAATTTGGCCATGGAAGTCGATTTCCTTTGTATTTCATGACATTCGTGAAGTTTAGAAATCGACGACCCAGATTAATTTGACTTGGAGAATCAGGAGTCAAGATTCAGTTGGAAGAGGATCAAATCAAGGCATTCCCAAAATGCCTTCGGAGAGGGGGTTTCAGAAGACTTCAGAGTCAGGCGTGAGGTTGAGTCTAAAGGGGGGAGTCGGATGGAATAAGTTGAAAGAATGAGAACCATTGGAGTCTAAGGGTGATAGTAGCTTTGGATGCCCGAAGTGGAGGCATTCTAATGGGGAAGACTATGAGAAGCAATCTGGACCATATATTGGTGGTAGTAGGGAATCAATCTCAGTCGTAGATTGATGTATGATCTATTTAAGAGAGGAAAGAGAGAGAATGACTTCATGATGACACAACTTTCCAACTCGGAAGCCAGAGAGTCCTAATGGTGACATGTGCCACTAGAGGAGGGGGAAATGGACGTGAGTGTCTAGGTGGAGGTTGGAAGCCTTATGGCTTTGATTTTAACCTATATTGTAGGATCTAGACATTGTTAGATCATAACCATTCATCAAAGGGTGTTGGCCGGAGTGAGTTGCAGTTCCGAAGGGTAATGCACTCTGATGGAAGGTTCTCCGAGGAATAACCTGGACCATCGATCAGAGTGGAGAAATGAAATGACAGTCATTGATCTATCATGGGCCCCACAGGGTCTAGTACGAAGAGGCTAGAGGGAAGGGACGTTAATCGTCATGCAATTTTGAAGGTCCGACGCTATCAAATCCATTGATTGCCGACTCCTAGGACTATTAGTCTATCAGAGGGAGCAGGAAGGCCAGGAGTGGAAGCACTTTGACGGGAAATATATAATGGTGAAGAAGGGATCTGAGTAGATCAAAGTTGTTGATTTCGAAGGTTTTTTTATAGGGAATCCAACAATGCTTCATACTGTGAGTTTTGGAAGAAGTTCAACAGTTTTCGGACTGCGATTTTTGGGGAATTCGCGTACCCAACAATTGAAGTTCCAATGAGAAGACTCAGAAGATGAGTTCTGACAAACCTATGGAGGTCTAGAAGTAGCTTGAAAAGGCCAAGAATATCAATGATTAGGATTAATCTTGATTTTGACATCAATGGTTTGGATCTAACGACTGTTACAACAATGATTTAGTGATTTTGCTTCCATAAAAATTCCAGTTTTTTAAGGTCTTCATCTTGCAGGAATTTTTGAGGGCCTAAACAACTTTTTATAAAATAAAATTTGTATGAAATGTGTCCTTATAGGACACAAATTTTCTTCTTCTAAAATTATAGAGATCGAAGAGATATTTCCAGCAAGCTAAATTATTCGTCAAACAGAGCTTGTATGATGGAGTTACAACCAAAACAGTCAAGGGAAACATTTAGTAACATAGTTCTTTTAGAGGGCATAACTCCTAGCTTAGGAGTCAATTTGGGGCCCAGGAGCAGTCTATGGAAATCTAATGGACTGTAGAAGTCATCCATTGGGATATATTTGAGCTCTGGGTGGATGGAAATGTGTCGGGAGAGAAAGAGCACACATGTAGCATGTAGGGATATAAAAGGGAAAATGGTCAAAAATTTAGAAGACCTTAAATTTATACTCGGAACTCAGAATTGGGAAAGTAAATAGTCGATGGAAAGGTATTGAGGAGGAGAATCCATCCATAAAACTAGAAAATTAATTTGAGAAAAAAATATTGAATCCAACCCAAAAGAAGATGATTGTTGGCATTAAAGGGGCATACAAATTTACAAATTATTTTCCAAATTGTGTATATATTTATTGTCATCTAATAGAAATTGTTTGCATGCACATTTTCTGCAAATTTAGAGGTTCATAGAATCATTTTGTTTTTTATATGAGAACCACAATGGAATATTCCCAAGGGTCCTACAGTCATGAGGGATAATTTAGCGGTCTTCATGTTGGCATGGGTAATGTTGAGACATAGTCAAATGGAAGAAGGGAAAGGCAAGAACCTGTAACCATGATAATATTGTATAGACAAGTGAAGAGCTATAGGGATGATAATGAAAAGATTATGAAGACTTAAGAAGAGATACTTCAAAGTTTGAACATGTTGTAGAAGCAAGTGAAAAAGGACTCTGGCATAAGGAAAGAAGCTAGTGTTAGGCACGTGACAACATCCAAATCCCATAGAAAAATGGATGATCATAGGAATGACAATAAGTCAAGGAGTAGGAAAAGACACCATCATTCTCTAGATAAATCCACTAGGATAGATCATGTTAGTTCAGGGCCAGGGAGAATCCCAAGTGTGTCTCATGTCAGGAGGTAGAGGAAAAGGCCCGAGGGAGACATTTTGCAAGGTGAACTCAGGAAGATCAAGCCACCAACTTTCATTGGTGAACATAGGAGGGGAGAAGAGGTCGAGACCTGGCTTTTGGAAATGGAGAAATACTTCCAGTTGCATGATTACCCCTCTAGGGTAGAAACAAGAATTGAAACCTACCACTTGCAAGGAAAGGAAGCCATGTTGCGGGATCAACTTAAGCAAGACAAACACCTTGATGAGAAGAGGGTCTCATGGAGGTAGTTAAAATGATATTTCCAAGAGAAATATTTTTCTTATCATTACTATGAGAGGAAGATGAAAGAGTTCTTTGAACTCAAGTGGGGAAGCATGACAATGGATGAGTATGAGAAGAGGTTCTTTGAATTGTTGAATTATGTTGACTTCATAAAGGATGAAAGGGTCAAAATCCAAAGGTTTTTGAGTGGGTTACCCTCCTTATACAATGACAAGATACAATATGATAACCCAAATACTTTGGAGGAGACCATAAGGAGAGAAAGGAATCTCTATGAGTAGAGAAAAGGGAGGCCAGTCTTTCAAAAGACTTGGAATGACAAGATGAAATAAAAGAGGGAAAAAGGGAAGAAATTTTTTAATCCACCCTTTTTCAATAATAACTCTCAAGCAAATCAACAAGTCCAATCATCCCATAATGAACAAAAAAACAACAAATTATTTTGGGAAAAGGCCAAGGAAGCAACGTATACAATGTTGGGGATGTGAGGGGAATCACTTATATAGGGAATGCCCTCACAAAGGATAAATAATGATAATTTTTCACAACATCCAAGAGGTTGAAACAATGGAAGACATGGGAGTAATCATGCCAAGGATTTATGAAACCTTGGACAAAAAACAAGAAAAAATACCAGTCCCCCATGATTGAAGTGGAAGGTAAGATCAATAATCATCCCATAAAAAATTTAATTGATTTTGGAGCTATCCATAGTTACATAAACTCTAATATCATTGAAATATTTCATTTTCAAAGGAGTAAGCATAAAAAATATTGGTTAGTTTAGTTAGCCATAATGGGCTAAGAAAAGGATCAATGAGCTGGTTAAATATTATCCAATAGACATGAATGCACTCAACACAAAGGTAGATGTGAATAGTATAAAGTTTGGTTCATATGACTGTCTAATTGGCATGGATTGGTTGGAAAAACACCACATTATCAAGACAAGTTATTGTCTTGTTGTCATCCTAGATTGTTACAACAAGACAATAACTTGTCTTGATGAGAAAGGGAAGCAAGGAAATATTTAAGGCATTCCAAGAGTTGTGGCTATTAGAGAAATTTCATCCATGTTGCTGAAAAAGAGTTTCAGGAAAGGGTGTCACTACTACATTGGGCGCAAAATACGATGAAATATTACAACGGTTTAGAATTTCGTCGTTTTTTTTCCCTTTTTTGTACTAAATATACTTTTTTTTTCGAGGTCCAAATGTTGGTCGTTTTAACGATGAAAGTTGGTCTCTCTAGTGACTAACCACCATTTAGTCGCTCTAGCGGCCAACAATGACACGTGTGAGAATCAAACAATCATTTACGACAAATCAATCATATATATATATATCTCAGTTACAACAAATTTGCTATAGTTACGACAATCATTTTCTACAGTTGTGAAAATCATTCGGGTGTTTTGATGCAATGGTGTTCTGGTTTTTTTTATGAAATCTTGATTTCAATTCGCTTTCAAGAAGAGAAACATTGAATTGATCAGACTCTACATAGCTGAGATTTTGAAGGTCCGTACTTAAAATTTTTATGTGTGATTTAGTAATTTGGTGCTATTGAACTATTTTATGGTTTATTTTCACTCCTTATAAGGTTTTAGAGGAAGAGGTTATAGGCTCTAATTATGGATAAAAGATATATGTGTTAAGGGTTAATGGTAATACATACAAATATTTAGGGGTTATAGTGGATAATTCTTAGGGATTATATATGCTAGGGTTTTAGTATTTAAGTGATGAAGACGTTATAGGTATTTGGAAATAATGGGTTATAACTATTAAAAGTTAAATGAATTATAAACTAGATGAGGTGTTATGGGTTATAAATATTATAAAGAGTAGAGATTAATGGTTAAGTGCTTACATGAGTTACGGTTAGGGAGGTTAGGGGTGATATTAGTTAAAGGACTTAAATAGTATACATGTTTGGACTTATAGGGGTTATAGTTGTTAATAATTAGGTGATACGTGTGTAATGGGTTATATGGGTGAGGGGTTAGATTCCATGGTAGTAAGGGGTTAGTGTTTTACAAATATGGATTATATGGATTTAGTGTTTTACGAATAGGGTAATATCGGTTAGGGTTTTAAGTGTTAGGAGTTATGAGTTATAAGGATTAAAGGTTATAAGAGCTATTCGTTATGGCTGGGAAGGGATTAATGTTAGGTTTAGTAAAGTTTAAGGGTTACAATGGTTATAAGGTTTATGGTTTATAAGTTCATGTATTATGAGTTAGAGATGGCAACTTATAGAATTAACAAAGATGTGTTATCATATTAAAGAGGATATATGAGCTATATGTGTTAAGACCTAGGGTCGATAAATGTTTGGGGTAAGGGGTTATAGGGGGTTATGAATTATAAGGTATATATGAAGAAGATTATCAAAGTTATGTGTTGTATTATGGTTTGTAGAGAATAGATGTGATATAATTTATAATAT
>ML776716.1:1631741-1682480 GCA_009831015.1 Picea engelmannii | reverse complement strand
CTTTCCTATTTACATGTTCTTTTTATCAATTTTCCTATTTGAAGGGATTTGATCCGAAATTAACAATGTTCTTTGTTTGTATGCCTTTCTCTAAAATTGACGAATGTACCATAAATTTAGTTCATATGATTTCTAAGATCAATGGTCACCAATTCATTTGTAACAACTAATAAGTGTCTCTTTAGCATGTCCCTTTCTCTATTCCTCACCTTTAGAAAAATTGTTAGTATCTCCTCTATCATAAAAAAATATGGTTTTGTTTCCATTAGGAGACATGAGCTTCTTGAAGCCCTCTACAATTGACATAGAGTCTTCCGGTGCACCCTTTTACCTAGATAGGTTTCCCTCCCACAAGATATATATCAGTAATTCATTTTATCCCTTTCCCCATCCAAATTTCCCATAGTCCTACCTCATGTCATATATTTTCTTTTGGAGACATCAAGAGAATTGTTCACATGATCAATAACAATAGAGTTACATATGAGGAAGACCTACACATTGAGTTCCTCAAACATGGTATTCACGCTATCAACTTACATATTGTCAATTTGTTTGATTTATTGTGTTGTTTGATCAAGTTCTCCTTTCATATGGTTCAACCATATCATCCAACCCATTTTTAAATCAAGGTTTAGTTAAGATCCTACAATTACATAACCATCATGATTGGACACACTTAAATACCTATTATCAAATTTAGTTAAGATCTTGTGTTGAATGGCATAAATTTTTTTTTTAAAAACCCCAAAATTAGTCGCTTTAGCGACTAACATGTTCGTCGCTAGTATTGCCAATTGGTCGCAAACACCAACGTGTTAGTCGCTAGAATGACCAACCTATTAGTCGGTAGAGTGACCAACCAGTTAGTCACTTGTATTTCCATTTGGTCGCAAACTAGGTCACTTGGTCGTTCTAGCGACTAACTGATCCTCCTTCGTTTGACCTTTTTAACTGATGGTTTGGTCGCTCTAGCGACTAAGATTTGTCGTTCTACCGACTCATAGTGGTTTATTGACTAAGTTTTCCACATTTTTTTTGGTCACTCTTGCGACTAATATTAGTCGTTCTACCAACTAACATTCGTCGCTAGCCGAACTTTTCCCTATTGTGAATAGGCTTCTTTTCCTGGTCGCTAGACCGACGAAGATCCATGTGTGGCCGCTAGACCGACAAATGGATTTCGACTAAAAAAAAAATCATCTTGGTTGCAAAAATGACTCTATGCTGACGAAAATTCGTCTCTACTTTGTCGCAAAAACGTTCAAATTTAATAGTGTGTCAAATTTTTGCATCCCATATGGAAGAGAAAACTAGAGATAAAGTGGAAAGTCTTGCAGATGATCTAGTCTTGAGAGATTTTGCAAGTGTTTTTTGAGGAAATCCTAGGACTTACACCAAAGAGGGATATTGATTTCTCTATTGATTTGATGCCAGGTGTTTCCCCAGTGTCCAATACACCTTACAAAATGGGCACACCGGAATTGAAAGAGTTGCAGATGCAGCTAGATAACTTTTGAAGAAGGGGTACAAACACCCAAGTGTGTCCCCTTGGGTAGCCCTGGTTCTATTTGTGAAAAATAAAGAAGGAACCTTAAGTTTGTGTATTGATTTCAGACAAATGAATAAGGTCACTATAAAGAAAAAGTATCCCTTGCCAAGGCTTGATGATTTATTTGATTAGCTGAAAGGTTCAAGAATATTTTCCAAGATTGACTTGAGATCAGTCTATCATCAAGTGAGGATAAAAAAGAAGATATCAACAAAACAATGTTTAGAACAAGGTATGTGAATTATGAATTCACACTAGTGCCATTTAGTCTATCAAATTGCACAATTGTTTTTATGTGTCTAATGAATGGAGTGTTCAAGGAGTATCAGGACAAGTTTGTAATTGTTTCCTTAGATGATATTCTCATCTACTCTAAGTATGAAAAGGAGCACGAGTAGCATCTGAGAATGGTGCTAAAGGTTTTGAGGGAGCATAAAATGTATGGCAAGATAATTAAGTGCATCTTTTATCAAAGGAAGATCCATCACTTGGGGTATATTATTTCAACAGATGGGATATCAGTTGATCCCGAGAAAATAGAGGCCATTAAAGGGTGGCCAATGCCAAGAAATGTGACAGAGGTCAGGTTATTTATGGGTCTTGCGGGTTATTACCAAATATTCATAAAGGGGTTTTCAAAGATTGCAAGCCCAATCACTTCATTGAAAAAGAAAGGAGTGAAACTTGAGTGGACTCTAAAATGCGAAGAAAGTTTTTAGCAGTAGAAAAGAAATTTGACAAGTGCACCCATATTAAATATTACAGACCCAGACAAACACTTTGTAGTGTGCACAGATGTGTGCAAGGAAGGGCTCGGTGAAGTCCTTAGTAAAAAGGATCATGTGATATGTTTTGAATCTAGAAAACTAAAGGAGCATGAGAGATATTTTGTTACCCATTATTAAAAGCTACTAGCCATTGTACATGCATTGAAAATGTGGAGACATTACCTCATGGGAAATAGGTTTTAGCTAAGAACAAACCATTGTAGGTCTGAAAAATTTATTTGGAAAACCAACATTAAATGCTAGAAAAACGAGATGGATGGAGTTTCTTAGTGAGTACATTTTGAAATTAAACATATTAAGGGAAAAGAGAATCAGATGGTTGATGCACTCGGTAGAAGAGCCCATGAAGTGCACATTTCATCCATCAACATGTACAAGAAATATTTAAAAGATAAAACTATTTAAGCAACAAATTCAGATCCGATTTATTTGCAAATGAAAGAAAAATTATAACAAAGAAATTCACAACAGAAAATTATAAATTATGAATTGAAAGAGGACGAAATCCTCTTGTACAGAGGCAAGGTTTATGTGCCAAATTCCACGGAGTTAAAAAATATCGTGCTGAGAGAAATGCACAATGCGCCATATGTTGGGCACCTGGGATATCAAAAATACATTACAGTTGTAAGGAGCCAATACTTTTGACCGAGAATGAAGAAAGAAGTGGCTAAGTACATAGTCCGGTGTCTACAGTGCCAAAAGGTAAAGATAGAGCACATACATCTAGCAGGGAATTTGCAACCATTGCCCATTCTAGAATGGAAGTGGGAAGTGGTTACAATATATTTTATTACAAATTTTCCTGGACAATGAAGCAACATGACTCCATCATGGTGGTAGTGGAAAAATTGACTAAGGAAACACATTTTATTCCCATAAATACAACACATAAGGAAAAAAACATTATAGAGATCTACATGAAGGATTTTTTTAGGCTTCATAGAGTGACTAAGGAAATAGTTTCAGACATAGATTCCAAGTTTACATCCCAATTTTGGCAAGGTTTTCTCAAAGGATTTGGGACAAATTTGAATTTTAGTATGACATATCACCCAGAGTTAGATGGGAAAACAGAGAGGACCAATAGGATAATTGAGGACATTCTTATAATGTATGTGATGGATCAATCATCAAAATGGGAAGACTACATCCACTTACTGGAGTTTTCCTATAATAATGGGTATCATGCCTCATTAAAAATGAGTCCATTTGAAGCTTTGTATGGAAGGAAGTGTAACACACCAATGAGTTGGGACAACCCAACAGACAGAGCCATCATTGGGTGAGATTTGTTGAAAGAAATGGAAGAGAAGATGACAAAGATAAGGCAGAATTTAAAGGCTTCCTAGGACAGGAAGAAAATCTATGCAAACAAGAATAGAGTTTTCAGATATTTTAAAGTGGGAGAACATATTTTCCTAAAAGTCAAAGAAAAAAGAAGTTCGATAAGATTGGGTTGTTTCCCAAAGTTGGCAGCGAGATATTGTGGACCTTTTGAAATATTAGAGAATATAGGGACAATTGCATACATGTTAGCATTGCTTGCATCCATGAGAATGCATAATGTATTTCATGTCTCATTATTAAATAAATATGTGGCTTACCCTAACCACATAATTGATTGGACTATGATCTAGGTGGAAAACAAAGGGGATTTTCGAGTGGAACAAGTACGCATCCTGGACTAGAAATCCAAAGTGCTTAGGAAAACATCCATAGGGATGGTAAAGGTTCAATAGAATTTCTATGGTCCTCAAGATGCAATGTGGGAGCATGAAGAAACCATGCGGGAGGAATACCCGCAAATGTTTGTCAATTTTGAAGAAAATAGAAGCTGGAAAAAAATACAAGACTCCATTTTTGGACAACTAGATTTCTAGAACCCCATCTTAGAATTCTTGGTCAACATTGTTATCCCTTATAAAATAATGGTGCAGTCTGATGGACTGAAGGAAGTGAAGTGGGCGCATTCCTTGGGTTAGCAGGTTGAGAAGAATGAGATATTTCAATTGGCACTACTGTTGGAGGGTAAAATTTGCAGAAATTTGTTTTTATTTTCTGAATATTGTAATGTAAATTTGTATATGTTTTAGGCATGGTGCAGTGCATCGAGGAAGATGAAAAATTGTAGGGGAGGGGGAATGTAACATCCCCACTATAATTCCCAGTTTATTTAATGTATAATGTAGATATAGATGTGGCTATGGCTAAGCAATGTAAATGTGAAATGTATTTCTAAATTGTAAATGAAAATAATGTAGTGCCAACTGCTAGGAATGGACAGAGATGGGGGAATATGATTAATACACAAGAGAGTGGGAATGCCTAGAGATACTCCAAGAGGGTTCCAAAGGGGGAGATAATTTATGGGTATTAATTCAAACCCACATTTCTTAATTTTATTATCATTTGGGGAAAAATTATAATTTATGGTTGAGTGTATGAGAGCCCAATCACTTAATATTTGTCATAGGGTGGGTGTGAGGGTCACATCCCATAGTTATTGGAAAATTTTAACACTGAGTAAATTTTTTGGCTGAAGAAACAATCTACAAAGGTAACCTACAAACCAACTTTAAAATTCTAAGTTATCCCTTCCAATCTAGAGAGGGATCTCTCTAAGACTTGATCTCTGATAGATAAATTGTTTTTGAACTGATGGCTAGGTTTAGATGATTGAGGTAATTTTTTCAAGGTTTTTTGGCAAGGAGGTATGGTATCTCTTGAGCTATGGATTCAACCCCTGAAAAATGAATGAAAACAATGACTGGTAGGTAGAACTTTCCAGAGGAACAAAGGCTAAATGAGGTGATGAAATTTCAATTTTGAGTTTGATTGTGTGGGGTGGAAGAGGAAAAAAAACATATAACAGAATCAAAGCACCATGAAAGATGAATTCTTACCTAGTTCAAGAAGAGAAACAGAGTTTAAATCACTTGAGTCTAAAGCACCATTAGAATCTTTTTCATTAAAAGTTCAGGACTTCTGCATTTCTGTTTCTTCAGATTTAGAGAATATTACAATAAAGATCAAAATATATATACTTTTTCCAACTCGCCCCCTTTACATCAAAAGTGATCAAATGTATACGAGCCTATTTTCCACGCTAGGTGTAATATACCAAATATAAAAAGCATGCAGAATAGAAATAAAATGCTAGAAATGGCAGAATAACAATAATATAACCAACATAATCTCCACAATAACATAGAAATGATATAAGAACAACAACAAAAATAACACTTTGATTCAGAAAGCAATGTTCACGGGCCTCTTTGAGGGGGCAACCTCCAATCGAGAAACACTCTGTTACAATAATATCCAAGCTAGGGTTTTCATACCCTCGACCCTTATTTATACTAAATATGTCTATCAAGAGAAGCATCTAGAGGAAGATCCTTCTAGAAGTGGCAGCTTCTATTAGGTATTCTTACATACACCTTATTCTATTTTATTGAAAGGCCTTATTAATATTGACCTTTTTTACATCCGAATATATTGCTCTACCTATGTGCGGGTTAGGACCCTAACATGTCCGCCGCCTTAAAAACAACCTTGTCCTCAAGGCTTGAGACGTGGAAACTGCTGCAGAATGGTAGCTAGTTCCCAAGTGGCACCTGCTGGAGTTGTATCTTTCCACTAGACTAGCACTTCCTTGATGGTTCTCTGACGCATGCAATGCTCACACTGGTCCAAAAATTCTTGTTGTTGTAGCCAAATGGATCCTTCTTCAGCTAACTCGGGAAGGTTGGTTTGAAGTTGGCACCTAGTTCTAATCACCTTCTTTAAGCATGAAACATGAAAAACATGATGTAGCTTCAACTGACTGGGTAGAGCTAACTGATAGGCGACTTGTCCCACACGCTTGAGAACTGTATAAGGACCATAAAATTTGGGCACTAGCTTCTGAGAATGCTCAACCTTGAGGGAAGTTTGCTTGTATGGTTGCAGTCGCAGAAACACCTGATCCCCTTCTGCAAATTGACGTTCAGAGTGACCTTGATCTTCTTGTTTCTTCATGCGATTATGTGCCATGACCAAGTTCTCTTTGAGGGTACGGAGAATATCCTCTCGAACTTTAAGTGTTTGGTCAACTGCCTGGACCTTCGAGGTACCCGGTAAGTATGAGAGAACTGAAGGTGGCTTCTGTCCATATACCACTTCAAAAGGAGTCATGCATGTAGCTATATGGTAGGAAGTGTTGTACCACCATTATGCTAGGGGTAACCATTTAGCCCACTGATTTTGATTTTTAGAGGAAAAACACCTCAGATATGTTTCCAAACACTTGTTGACAACTTCCATTTGACCATCAGTCTGGGGTTGATAAGTTGTGCTGAGATGCAATTGGGTGCCCTGTAGCTTGAACAGTTCTTGCCAAAAATTGCTTGTGAAAGTTGGGTCACGATCAGAAACAATAGAGTGTGGCATGCCATAAATCTTGAAGACCTGGTCCATGAAAATTTAAGCCACCGTGGATGCAGTAAATGGGTGTTGAAGAGCAGAGAAATGAGCATACTTGGAAAGGTGATCCACAACCACCATTATGACTAATTTATTTCCCGATTTGGGTAAGCCTGTAATAAAGTCCATAGAGATATCCTTCCAAATAGCAGGTGGAATCGAAAATGGTTGTAGTGTGCACGGATATTTGACTGTTTCTCCCTTGTTGCATTGACACACATCACATTCAACGACAAAATTATGGATGTCCTGTTTCATACCATCCCAGAAAAAAGAATGTTTGACCTTGTCATAGGTTTTGGTGAACCCAGAGTGCCCCGTTGTGGGTGTAGCATGAAGCTCAAAAAGTATCGTGGATTTAAGATTTGATTATTTACTTAAATACAAACGGCCTTTGTATCAAAGCTCATACTGGAGCCAAGAGTACCCTGGGGGAGATGGAGCATTGGTCTACAATTGCTGGATCAGATGCGAACTTTTGGGATCTTGTAGCCATTCCTGGTAAACAGCTTGGAGCCAATCTAGTACAATGAAGGAAAGAGAAAAAAGGGATCCTTCTTCTTCATATTTTCGGGATAGTGCATCCGCCACCACATTGTCTTTTCCTTTCTTGTAAATGATCTCATAATCATATCCAAAGAGTTTAGTCACCCATTTTTGTTGCTCCGGGGAGGAAATGCGTTGTTCCAGAAAGTACTTGAGGCTTTGATGGTCTGTCCTAATTTGGAAACGTTGCCCCAAGAGATAAGGGTGCCATAGATCAATGACATGCATAATAGCCAACATTTCCTTTTCATACATGGGTTTGCCTAGATTCCTTTCAGATAGTTGTTTGCTGGTGAAGGCCAAAGGTCGATCCTCTTGCATAAGGACAACATCGATTCCTTTCCCTGAGGCATCACATTCCAACACAAAGGTCTTTATGAAATCAGGAAGGGCTAGAACCGGAGTGGTGCACATGGCCATTTTCTAGGTTTGGAAAGCTTGAGCAGCGACTGGAGTCCAAGTGAAAGAGTTCTTTTTGAGGAGAGCAGTGAGAGGTGCTGCAATCTTTCCATAGTTATTAACAAACTTGCGATAATACCCTGTTAAGCCCAGAAATACACACAAGATTTTGAGAGTCTTTGGGTGTGGCTAGTCTTGCATAGCTGCAATATTTTTCAGATCCAGACTGATGCCATCCTTGCCAACCAGATGACCCACATATTCTACTTCTGAGGCACCAAAAGCACATTTAGACTGTTTCAAGAAAAGTTGGTGCTAAGAGAGTAGATGGAAAAATCGATCGACATGAGTAAGATGGTCTGTCCAGGTTTTTCTATAGATGAGGATATCATCAAAGAAAACTAAGACAAAATGTCAGAGAAAGGGATGAAAGACATGATTCATGAGGCTTTGGAAGGTGGAGGGGGCATTACACAAGCCAAAGGGCATGACCAAAAACTCATAGTGGCCCTCATGAGTTTGAAAGGCCGTCTTGGGAATGTCTGCCTGTTTCATACATATATGGTGATAGCCCAAGCAAAGATCAAGTTTAGTAAAGAATTGGGCACCACTCAATTCATCCAGGAGGTCATCAATGACAGGAATGGGAAATTTGTCTTTAATGGTTAGTTGGTTGAGGGCATGGAAGTCAGGACACATTCTCCAAGAACCTTCTTTCTTTATGACCATGACTACATGACAAGAGTAAGGGCTCGTACTAGGGCAGATAACGCTTGCATTAAGGAGTTCCTGGACCATTTTCTCAATTTCATTTTTTTGTGAAAAGGGGTGGCGATACGGACGGATATTGGGAGGAAGGCTTCCGGGTACAAGGGGAATGGAATGATCATGAACACCATGGGAAGGAGGGAGTCCTTGGGGAGTGGAAAATACCATTTGATGTTTAGAAAGGAGGGCTTAGAGGTCTTGCGACACCGGGGGTGTCTCAATTTCTTGTATGGCATGGAGTTGGGAAATGACACCAGAATGACCCTTTTTGAGCAGCTTTTCCATGCGATGGGAACTAATGAGCTCAGGTGAACCAACAATGATGCCTTGGAATTTATATTGGTGGCCTTCCTGGTCTAATTGCATGGTTAATTCCTTAAAATCCATGAGAATGGGACCCAAAGTCCTTATCCAGTCTGCACCCAACACAATGTCACAACTGCCCATGTCGATAGCAAACATATGGGATTTTAGGTGGTAGTCACTGATTTGGAGATGCACATTTTCACAGCGCCCTCCACATTTCATGGAACCACCATTGGCAATCGTGATTTGGAAATTGTTGACGGCATGGATGTAGCAATGAGTTTCTTGGGCAATGTGGCGATGAATAAAATTTTGGGTGCTTCCACTATCAACCAGAATGATGACCTTCCTATGCTTGATGTAACCAATTAACTTGAGGGTTTGGGGGGCGGAGAAGCCAGTGAGAGCATTGAGGGAAATGATCGGTTCCACTTCGGGAGGGTCTGAGGGAGGGGTTATGTCAGTGATTTCAGGTGACTCAGGCACAAGGGGAGTTTCAACATCCTCTTTCGAAATATCCTCAGAGATGGCCATAAAAAGCTTTTGTTCCTTACACTTGTGGCCCGGGAAATATTTGTCATCATAATTATAACAAAGGCCTTTGAGTTGGCATTCAGCCATTTCAACCCTGGTCAATTTTTGGATCTTTAATGGGGCAGAGGGAGTAGTGGGATTTATGGGTTTAGGGCGAGGGATAAAGGGGGGTTTACTGTTTTGAGAGGATACCACTTGTTGTGCTTCTTTAGATTTTTTAGTATCCTCCACCCAACTCTAAGGTCGATCCATGAGGACATGGGCTCGAATCTCATCTTTGAGGCCACTGATAAAACACTCTTGAAAGAAAGCATCAATCATGCCCTCTGTTTGAAAATCCAGGCACTCAAAGGAAACTATGAAGTCTTCTATTGTTCCTGATTGTTTCAACTTTGTCAAACGACCCAAATGGTTGGTGTCAGTGTCAAAGCGTTCATAAAGCTCAGTCACAAATTGGGTCCAAGTAATATACCCTTGAAGGGAAGTTTTTCTCCATTGCCACCATTGCCAACGTTCTTGATCTACATGGAGAACACCATACCGGAGTTTGGCCAAGTCATCTGTAATGACGTATAAAGAGAAATAATGTTCCATTTGGGTTACCCAACCAGTGGGGTCTGAGCCATCAAATTTGGTCACATCCACCCGCGGAAGGCGTAGGTCACTTTGAAAGTGATGGTGCTGAAAGGTATGGGAATGGGAGGAATGTTCACCTTCAGTGTTTGGAGGTGCGTCAGAGAAAGGGTCATCTGTAGGGATCTTCAGTTTGGTGCAGAGTGACACAAAGACAGATTCAAGCTGGGTGGTCAGTTCTTGTTTGACTTCCTCCATTGAGGACTGCATGGTTGTATTTATGGTTGTATTGATGGATGTATCGATGGAGGCAACAGTGGCACTGAGTTGTTTCACTTCTTTTTGGGTCTCAGGAAAACTAGATTGCAAGGTGTTGAAGCGAGCTTCCAGGTCTTGGCTATGGGTATGGGCCATGAGGATGGGTGAACTGAAAAGGGGTGGGCGGGGTCAATTTTTTTTTTCCGAAAAATGATATGGATGAATGTGATAAGGGAGAAGAGATGAATCCAATGGAATATGTCTCAAATAATGGTGAAAAAATTTCCAGACTTTTTTATTTTTTTTAACACCTACGGAGTTATACTCCGGTCTGAAGAATACTGCAACGATGAAATCCCCAAATGCTTAACCAGTAAGAAAAGTGTAGTGATTTGGCAACCCGAACACAATTGCATGACAACAGATCTTGTCTATTTTAATTTGTTTATGTTTCTGTCCCCCAAGGGTTAGGTATTCAAGGGTTTTACAGACAAGGGTTTTCCCTGTGCTATAGCTCTCTGATATATGTGCAGGGTCCAACAATAGTACTCGACCCAATATCCCAGGGCACTAACTAAGGAGGATAGATCGTACCCTTAGCCATACTACCCGACTACCCAGGTACTAGAGAGTATCTTCTTGAGTGTTGTTCTCGATGGAACTATAGCAGTCAGGCGACTGATTGGTTTATCTAAAGAGGACTTCAGAAAATCTAGGCCGATCCGTACACAGGTGTTGTTTGATGCACTACCACTAGAAGGGGTATCAACAGGGGTTACAAGGGTGGCCAACATATGTGCGCTTAAGAACCACTTGTATTTTCTGCATGTATGAATCCCTCAACCRCGGTTTTATGCGCATAACAACAGATCTCTGTGGCTTAAAGATGTCGGAATATGTCTCTACCCTGAAAAAAAAATTCCCACAATTTCTGCCAAGGAAAGTGCTCTAATACCACTTGTAATATACCAGATATAAAAAGTATGCAGAACAGAAATAAAATGCTAGAAATGGCAGAATAACAGTAATATAACCAACATAATCTCCACAATAACACAGAAATGATATAAGAACAACAACATAAATAGTGCTTTGATTCAGAAAGCAATGTTCACGGGCCTCTTCAAGGGGGCAACCTCCAATCGAACAACGCTCTGTTACAATAATATCCAAGCTAGGGTTTTCATACCCTCGACCCTTATTTATACTAAATATTTCTATCAAGAGAAGCATCTAGAGGAAGATCCTTCTAGAAGCGGAAGCTTCTATTAGGTCTTCTTACATCTACCTTATTCTATTTTATTGAAAGGCCTTATTAATATTGACCTTTATTACATCCGAATATATTGCTCTACCTATGTGTGGGTTAGGACCCTAACACTAGGCTACTAGGAGTCTAACTACTATTGCCTACAATGGTGGATCTGGTTACATTGAAAGAGAACAACTCCTAAACAACTTTACTAAAAATAGTAAATTTGTTTGACCATGTTAAATGCAAAAAACAAAAATATCTTATACAATCATAGATCTGAGAAAATTTTGAATATGATGTTGTTGATGAGTCATTGGGTGCATCTGGAAATCATCTCGAGTCATCATATGCATTGCTAGACAACTCTTCCACCTTTGCGTAGCAAACTGGAACTAATGTTGCGCAAGTGCTACCTACAACATTTGCGTAGAAAAATCCTTTTGTTGTAATTCGTATAGATCCAGGTGGCAACACGTGACTGGGGACCCATATTTTCTTCAACACTCACATTCCAATCATCTCCCATTGTTCTTACTAATCATGTGTGCCTACAACATTTGCGTAGAGAAGAATCACTACACAAGTGTTGTGTATGACAGTTTACCAGTCAAAAGAGCATTTGTGCCCAGGAAATGTTTATGATGTCACCCTTGTGAAAAATTTCTCCAATATCAAATGTATGTTTTCCACAACTATTATAACATGAACAAAACTTGAGATGGTCACATACCCAAAAATACAAAAATGTGAAGTTTCTTCAATCATATCTCTACTACTTCTGCAAGTAGTTCTAGTCTTCTTCAAGCTTCATCATTCAATTCCATCATTTGTTTAAGATACATGTTGTCCTTCCTTAATGTTAAGTTTTGTACCTTCAAACTTCCCACTTGCCTGAACAAGACTGCATTTCTTTTTAATTTTGACTGGGCATTGGAAAGGGTTGCACAAGCATTTTATCTGGCTGGTTTTCATTCCTTAAAATGTTTCATGGCTCTGTCATTTGATATCCTCTTTTCTTCCCTAACCTAGATGATTTTATTTTGAGCTTCCCTTAACTTCTTATTAAACCATCTTATGTTCTTTTCTCCTTCTGTGGGTGAAGTAGGAGGTATTTCACTTGCTGCTAGTTTTCCCTGTATCTCTGAATTGTTCTTCTTGCCTGAGGATCTTGTCATAGGTGCTATGGGGTTGGATACAACTATGGTCTCAGGGATTTGCATGACTTCCTTCCCACTTGACCTTTCATTCTTGGGCTCTGCCTTGTTTTGTGGTGTTTGTTCCTCAGAATCCTTCTTAGCTAGCTTCCTTTTCAATTATATATTCTCTTGATAAAACTGAGCTATCACATGTTGAGCCTCTCTGATTTGTTGTTGCATTCTCCTAAACTCTGATTCTTTCTCTCTAGATTTACCTTTTTCTTCATTCATCTCCTGAGCTGCAACCTCAACAAATTTCGTCTGCACTGTGGGTGTGAGAAGCCTTCTAGAAGCTTCCCTTGTGGTTGGTCTGTTGGGTGTTTGTGTCTCTTTTTTCTCATCAGTGAACTGTATCCTCCTACCCTTCTTCAAAACTGGTTGGCTTTGTGATGATCGCTCATCCTCTTTTCCTTTTCCCTTTTCTATAACACTTCTTCCTTTTTCACCTGAGCTATTAGAGGCCAATCTTTCAATAGACAAAGGGGTGTCTCCTTTGGGATCCAAGGAAATATTTGTTGAAGTTAAGAAGGACTCCCAATCCATGTTTAGCTTTTTTAGTTCCTCAACTAATAACAACTTCACCAAGGAGAAATGGAACAAACTTCTCTTAAGTTGGTCAACCCTGGCTTGGCCTTTGTCTGCCATTTTTCCTAGGCTTCTATATAAATAAAAGGGTAAGTTTAGGGGGTTTTCCCTTGTGAAATTCATGAGGAGCCTTATGTGGTATTGATATACCCTATCAAACCTACCCTCACAAGTAAAATACCTTTGGATTACTCTCAACAACTTCTCATAGGTTCTAAAATATACTCCCTGGGGATAGTGGCACCAATCTTCTTCTTCCTATACCGAGGCTTGAGGAAATAAATATAAAACATAAGCTCCAGAGGCATACCTTTAAACCATTTCTCTCCATGTATGGGAATATCTATGGAAGATGATATGGTCTCTTCTAATACTAGAAAGGTGACCCATGCAATGATTGTATTGACACCATTAAATTTCAGGGCGAACTCCTTGGTCAGTTGCACGTTATACCCCTGGATTCTTTCAAAACATCTCATACACCCAGCATGCTCAAAAGACACCCTATATGCAGTATCTAAATTTACCAAAGTCATCTCTCGGGGTTCATATCTCAGCACATTTCCTCCCTTTTATATATTATTTTCCTGTGATGTCATGGCTCTGTGAAGTCTGCTTTGCAAGGTAAATTTCAAATTTGATCAAAGAAGATATGTCTTAAAACTCAACAGGAAAACTTGCACAACAAACTTAGCAGGGCTAGGGTTTGGGCTTGAATAAGTGAAACAGATCTATGTTTTATGAGAGGCGAACTTATTCAGGAGATAAGCTTGCATAAATGATGGGCTCAAAAAAGGTTTTTTACACAACAAATAAGGTGAACATGGGATGTGCAACAAAAACAAAGCAACAGGGTTTGCGTAGCTAATGATACCACATAGGGTTTGTGTAGCGAGGGAAATATGCACATTGTTTTCATAGAGAGGAGGATCGTTTGCGTAGCAGAGGACTTTGAAGCTTTTTCGGGAGACTATAGCTTATGCCCTGGTCATGAATGTAGTGCAAACAAACAAAAGGTGGAAAATATGCATACATGAGTGGATTTAAAAAGGAAAGTACTTGTCCAATAACCCTAAAACCTAAAACCTATGTTTCAATATTAACAACCTTTTTTTTTTGCCTTAAAACCTTAAATCCTATAATTAATATTACTCTAACAAATAAAAATAATTGAAAATATAATTAAAACAATAATTAAAAATATAAATAAAATGTATTCTAATCATTACCTCATTAAACAATTAAATAAAACTAATAATCAAACACAATTGATATCATTAAATAATCATTACTTGAATACAATTAAGAACCATTACTTTATAATAATCAATTTTACCCTAAACACTTTTATAAAAATCTAAGAGATTTATTCTAAAAATAACACTAATAAAACTTTATAAATGATAGTGGTTTGCTGGGTTTTTTCCTAGTAGTGAGTTCCCTTGAGTTCCCAACTGAGAGATCCCTAGCTACTTATGCCAGAGATACCCTGATAAATGAATGGAATTTCCTATGGACTAAGAGTAGTGATAGGGTACATTCCTTGGGTTGGAAAGGTCAAGAGGAAGAGAGATGGAGGAAATTAGGGATAGTTGTAGGAGAGAACCAATGGGTTTCCTAATATTGAGATGTGAGGAGACTATGAGAGGAACCCTTCTTTTGTGGATTCCTAGCCCCAGCTCAAGGGTGACTTTATTTTGATATTTGGAAAAATAGGTCTATGGTTGGGTGGAACGTCCTTCCCAGGCAGTTGTCTGCCTAACCATTTTATAAGATAAGTGTTTATCTAGTTTTGTTGAGTTGTTCCATGAATGTAATTATTGTTCATTTACTCTATACATGAGAACGGTTTCATATGTTGGTATAGTTGTTTATCAGATGCACTTATTCTTATTTAGAATGTCTTAGTTTCATTTAATTATGGGTATCATAAATCTGGTGGTAAATGTGAATAAATTGTGACTAGTAAGATACAAAAAATTGATTAGCAAGAAGAAATTGTGTTTTATGTGTTTTTCTGCAAATAATGTTCCCTGGTTGGGTTGGGGAACATTACATATGACCACAACATTCATCAATATATTCAACCATAAAATTACACTGAAGGATCGTAGACACAAGTCGATTGGGATTTGTGTGATACCAAACGCCCTCCTATCAATGTGTCTCGTACGAATGTTGTATGTCCCTATGGGTGAAATAAAAATGTCTCGAAAAGATAGAATTCAACCAAGAAGGATTGAAATGGCCAACAATTGGATGAAATTGACTAGATTAAATGCTAATTCGACCAGCTATGAAGAGAGTCACTTGGGAAATGGAGTGATAGTCCAGATGAAAGGAATTCACCTTGGGTAAGTGGAAAACATCCTATGAAAGTGAAATGACAGTCTGACAAGGGAAGAATTCACCCAGATATGAGAAATATGGTTGATTGGGATGCATATGGCTTGTGTGTGTGAGTGTATACATGTCTAGAAAACCAAGTTTATCTTAGGGAGTGGTGTGGGAAAATTGCAAGAGAGCAAAAAACACTAACAACCCTAATAAAACCAATTTATAAACTGCTACATTACTTGGAAAAAATATGGAATGGGAGCCATTGATTTCCCATCGCCAAAATCACCCAATAGTGGAGGATAGAGAGCTATCAGGATAGGTATTGGCCATCAAAACACTGTAATATGAAGGAAAACTTCCAAACCATAGAGCTAGCTAAGTTATAAGCTTTGAACTAACAAAAAAACTATTAGTGTACTCTAAGCATCCATTAAAATGTTAACCATAGCTTCTTACACTTTAAATACAAGTTAACAAAGAAACATACACAACACACAACATAAAAGTAATTCCCATGGAAATATTATTTACCCTGGAAACTCAAATGGGAAAACCAACTTCAAATGGGGCTTAGTGTCTTCATTATGAAAATCTTTGGTTACAATGTATCTAATGCTCTTTTTTCATCCTCCTTTCATTAGCCAAAAATCCCCCTTGAGAATGAGAGTGAAGGAGGAAAGGAGGAAATAGGGAGATATGGGGGTAGGGGGAAGGCCAATAGCCATGTCCCTTCACTTCCCATTCATCAACCTTTTCTTCTATTCAATTTACTTATTACGTTTAATTCTCTATTTTTGTCTTACATTCTAATTCAACATTTGCATTTACTTGTATTTTACATAGTTTTGATAACCTTCATAAATTGCCAAATTTTCTTGCCGGTAGTGAGTCTTACCCATTCATTGGTTTGGATCCATTTTGGATTACCTTATACTCAATATATAGTTATCAATAGAGAATATTAACTAACTACAGGACCCCTTATAATGAGGGCCTACTAACTAATTTGGTACTTTTTAATAAACATGGCCCTTTTTACATGGAGTTACTATTAACTAACTATTTAGAGGGATTTATTCAAGGAAATTGGCCTCATACATAAATAAAGTATCCTAAGTAAGGGGGTTAGGGTAGGACCCGAACATGCCCTCCCCCTTCGAAAGAATTGTCCTCAAGGTTGAAGGTGAGGAAATTGTTGTAAAAACTTTGTTGGTTCCCATGTGGCATATTTTGGTTGCATACCTTTCAACTAGATCAGTACTTCCCTGATCATGTGTTGTTGAAACAAATGCTCTCTGGTATCCAATACTACTTCTCGCTAGAGCCAAATGGAACCTTCTTCATCAATTTCTAGTAGGTTGTTATACACTTTGCAATTTGATTCCACAACCTTCTTCAAATAGGACACATGAAACATTGGATGAATCTTGGAGTGGGATAGGAAATCTAGCTTGTAGGACACCTATCCAATGTGTTGTATGATCTCATAGGGACCATAGAACTTGGGAGATAACTTTTTGGGAAATTTATCTTTGGTGATGTCTATTGATAAGGTTGTAGGAGAATAAACACTTGATCCCATTCGACAAAAGAGTGTTCTGATATATGCTAATTGACTTATTGTTTCCTTCAATTTTGTGCCATAACCAAGTTATCCTTGAGGGTATGGATCACAGATTCTCCAATGTGAAGCATTATATCTATTGCATGAACCATGGAGGTTCCTAGTACACAGGATGCCACTGATAAGGGTTTTGAGCCATAAACATATTCATACAGTGTCATTTTGGTAGCTCCATGATAAGCGGTCATGTCCCACCATTAGGTAAGGGGAATCCATTGTGACCTTGGTGCGGATTTTTAGAAGAAAAGAATTTCAAATAGGTTTCTAAGCACTTGTTGACCACTTCTATTTGGCCATCAGTTTGGTAATGATATGTAGTGCTCATATTTAACTTTGTACCTTGAAGTTTAGATAACTCCTGCCAAAATTTGTTGGTGAATGTGGGGTCTCAATCTAAGACAATGGAAGTGGGATTACCATGTAGCTTAAAGATATGATCCATGAAGAAATAGGATACCAAGGAAGGAGTAAAGGGATGATCTAGGGAACAAAAATGAAAATCTTTTAAAAGATGGTCAACAACCACCGTGATGAATTATTTGTTACCTGCTTTTGGGAGGCCAACAATAAAATGCATTGAGATGTTGATCCAGATCTGTGTTGGGATTGGTTGGATTAGTAGTGGTTTGCAATTCCCCTGGAATCTTCACCATCTCTCCCTTGTTTATTTGGCAAGTGTCATAGGATGCTATGAAATCCTAGATATCTATTTTCATTCCTTCTTAGAAGAATGAGAGCTTAGTTATTTCATTGATTTAAAATCTAGAGTGACCTACTATTAGTGATGAATCTAGATCCTCTAAGACTCGTTGTTGAAGGCCAAATTTTTTGCCAAAAAAATGCACCTTTTGTACTGCAATGTATATTGTTTCTATGTATAACCTTTAGGTGGGTTAGGATTTTCCTAAATCCATTGAATGAGTATCCTTAAAGTACTATTTTCCAGACAATCTCTATGAGCTTCCTTGAGACATCCTATACTTGGTAAGGATAAGGCACAAAGTGATCCATCCTTGTCAAATTGTCTAGATAAAGGATCAACCACGACATTTTCTCTACCATTCTTATATATGATCTCATAATCATACCCCATCATCTTGGTGACCCACTTATGTTTCTCTAGTGAAGACAATTTTTGTTCGAGGAATTAATTTACACTATGATGGTCAGACTTGATCTCGAAATTCCTCCCTATGAGATATGGGCACCAAGTCTCCACTGCATGAAGGATAGCCATAATTTACTTCTCATAGTGGATTTTCCCAATTTGTGGTCACACAATTTCTTACTAGTGAATGCTAAGGGGCATCCTTCTTGCATCAATACTGCATTGAGACCTCTTCCCAAGGAATCACATTCCAAGACAAAATTATTATTAAAATTAGGCATTGCTGATACTGGAGTAGTGCACATGGAATCCTTTAAAGTAGTGAGGGCCTATTCTTCTACCTCACTCCAAACAAAGGAAATTATTTTAAGGAGTGAAGTTAGGGGTGCTACAATTTTTCCATAATTTTTCACAAATTTCATATAGTAGCCTATAAGTCCTAAGAATCCTCGCAATCTCTTAAGCATTTTCATGAGGGGCCAATCTTGCATATTTATCACTTTCTTGGTATCACAATCCATCCTGACTTACCATGCAACCCAGATATTCAACCTTAGGAGCCCCAAAAGAATATTTGGAGCAATTTGGGAATAATTGGTTGTCCCTCAAGAGTTGTAATAACTTATTGACATTATCTATGTGTGATTCCTATGATTGATTGTAGATCAAGATATCATCAAATAAGACCAGCACAAAATTGCATAGGATTGGTTTGAATTTCTTGTTCATGAGGATCTGGAAAGTAGATGGAGAATTACAAAGATCAAAAGGCCTCACTAGAAACTCACAATGATCTTCGTATATCTAGATGGTTGTCTTATGGATGCATGTTTCTTTCATACCGATTTTGTGGTATCCTTAATGCAAATCAAGCTTAGTTAAAAACTTAGCTCCATGAAGTTCATCCAACATATCATCAATAACTGGGATAGGAATTTTTTGCTTGTTCGTCAATTTATTGAAATCCCTAAAATTAGGACACATGCACCAAGTTCCTTCCTTCTTTAACACCATGACTATTGGCGATGTGTAAGGTATTTTACTAGGACATATGACCCCCACCTATAATAGTTATCGAATGATCTTTTCTATTACATTATTTTGTTCAAAAGGGTGTCGATAAGAATGTACATTTGGTGGTTGACTTCCTGGAATTAGGGGAATACCATGGTCATGCTATCCATGAGAAAGGGATAAACCATTTGGTGTCTCAAATACATGATGATGTTTTTTGAGGGCTAGCTACAAGTCTCGGTGGATTTCTTGTGTCATAGTTTCCATAACTTGTATGGCATTAAATTGGGAAATAATGCCAAAGTGGTTTTTCTTTAATAACTTCTCAATATAATGAGACCTGACTATTTCAGGAGGGCCTACCTAAATCCCTCAAAGGGTGTGTACAAGACCCTCTTTAGTGAAACTCATATGTATTTCCTTGAAATCCATGGTGCTAGTCCCAAAGTGTGTAGCCATTCTACCCCCAATACTATATCACAACCATTCATATAGATGGAAAACAAATGGTTTTTGAGATAATAGTTGCACATATGGAGTTTTAGATTTTCACATATGCACCCACATTTCATCATACCTCCATTGGAAATCATGATTTGGATGTTGTGCATCAGGTGGACAAAACAATGGCTTTATTGATGGGTTGAAATGCTCAATAATGCATGTAGGTAGATTAGGGGTTCTTCCTAAGGGAATTGAGGTTCAATAGCTACCTAAGTAGGAGTGTCGTTGTCTTAAACCAATAAATCTAGTGCCTCTATGGTAGTTATGTCTCATGTTAAGGCTGGAGTGATCATATTAATTAAAAAAAAAAATTGTACTTTAAACCCAGGACCTGGAGCATATTTTTCATCACAATTATAATTGAGTCCATATCTTTGGCATCATCCATTTATGTTGGAGACAAAATTTGTATTTTCAATGGATGAGTAGGCCCCTATGCTTAGGGAATTAACCCGGGGAGGGAAACTGAGGGAAATGAAAGAGCATTTTTGGGTTTATGCATTGATTACCATTTCTACTTCTAGATACCTTTTAGACACTTCCAACCAAGTAATGGGACACTGCATTATGACTTGTTCTCGAATATCCTCGTGGAGGCCACCAATGAAACACTCTTTATAGAAATAATGTGTTAAGTTATGCCACTAAGCATCTTTGGCATAACTTGGTAAGTTTCCCCAAATAGTGAGTATCTAGCTCAAAACACGCATGGATATCTATAATAAACTAAATCTAATTGATGTATATTATATAGTATTTTTGATGTCATTCCCTGTTGGAATATTGAGAGGGGGGGTGAATCAATATGAGCACTTTTTCCCACTTTCAATCACAATATAGAAACTTCAAATTTATCAGAAGTATATCATTTATGATTGCATTCAATATATCATGAGCATATAACCATAAGCAATACCATTCAACAATATCACATCAGATACACAGTACACCAGAATTTACATGGAAACCCAAATGGGAGAAAACCACGGAATGCTTTCTTATAAATATAAAGATTACATTTATTGGAAGCACCAACTTCCTAATTCTCCAACACCAACTGGAAGGAGGCTCTGACCCCCTATTTACGAGCTCCAACATGAAGGAAGCTCTAACTCCCTAAATTCTCCAGCTACAATTGGAAGGAGGCTCCAACCCCCTAGTTTACAAGATCCAACCTGAAGGAAACCCCAACTCCCTATATTCTCCAGCTCCAACTGGAAGGAGGATACAACCCCCTGATTTATAGGTTCCAACATAAAGGAAGCTCCAACTCCCTATGCTCTTCGGCACCAACCAGAAGGAGGCTACAACCCCCTTTCCTTGCCCCATCCAACTGCCATGAAATATAAGTGTAGGCTCAACATGTCACTACCACTGATATTTTCACGTCCATTATCAGCAAAACATCAACCAAACTGTCATTTTCACTATCACATCAACCTGTCATTGTCACTGTCACTGTCATTGTCACATCAACCTGTGACTACCACTGTCACATCAACCTATGACTACCGCTGTCGCATGAATCTGTAACTGATGATCAACCAATCATCCAACCTGGCATTGTCCCTATCACCGTCACTGTCACTCACATACCATCATCAACAAACTATAACCATATACACTCACATGGATACCAAAATCATCACCATACCATGTACATCAACCATGTACCAAACATGCACCCTACTATGTACATCAACCACGTACCACAACTTGTACCATACCATGTACATTAGCCATGTACTACAACTTGTACCATACCATGTACATCAACCATGTACCACAACCTATACCATATCATGTACCAATATCACTAAGAAGTGCCTCAAGCAATGTACCATATCATCATCAACTCATGAACCATAACATCACCAATATGTGTCTCAATATCACCAATCATGCACCATAAGATATACCAAGTGTAGTTACCATAACATCAATGATCAACCATATACCTTAATCATATACCAAAACTACGTACCATGTACCAAGCATCAACTATGTACCAAATGATGTGCCTCAACCAAGAACCAAAGAATGTTCCTCATACATATTCCACCATATACAATAAAATATCATCAATTAAGTGCCTCAAGGATGTGATAACATCACCATGACATATACCAAACTAGATATCAATATATCCAAGTTATGCTTCAGATTAATGTACCATCACATCACCAATATGTGTACCAACATCACCAAGACATGCCTCAAGCATCTACCACAACATCCAATGCATTTACCTAAAACATGTTCCATAACCTCATCAAGAAGTGCCTTAAACATGTATCAATATAACCAAGCAATGTACCTCATACATGTACCAAAAATATGCCTCACACCATGCACATAGAATGTGCCTCAAGCATGTGCCAATGTCTCAACAAGATACCAAAGGCATGCCTCAAGCATGCACCATAACATCACCAACATGTAACTCTCAAAACATGTATATAAACATACCTTTGAACCTCTAGCTGACCTCATATACAAGATCTCAGACCTGCAGGTCTTCCTCAACCTCAACAACTTGGTACAAGAATCCTCCTACAAATTTGTCTCATCCTTGCGGGACTAACCGATGCATCATGAAGAGCCCTGTGGGACAAGGATCGTACAACCCACGGGGGTGTCTCACGGGAAACCAGTAGCCAGACTTGCAAGGGTCAACCAAATTAGGTTTTATCAGAAAATCCTCACTCTCCTCTGCAATCTCAAAAATTTTGCACTTCTTACTCTTTCGTTGCCTTAGATTCAGCGTTTCAAATTCGCCAATATATCACTTTCTCACTTAGAATATATTTAACAAACTTGTGTAAGTGAAATGTACAAATGAGATACTTCTTGTGGTGTGTTTATACCTTTTTCAAAGTGACTTCTTTCCTTAACTTAATGTATGGCCTGTAATTTCTTGGTATAACCACTTTACCGTTTAATTAATGATTTGTAACTATTTAGGGGCTTCTTAAAAATTCTTCGAGGCTTCCAACTTGATGACATAACTCCTCAACCATGAGGAACTATGTGACGTTCCACCTACCATTGGAAACAACAAGATGAGAATGATCCATTTATGAGTATTTGCATTGTCCTTCATGTCGTTATTCCTCAAACAACTTATGTCCTTATTCCTCAAACAACTTCAGGCTTCATGAACACACCTCTGGGGATTCTTGTAGACTTCTTCAAATGCACCCATCACATCTGTTGACATCAATGACAACCATCTCTATTGACATAAATGAAAACCAACTATCCAATAACATCAATGACAACCAACTATCCAACAATCTCTCCCTTTGGCATTGATGGAAACACTCATAATCTATCTGTGACCAATGCTCCTGATATTTCTCTCCTCCTCTGAAATCAATGGAAAAGGGTATCTTCATTTGGGGTTTCTCCCCCTATCTTCAGGATTCTAATATTTCTCTTCTAATCTTTTTCTTTCTCCCCCTTTGACATCATGGGTAAAAGGGTAACTCCCCCTGTCGGTATGTCTCCCCATGTCTTCGTTCTTTTCATATTTCTTTTCTATTTTCTCTACCTTTGACTTCTTTGCAAGATGTCATGTATATCAATGTGGGGATTCCTGTATATGCCTCCTGTTAATGTTTAAGCCATTATTATAGTTATTTGTATTTCATTAGATAACAATAGAATAATCCAAGATCACTGAGAAATACACAATCACAAGAGACACAACATTTATCCTAGGAAACCCTCTAGGGGAAGAAAACCCAGCAAAACTTTCTTAATATAGATAGCCAATACAATGCCAAGAGATCTCTTAAACTAATACAAAAGTCCTCTCCCAGATATGCACCACTCTCTCTCTCCTTCTTCTCCAGCAACAGATCCGAAAGTTGTCTCTCAATGAGAAAGTGAGTTGTGTGTCTAAGTGAGGCGCTAGCCTCCTTATTTATATTAGAATGATATCTGTGAAGTGTCTCTTCACTAGCAGGGCCGACTTCTCCCAGTGGATGGTTATAACCACCTTAATTACATTCTGGGGCCTCTTTAATATCTATTGGGGCTGACTTTTTATTCTGCCTATTATAATTAACATTTGACCAATCCGCAAAAGGGGATTTGGTCCTATTACAATAGACGACAAGATCAATCCACAATGGGGATTGATCCAATGAATAATATATCAAATAATAATAAGAACACTCTTTGCAATTACATTATTTCAACACTCCCCCTTAACAAGAAGGGTATTCTTCAGCAGCATCATGCGAGAGAGAGAGAGGACAACATCATCAACAACATCAAGTGGGTGAGAGGAAAACATCATCAATATCATCTTGGAACACTGACTGGCGTATCTATAAATCATCGAAAGTTTTCTTCATTGGAAACATCGTCATTCTCAAAGGAATGACATCATCATCTGCATCAATATGTATTAGTATAAAAACTGATACATCATCATCATCACAGCACAAGGCTGGATCATCATAATGCAAGACTAGCTTTATGTCACAATTGTCAAGCTGGAAGCTCAATACTTGTCTCATCTCAATGTCTTGCTTTACGTCACAACACTCAGGATGGAAGCAAGATACTAGACTGGATTTATCTCATAGCTATCAAGCTGGAAGCACAGTACTAGTCTCATCTCATCGTCTTGCTTTACGTCACAACACTCAATATGGAAGCAAGATACTCATCCTTATTTACGTCACAACCATCAGGTCAGAAGCAGGATACTAGACTGGATTTACGTCATAGCTATCTAGCTGGAAGCTCAATGCTAGTCTCATCATATCATATTGCTTTACATCACAACCATCAGGTCGAAAGCAAGGTACACATCCTACTTTACATCAAAACCATCAGGTCGGAAGCATGGTACTAGACTTGCTTTATGTCACAACCATACAACTGGAAGCATAGTACTAATCACACATCATCTTTCTTTACGTCACAACCATCAGGTCGGAAGCAAGGTACTTGTCCTGCTTTACGTCGCAACCATCAGGTTAGAATCAGGATACTAGACTAGCTTTATGTCACAGCTATCCAGCTGGAAGCACAGTTCTAGTCACATCACATCATCTTGCTTTACGTCACAACCATCAGGTCGGAAGCAAGAGATGTCTCATCTCAACATCTACCCCCCCTTTCGAGGAGGGTCCTTTCGGACTATACCAAGCTTATCTCGAAAGTACTCAAACTTTATACGAGATAGTGGCTTGGTCAACACATCAACAACCTGTTCATCCGTGCTAATGTACTGGATCTTTTAAGGATCCTCTCTACACCAAGTCACGAATGTAATGATAACGAATCTCTATGTGCTTTGAACTGTCATGGAATACAGGATTCTCTGTCATCTTTATGTAGCTATGGTTGTCACATAGGATCAAGGTTTCTCTCCTCTCTAAGTCAAATAGGCTGGTCAACAAATTTCAAAGCCATATAGCTTCGCAGCTGGAAGAACATGCAACAATGTATTTTGCTTTTGTTGTGCTGAGAGCAATGCTAGATTGCTTCCTACTCTACCATGAGATCATAGCTGATCCCAAACTAAAACAACATCCTGAAGTGCTTTTCCTATCAGAAACAATTCCTTCCCAATCTGCATCAGTATATCGACTCAATGTGAAATCATGATCTCCATCATAGCTGAACCACAATCTATTGTACCCTTAAGGTAACTCATCACATGTTTTGCAACCACTAAGTGAACATGTTTGGGTTCCACTAGAAATTGAATCAAGGTGTTCATGAAAAAACAAATGTCTGGTCTGGTGTTCATTAGGTACATCAACGATCCAATAATCTATCTATACAGTGTGGCATCAATCAATTCTGATGAAGTGTCGACCAACGGCTTTAGCTTCGCTTCCATGGGTGTATTCATGGGCTTGCACTCCAACATGTTGAATCTCTTCAGGATTTCGACTGTATACTTCCTTTGGTTAAGGAAGATCCTCTCAGGACTCTTCCATACCTCAAGACCTAAGAAATAATGCATTAGGCCAAGGCCTTTCATTTCAAATTCCGAGGCAAGTCTCTTTTTACATTCGGTGATGATCTTTTCTTCTCTAGTTAAGAATAATTCATCCACATATAGTAGTAAGATTATTGGCTCATTATTCATGACTTTGAAGTAGAGGTTAGAGTCTTATTTACTCTTGGTAAAGCCTAAGCTCGTCAAGAAACTATCTATATGGCCATACCAAGCTCTAGGAGCTTGCTTCAATCCGTATAAGGATTTATTCAATCTGCAGACATGAGACTTCCTATCTTCAACCTCAAATACTTAGGGTTTCTCTATATACACTTCCTCTTCGATAACACCATTCAAGAAAGTTGTCTTTATGTCTATCTAGTGCATCTTCCACTTCATCTTATCTGCAAGAGCTATGATGGTTCTGATCGAAGTGTATCTAGCCACAAGAGCGAATGTCTCTTCATAGTCAATGCCTTCCTTCTAGGAAAAGCCACGAGCGACAAATCTTTCTTTATACTTCTCAATACTTCCATTAGCAACATGTTTTATTTTGAAGAGCCATCTGGAGGATACCACATATTTACTCTTTGGTATGGGAACTATTTCCCATACTTCGTTCTTCATTATGGATTGGTAGTCCTCTATCATGGCATCTGCCCATTCTTTCCTTTGAATTCTTCAAAGCAAGTAGGCTCCTCTTCTAGAAGATCACACATCAAAGTCGTATACCTGAAGAATGGCTTTGGTCTTTTCACCTGTCTCGTGGTTCCTTCAGGAACACCATACTTCTCTCCATATTGAATAATCTCTCTAGCCCAAGATGGCTTCCTTTTATGGAGGATCCTCATATGAGGAGGTTCTTGAACTTCTATCAGGTCATGATCTTCTAGTGATTCCTCATCATGGGAAGTTACGACTTCCCTCACTGGTTCAACGGCTTTGGGAACCTCCCTCATTGGTTTTGCAGTCTTGGGGATTATGGGTTCCTCTTCATATACCTCTTCAAGCTAGCATCTTCATCAAAAGTCATGTCCCTGCTGATCTCAATGTGACGATGATCTAGTATACAGATTTTGAGGGCCTTGGAGACCTCACAGTATCCCACAAATATTCCCTTCTTTCCTGAGGGTTCTAGCTTGTTTCTCTTCTCTTTTGATATATGAATAAATACTGGGAAGCCAAATATTTTGAGATGGCTTACCTCTGGCTTCTTTTCGGTGAACATCTCTTTCGGGGTCTTGAGCCCAAGTGCACTATGGGATAATCGGTTCTGCACATATACAATTTCCATTGCTGCTTCTGCCCATAATCACATAGGAAGATCTTGATCATGGATCATAGTCTTCACAACTTCAATTATTGTTCTTGTTCTTTTGTTCAGCTACACCGTTTTGTTGGGGATTATAGGGAGTAGTGAGTTCCCTCTTGATCCCAACATCTTTGCAGAAGTTCATGAACTCTTTTGAGGTGTATTCTCCTCCATTACTTACCTGAGTATCTTGATATTTCTCTCAGAAAGATTCTCTATGAAGGCTTTGAATTCCCACTAATGGAGGACGATGGAATTGGGCCACACACATCTGAATGAATGAGCTCTAGGACTCCTTCTGCCTTGCTATCTTTCTTCGGAAACGAGGTCTTGATGTTCTTCCCTTGTGCACATCCATTGCATATGCCTTCATGGTCACCTTTGAGTTTCGGTAAACCTGTGACCACTTTGCATATGTATGGTAGCGCCTTGTAGTTGATGTGAGCTAATCTTCTATGCCAAAATTCACATGGATTCTTCAATGCCGTGGGTTATGGCAACTTCTGAGTGAACCTTTAGCTTATGCAAGCCACCTTCTTCTTTTCCAATGATGATTGCTTCATTTATGGTCTCTCCTTAAGCATGTTTCCTTCTGCAACCTTCACTATAGCTTCCTCAAGGTTATTACATGTGACCTGGAGCAAGGTCAACAAAACAACAAGCAAGAATAATATCCTTATGATAATATAAAGCAATAGCACAAACAATCATCACAGTAGCTCCTTTAGAGCTATCACTTATAATTTATCTGAAGCAAAGATTAAAGATAAGGAATACAATACGAAATGAGGTCAACACTCTCATAGTGTTGTGACCTAGCATTCTTCCATGGAAACCTGGAACTAGCACATGAGGTTTCTCCTAGAGGAGGTGTTAGTTGTATCAGGCAAAGCATTTACCTTTATATGCTCACATGCTATCAAGTATAATACTTTACAAAGACTGCTATCTCAACTATTGTCATGTGTACCTTTGAATCTTATCAACTTGATTTAATCAAACCTGGAGCCTTGTATTCAAGAATGAGTGCTTTATTTTCTTCCAAGTCTCCTTTACTCAAGATGATGAGTGCTTTCTTCAACTTGTCTATTGTACTAAGACAATACGTTATCTTGACAGAAGGTTGGGTTAGAGGATAAGCTCCATGATCTCAACTTTTAATCCTTCTAATAATTTGATCATAGCTTCAACATGCAACACTGATCAAGATAATGCCATGACAAATAGATGCATATAAGAATAATCACACCTGGGTTGCATCATTCCTCTGAATGTGTTGGATCTTGAGATCCTTCTGGATCTATGGCAAGAGATCCCTTCTCTTGCAAATACTCTTTAAAGTTTAACTATTTAAAAATATGTGAGTACATACCTCTAATAGCATTTGCAGGTGGTGGCACCATCTGGTAGCAACAATAATCATTACCAACTCTTAAGAAAACTTCAAGGGTGATTGCAACTGGTTCTATGGCTGCAACTGCAATTGATGATGCAACTACAACTGGTTCTGAAACTGCAACTACAACTTAGGGTTTTATGACAAGACCCTAATTTTTCAAAATTCAAATTTTTAAATTCTGATCCAGGGTATAGATCCGTTGAGTTGAAGCGAGTATGCTGGTGTAGTCAGAATTTCAAAAATCCAACTTTTACCCCCTCAAACTTGATATGCGGATTTCTGGACTGGTGCTTTTGGTTTTCTGGTACTTCTGGTACTCTGGTAATTCTGGTACTTTTGGTACTCTGGTTTTTCTGGTACTTTGTGAAAACTAGGGTTTCACTTTCCGGGAGATCTAGCCATTGAAAAGGTGCGTTGAAGGTGCCAAAATGATCCTTGGGGGAGGGAACACTTTTCTAGGTGGTTTTAGGGCTAAAATACCTTTCCAACAAAAGCCCTAATTTTCATGTACGAAAACAATGACGTTTTTCACTTTTCTCTTGTGAAAGATGCTCTCTTCAGCTTGGCTTTGATACCATGTTAATGTTTTAGCAATTATTATAGTTATTTGCATTTCATTAGATAACAATATCATAATCCAATATCACTGAGAAATACACAATCACAAGAGACACAACATTTATCCTAGGAAACCCTCTAGGGGAAGAAAACCGAGCAAAAATTTCTTAATATAGATAGCCAATACGATGCCAAGAGATCTCTTAAACTAATACAGAAAGTCCTCTCCCAGATACGTGCCTCTCTCTCTCTCCTTCTTCTCTAGCAGCAGATCCGAAATTTGTCTCTCAATGAGCAAGTGAGTTGTGTGTCTAAGTGAGGCGCTAGCCTCCTTATTTATATTAGTCTGGCACGTGTGAAGTGTCTCTTCACTATCAGGTCCGACTTCTCCCACTGGGTGGTTATAACCACCTTAATTACATTCTGGGGCCTCTTTAATATCTATTGGGGCCGACTTCTTATTCTGCCTATTATAATTAACATTTGACCAATCCGAAAAAGGGGATTTGGTCCTATTATGATAGTCGACAAGATCAATCCACAATGGGGATTGATCCAATGAATAATATATCAAATAATAATAAGAATACTCTTTGCAGTTACATTATTTCAACACTTCCTTTCCTCTTTTCCAAGGTTGTTTTTCCATTGGTGCTTCCTCTTGTACTTCATTGACATATATAAAAAGCATTCAATGTTACTTGACTTCAAGTCTTCATGGCTTGTCAATTTCACATTAATGACCATACTTTCCTTTGACAATAGTGTTCCTGCTGGTGGTTTCTCTTCCCTTGTCTTGATGTGCCTTTCACTTCTTTCGTTAATTTGACTAATTGATTCCACCTGTCAATATGCATTCATCCACTGTTATGCATCTTCTCTGACTCATGCCTTCTATACTTTCCAAATATTTCATGAATCCATCTATGTCCATATGTCATAAAATTGTCCATGATTCTGCTACTCAATTGTACGTAATTCTGACCCATCTGTCACTATATCATTCTGAAGACTTCTTCAACTTTGATGTACCTGATCATTGCATATTCCTGCTTCTCAAATTGTCTTCTCAATCTACAAATTAGACTCTATACATGTCTGAACCAATCTCTATTGAATATGTTCATGTTTGAATATATGCATGGAATCCTCTTATACAATCATGAATCTCTGCCTGTGTAACTGCCAGCTAATACTTGCATGGTTATGTGTTCTAAAATTTTCTCCTCAAACAATCAAACTGTCACAAGAAATTTTGCACTTCTTTCATCAAACCACTCTGAAACTACTTTCCAATAATCTGTAAACACTTCATACTGTTTGAAAGATAGTTCTATGATATGTAGAGTTTTTACTTAGACTCCCCCTCTTCAATATTCATATTTATTGGGAGTCTCCAAGACTGGTGGATCGTAAAAATATTCTCTTTGATGCTGAGTAATTTTCATCTTCATCTATGGATTCATCATCATCCTCTTCCTGAATTCTAACATTATTTTCATCTTCTTCCTGAATTCTGACAGCTTCCTCTTCATCCTCTTCTTGGATTCTAACATCTTCCTCTCTTCATGTAGATTCATCATGGTCTTGCACTGCTGCAAATCTTGTGAGTACAATCTTGGGGACCTGGTTGTCATTTACCTGCTCTTTTTTTATATATTTCTTCTCCAAACCTTCCTGTATTTGACATCAATGTTTTCTTTCATGGGAGGCTCTATCAGACTTCTACAATTTCGAGTTATGTGACCATATTTTTGGAATTTGTAACTTCCATATTGGAGAGAGACACATAACCATCTCTTGTTTGAGAATTTAGTCCATATGCTTTGCAATATACAACTTTATGCCCAAACTTAATACATGTAAAACAATGACCCAAAAATAAATTTTGATACTTGGGAATAAATTATCTTCTTTGTGGTGTAGTTCTTTTGAATTAATGCCTTGGTTGATCACAATATTCTCTTTGGTTGTTTCCTTCACAATGATTGAAGCTTCCTTGTTTCCTGAATGTAGAAGGCCGTATGTATTCATTCCTCTCTAAATCTTACTAACCATGATTCCTTCCTTTGAGAAATTTTGCATAACTTTTTTTTTTGTTTCTTTCGTCATGGAGCTTGAACCTTCCTCAAAATGAACATCCTTGTATCCTAGTATGGATTTTTCAGTGTATGGCCTTTGACTATTGAGAATTTTTTCTAACACTTGAGAACTTTTCAAGTTCTTGCTGATCTTTTTGACTTAAACTCTCAATGTCACAACTTCCTTTTCAATATTCTCACACTCTTTTTCTTTCTTTATCATCTGGATATATATTACTTCTTCTATTCTCTTTCCTTAATCAAGTTGGGTTTTCAAGGAGATGATTTATTCTTTGAATGATTTTTTTTTATTCCTTTTTTTCTTTGGCTCAATTAAATAACTGATTAATTTTGCCACAAGATCCACTTCACCTTCTTCTTCGCCGCTCTCATGAATTATTTTCTTAGTTTTCATAGCCATAGAGAGTACTCTTTATGAGTCACAATCGCTTTCATCATCTTCATTAGATGAGGAACCGTATTCTCTTGAGTAGATATTTTTCTTGAAGGTTTTCTGTTTATCTCCTTTCTTGTTTACCTTTTGATATTTATTTTCTTTCTTGGATCTTCTTCTTCATCACTATCTGACTTCTTAGCATAAGGAAATTTATTTGCAAAATGACCGATTTTACCACAATTAAAACATTTTAAGGGAAGCATAACTTTGTGCTTGTTTGTTCCTCTCTTCAACTTCCTTACGAAGTTGGTTATTTCTTCATCTTCGTCTGAATCATGGTTGCATATGCAATTTGACTTTGACTTGTGCTTATTCTTCTTCTTTGTCATCTTGGATGATTTGAAAGTTTCTTATTTCTTGGATGGATTTTCCTATTATGTTCTCATTTCATAGGCTGTAAATATTCCATGTAGCTCATCCATGCTTAGCATACCAAGATCTATTATTTCTTCTAGGGGTGAAATCTTGGGATCAAACCTCATTGGAAGAGACCATAGTATATTCTAAACAATCATAGATTATTCAACTTCTTCTCCCAATCCTTTAATCACATTCATTGTTTCATCAACTCATAAAAAGTAAGTTGCAACGTCTTCATCTTCCTTCATTTTCAACTCTTCAAATTGACCTCTATAAATCTGAAGCTTCGACACCTTGACTTTGGCATATCCTTCGTAAACATTCTGAAGTTTGTCCCAAATATCCTTTGTAGAATCACAATGCATAACCTTGACACATATTGAATCAACCAGACCATTCAAGATATCATTTTTATCCCTTGAATTATTTTGATTGAGTTTATTTCTATTGTTATCTATTGGGGGAGTGGAAAGCTCTTTGTATTTGTCTACTACCGATTTCCAAACATCAAATCCCTGTGCTTGTACATATGTTTCCATCCTTCTACTCTAGAAGGAATAGTTATGTCCATCAAACTGTGGTACTCCAATATTAGCGTAGTCCATGATCTTCCTTCCAGTGGCTAAACCATTTTCTTGAAGGACCTACTATGATACCAATTGTTGGAATACTGAGAGCGGAAGTGAATCGGTATGATCACTTTTTACCACTTTCAATCACAATATACAAAATTCAACTTTATCAACAATATATAATTTATAATTGCATTCAATATATCATGTGCATATAACCATGATCAATACCATTCAACAATATCACATCATATACACATTACACCATAATTTACGTGGAAGCCCAAATGGGAGAAAACTAAATAATGTTTTCTTATATATATCAATATTACATTCCTAGGAAGCACCAACTTCCCAATTCTCCAATACCAACTGGAAGGAGGCTCTGACCCCCTATTTACAGGCTCCAACCTGAAGGAAGCTACAACTCCTTGAATTCTCTAGCTACAAATGGAAGGAGACTCCAACCCCCTATTTTACAGGATCCAACATGAAGGAAGATCCAACTCCCTGTATTCTCCAGCTCCAACCGAAAGGAGTCTATGACCCCCTGATTAAAAATCTCTAACCTGAAGGAATATCCAACTCCCTATGTTCTCCGACACCAACAAAAAGGAGGCTACAACCCCCTTTCCTTGCCCCGTCCAACCACCATGAAATATAAGTGTAGACTCAACCTGTCACTACCATTGATACTGTCACTTCCATTGTCACCAATACATCAACCAACCTGTCACTGTCATTGTCACTATCAAATCAACATGTGATTACCATTGTCACATCAACATGTAACTGATGATCAACCAATCATCCAACATGTCACTATCCATGTCCCGGTCACTATCACTGTCACTGTCACTGACATACCATCATCAACCAACTATAAAAAGATCCACTCACATGGATGCCAAAACCATCACCATACCATGTGTTATCACTCCGTAAATTCATTTTAGTTGAGGAAGCAATGTCACAGAGGTAACCACAAACCAACTTGAGGCTAGAAGCTAGCCCTTCTAATCAAAGAGGGCCCTCTCTCTTCAAATCAATAACTGAAAGGATTGATTTGCAATTTCATCCAAAGGATAGATCTATAAGGAAAGATTGAATTTATAGAGTTGGTGGCAAGGTGAGTAAAAAGTTCATTAGGCAATGGAGTCACTGAAAGGTCACAAATCAATGACATTTTACTGGACACTTGGTGAATTTAAATGTGACTGATCAGAGGTAAGGTAGAAAGCACTTCTTTAGGCAAATTAAATATCGTTGTAGGGTGAATATTATAGAGAAAAATAATAACCCCTTAGGGCATCTATCAAGGATGAATCCCAAGGTGATTACAACAGAAAGACAATTGAAACTACATGCAACAAAGTATCAGATACATATGAATTTGATACATATACTTCACATTAACATAAAGAAGAAGACATGTCACATAGATGGATTAAAAAAAAAATACAAATATTGTAGGATCACATGCATAAAGAAACAAAATCACATGTATCTCTAGAGTCAAATTTCAGGGACCTCTGATCCAACAAATTTCATTAATATCAAGGAAAGTTTACAAAATGTACTCAATGGTCTTTTTCTTACACACTTGACAACCGTGTTTACATTCTGTTTATGATAATATATAGAAAAATTTCATATAAAATATTAAGGAGGCCGAAATCCTTCCTTAGATAAAGATAGGAAGAGGTTACAATAGCTTAGGAAAGAATATTTGGCAAAATCTATCCATATCCTACTTTCTAGGATTTGGTTTTTTACCAACTACAATTGTGCTAACTAAAGAGAAAATCATGGGATTTGGTACAAAAATATTCAAAATTCATCATCCAAATCAGGAGTCAATTATACCAAGTTGTAGGTCCACCAAGTTGAATTTCAAAAAATTCTAGAACTTTGTTAGGAAATTTGGCTTGGCAAAATTCTAGAAAATAGGCCTCAAATATGACATTATATCTCAAAAATAATGCTAGTTGTGTAAAACTTGAGAGAGGTTTTTGTTTAATATTACATTATTGACAAAAACCTCTTCTTTTTTTCAAAAATTCTTCTCCATATTCTCAGAATCTACGCCCACATATGATGACTAAAAGATGAAATCATTAAATGCTTAAATCTGGAAAAATGGGATGTAAATATTCATTCAAATATCCCAAACTATGACACATGTTGCAAATATGAGAGAGATTTTTGCTATTGGGTCTATTATTGACAAAAATGTTTCTGGGTTTTTCAAAAATCCTCTCCATTTGGTTAGAAAGTGATCTTGAAGTTGACTGCTAAAACAATGAGAAATGTAGCATGTTTTGTCACAGTTGCGCAACAAGGCTGCTATGCAACAATAACCTACAACAAAAACACACCAAACTTTCACAACAGAGGATTTTTTTCACACTTTTTCCACCTTCTTTTATCTTTTTTGATGGATTATGATGGCTGATGGTGAATTTTTCCTTTTGATGATGATAAAGTGTTCTAGAACCTCTTCACCCTCTTCAAAACATAACTTGCCTCTTAAAGATTTAAAACCCTAATGTGCCAAATTGCAATAAATGAGTCCATACTACCTCATCCCGATGAAGTGATTAGTTGACTGCATTTAGAGGTTCTATTTCATATTCATCTCATTGGTTATACTTTAGATTTCCAACTGACAATAAAACCTCTTTTTATTGCTCAAAAACTAGAGTGTCACAGTTGCGCAGCAAGGTTGCCGCGCAATTGGAAATTTTGCATTAACAGTTTTTATCTCAAAACAAAAACACTCTAGCATATGTATGGGTATAAATATGATATCATCACCTATAATAGTCCATCCTTTGATAAAAAAACACTGTTCACATGCATGAAATCTTCAAACCTCTAAGGCATTTTAAACAATTAGGGTTTTGATGCATGCAACTTTCCAAAAAAGGTAAAAATAGAAAAAATGAGTCAATCAAGATCTAGTGGTTCAATTCTATGCTCCTTCAGCCAGCAAATCAAGTTTTCCCAAATCACAAATTTTTATGTGAAAATTTACATGTGCTAACACCATTTACATCAACCATGTACCATACCATGTACATCAACCACGTACCAAAACTTGTATCATACCATGTACCACAACATGTACCTGCCATGTACATCAACCCTGTACCACAACCAATACTATACCATGTGCATCAACCATGCACCACAACCTGTACCATATAAGGAACCAATATCACCAAGATGTGCCTCTAGCAATGTTCCATATTATCATCAACTCATGAACCATAACATCACCAAGATGTGTCTCAATATCATCAATCATGTACCATAGTATATGCCAAGTGTAGGTACCATAACATCAATGATCAACCATATGCCTCAATCATATACCAAAACCATGTACCATGTACCAAGCATCAACTATGTACCAAATGATGTGCCTCAACCAAGCACCAAATAATGTGCCTCATACATATGTCACCATACAAAATAAGATATCATCAATGAAGTGCCTCAAACATGTGATAACATCACCATGAAATATACCAAAACAGATACCAAGATAGCCAATATATGCTTCTAATCATTGTACCATAACATGAACAAGATGTGTACCCAAATCACCAATACATGCCTCAAGAATGTACCACAACATCCAATGCATGTACCTCAAACATGTGCCATAACCTCCTCAAAAAGTGACTTAAACATGCATCAATATCACCAAGCAATGTACCTCATACATGTACCAAAAATATGCCTCACACCATGCACATAGGATGTGCCTCAAGCATGTGCCAATGCCTCAACAAGATACCAAAGACATGCCTCAAGCATGCACCATGACATCACCAACATGTAACCCTCAAAACATGCATATAGACATACCTTTGAACCTATAGCTGACCTAATATACAAGATCTCAGATCTGTATCTCTTCCTTAGCCTCAACAACCTAGTACAAGAATCCTCCTATAGATTTGTCTCAGCCTCGCGAGACTAACCCATGCATCACGCAGGGCCTCGCGGGACAAGGTTCGGACAACCCATGGGGGTGCCTTGCGGGACACCAATAGCCTGACCCACGAGGGTCAGCCAAATCAGGTTTTATCAAAAAACCCTCGCTCTCCTCTGCAATCCCAAAAAAATTTCACTCCTTACTCTTTTGCTGCCTTAGATTCACCGTTTCATATTCACCAATAGATCACTTGCTCACTTATAATATATTCAATAAACTTGTGTAAGTGAAATGTAAAAATGAGATACTTCTTGTGATGTATTTATACCGTTTCAAAGTGACTTCTTTCCTTAACTTAAGTTTCGACCTGTACTTTCTTGGTATAACCACTTTACCCTTTAATTAATGACTTGTAACTGTTTAGGGGCTTCTTAACCATTCTTCGGGGCTTCCAACTTAATGACCTCATAACTCCTCAACCATGAGGAACTACATGACATTCAACCTACCATTGGAAACAACATGACGAGGACTATCCATTTGTTACCTGTATTTACAATATCATTCATGTTCTTATTCCTAAAAACAATTATGCCCTTATTCCTCAAACAACTTTGAGATTCATGACCACACCTTTGGGGCTTCTTGTAGACTTATTAAAATTCACCCATCAAATATGTTGGCATCAATGACAACCACTTATGTTGACATCAATGCAAACCAACTCTCCAACAACATCAATGACAACCAATTATCCAACATTCCCACCATTGCCATCATTATATATCCAGATACAAGACCCCCACCCTAAGTTTGATCATGTCAGTAATAATTCCATAGAGGGTAAAGTGATGTTCCTTCTGGGTAACCCATCCTAATGGATCAGAACCATCAAACTTGTTCAAGTCCACTTTAGGAAAATGGTGACAAATGTTATTATCCATTGGTTTATGGTTGTGAGGACTTAAAGAGGTTTGTTGGTGGCTAAATAGTCTTGAGTTAGAAGTTTTTTCTTGGTGTGGCTCAATGTCTTACGCATTCCAACAACCTTCTTCTAGTATTCATTGATCTAGCATAAGTGCAAAATTCTCATTCAACATCTTATTCAAGTTGTCTAGGGTTTGCTGACTAATTTGATCCAACTTCTCATCCAAATTATTATCCCAACCATTTATAGTCTTATGTTTTTTTTGGAGATAGCCATCAATAGTCATGTATTGAGCTTCTAGGTTGTCCAACCTGGCAGTAGTAGAGTGGATGGTCATATTTTTTAGGGTGTTGGTATGAGGTGGTTTATAGGGCTCCACCATGGGTGAGCTCACTGAAAAAGGTTACTGGGTCCTAAGGACAAGGGAGTGTCAGTTTTTATAGATATTTGATATACGTGCAAGGTCCAATAGTATTACTCGATCCAATATCTCAAGCATTAAATAAGGAGGCTAAATCATGCCCATAGTCATACTACTTGACTACTTAGGTACTAGAGAGTGATCTCCCCGAGTGTTGTTCTCGGTGTACTATAGAAACAAAAGTGGTCAGTTAATTTATCTAAAGCTAGTTTCAGGTATACCTAGGGGACTTTCTATGTACTTGAGGGTACATGGAAGTGAGATTTCATATACATGCATTGTTTGAAGTGGTGCTACTTGAAGGGATACCAATAGGTGTTACAAGGTTTCCAACAATGTGATTCCACTTATATTTCCTATATGTATTCTTCCCAAACCATAGTTTTACCCACTAAAAGATAGATCATTGTGTTATTTGAAGATGTTGGAACACATATCTAAGAAAAATTCAAAAATTTAGGAGTTGATTAACCCAAGAAAAATCTCTACAATCACCGGAAAATAATTTGCTTTTCAAGGTAGGGTTTGAGGCCGAAAATGTAAAATGACCATAACTTTTGTTATACTTCTCAGATTGGCCATTGTGACCCCAATTGTGAATTTCCATGGAATTTTTGTTGGCGCTAGTTTGACTAGTATGTGTACTCTATCAAAATATATCCAAACTACAAACCATGTGGACATCATAAAAAAAAATCCTTAAAAAATGTTGATCTTAAATCAATGATAAATCCAATTCCCTAACTCCATTTTGGATGTTTTTTTTTTAACTTGGAATTTTCTTAGAGAGGAACTAGATATATGGCTAGTTTCTTCAAATTCTACATAAAAAAATTCAAAAAATAACCTAAGTGTTATTATACTCTTTTTCCTGTCAAAAATATGCAAAAAATTAAAAAAAAATCTGCTTTTTTGGTCCAAGAAAGAGCTCTAATACCACTTGTAATGTACTTAACCCCATAAGTTCAGAGAAATCACATAGAATGTAATACCATACCCATGTAAAAATGAAGAACACAAGAGAAAATAGATAAATCCAGAGAAATATCTATTATATTAATGATATTAAAAAATAGAGAGCTATGTTCATTTGCCTCTTCAAGGGGGAAACCTCCTAGAGAAAGGCTCCAAATACAATAAAAAGTCTTGAAAAAATATTACATAACCTTCTACTCAATATATAGTTGTCAATAGAGAATCTTAACCACCTGTGGGCCCACTTATAATGAGGACCTACTCACTAATTTGGGCCTTATTAATAAAAATGACCCTTTCTACAATGAGTGACTATTAACTAAGTATTTAGTGGGCCTTATTCAAGGAAGATGGTCTCAAAAATAAGGGGATTAGGGTAGGACTCTAATAGATTTAGAAAACCTATGTGGGCAATGCTTTAATTAACTGGTTACATAATAAGGAATAAGGTCCACACTCTATCATTTATTTTTTAACTTAAAAGAAATATGATGAAATTTTCAAGGAGCATTAAGTCAAATCAAATTCAAATATGTGACGTGATATTTGTTTTTATTATATTGTCTTCTTTATTTTCAATTTTATTGGAAATTGCCAAGTCAGGTCATGCACACACAAGGTACATGAACATGTAATCCATGATGTTTCCTACATTGAATGACCAAAAAATTGGGTCAAGGATGGACGATGGAACATGGAAATAATTCATGAATATATTCAACAACTCCTCCTTTCTGCAATAGAGAGAAAAGTGGGTTGGAAGAAATTATAGCATAAGTATCATTGTATTTACATTATTTTCACATATCTTGTGCCTCAATCAAATAAGGTAGTAGTTACATAATCTATCTAATATATTAATAAAATCATAGGGGAGGGACGTGAAGGAATGCATGTTTGTATAGGGAATATAATTAGAAGTAAGTAGCACACATGCTCAAGAGTTATTCTTGTATATTCTTTAATTTTTTGTATCTCTAATAATCAATGCTAACATTTTGTAGTGTAGTATAATCTATAATGGTTTGGACATATATTGTGCTCCCTCATTAAATTCCAAACCAATGGATTAAATTGAGATATTACATTATTAGAAGTATGTATTTATTCAAGCATGGAATGTCATAACCACATGAAAAAATTGTAATAGTATGCATTGAGTCAAGCATGAAATGTCACGGGAATACATAATACGTTTAATATGTTTTTTTATCATATGTCGATTTGAAGATAATGTTAACACTCCTTGTTTGTGTTGATTTTTCACAGTTTACATAAATGCACATATAATTAGGTGAATATGGAACTGAGCGATGTGAATTTTAGTATTTGAAATAACCATGTAATCGAAATTTACTAGCCAAAAACATGTTACCCCATAGGAGCATGATGATTGTTGAGTGAGGGTTTGGATCTTCTAGGTTGGATTTATTATTAGGCTTGATATCATTAACCTATTGAATGAAAAGATCTAGCACAATCAATAATTACATACATTATTTTTTATTATGAGCATCTTGACGAAATCTATACAAATACTCCATAACTATATCTCTTAAATATGGTCTCACTGGTAGTTGTGGCTTGACGTTGGGATTATGAAACAAATTAGTAGTTAATAAGGTCTTGAAGCTTATGTCAAGATGTCTTATGATGACATCATGGACTACAAAAATGATATTTTGAAATAGGAATGGATTTTCTATGATGAGCCTATCTATCAATCAAATCACGTGAAACCTTCAGTACATCAATCCTTGTTAGAGTGGAAATTGAGGATGGTCAATCAAACGATGATGGAGGATCATTGATAGGCATGGATTGAGCAAATAAGAATCTTAAAAGCACATTTAATTCCCCTTTATGGTCCTATGGTTTCAAAAACCGTGTACTACATCATCTTCCCCCTTTGGTTGTTCACTTTTTAGCTAGAGGATGGATGAATTTTCCACTTTGACCTTCATAGGATGAGGAGAATATGCTACGAAAAAAGTGAATATGGGACCTGACCATGTTAATGCTTAAGCAATGGAATATGTTTGAAGGGCTAGTCTACCTTGTCATTTATACCTAACAATCAACCAAATTAAAAAGATAGTTGACTGAGAATGTAGTTGAGTCTCTACGTTAGTCGACTACTCTGTCGGGTAAACTAACCCAGGTAGTGAGACAGTTACAACTACCTGGTAACTAAATCATGAGTATACATATGCATATAACAGAGAACAACGTGGTCATATCTTAGTGTTGTTTTGATAAATAATAAAGTGCTTATTGATGGTCTATCCATTACTTTGTGTTTTCTTCTATCTCTTCTCCATGTGTGTGATTGTATATCAGTATATTTCTCTATGTGAAGGACTATTGGTAACATATGTATACAATTCCCTATATTACAACATTGGTTTCATTATTAGTAGTTCATGAACCTGAGCATGTAAGATAATGCACACATAGATGTTGAGCATGGAAGAGATGCACGAATGGTGGGAGATAAATATCAACAACTACTTGAAAAATTAAGCACACAAAATTGACTTACATTGGTAGAGGCAAGAGCCCATTTCTTCACAGAGACTCATGAAATATTTATTGAATCGATCTTGAAAGAAATTAAAAAATACATTGAACAACCCACTATTGAATAAACTTACAAATGACGAGAAGTTAATGTCCAAATTAATTAATGGAAATCGATTGAATTTACACGAGTGGGTTGAAATAATTACCAAAGAATAATGTGAAGAGAAAGAGATTGAGGACAAAACATCAGTCGCCAAGATAAAATAAATATTGTATGACGAATTCCACAATGGAATTTTCTACACAATACCAATTTGTTGCACAAATTTCTTTTAGACAAAGGCATTGGTCATATCATTGAACTAACCCCTCTTCATGCACCACCACTAAATTCTAACCAGAAAAATAGACAAAGTGAGTGGGAATAGTTTTTATAAGTAGACTTCAAAGATACATGAGAAGCTTGGTATTATTTGTTAAAGAAATAAATATGGAAATTATCTGCACCCATGCCAACCAAGAGTAGTCGAGGTCAATGATGGGGGGGTAGTTTTCTGTGGGATTCCTCAAGAAAAGTAGCCTAGTCAACCTACACCAAGGATTCATTATGCTAGAAAGAAGAAGGAATTTGAACAATAGAAAAATATAATATATATTAGATAAGGAAATAGAAAGAAGACATGCAAGAAGACTGTAATATTATAAACTTTTGGTTGACCTTCAAAAGATAGAATGCGACAATCGTCAGAAAAAGAGAGAAGAGATGCATAATGTGTGGGATACAAATAATTTGAGTTGGGAGCAATCCTAGGAGTGGTAGATCACTGGAGCGCTTAAGCAATCTGATTTTGGTAATGACCAACTAGATCTGGAAAAAGGAGTAGCCCCAACATCTCCTATGAGGAGTGAAATCTTGTTATTGGTTGAGGCAGTAGTTGGATCCATTCGACTAGAAGATGATGGTGAAAGTATGGATGTATATGAATCGGGACCTACATTATGTCAATATTTTATTCCTAAAGAAGCAAGTCCAAAAATTAGAGAATTCATTCATCAAAGACTGCATATTGATCTAGAACCTTCCTTGGTGTGGTATCAAATGGATGATCGAGGAAATTTAAGAGATCGAATTTTTATTTAGATACCTCCATTAGATCAAACTGGGTATTTTATTAGGGATATGATAGTATAATCCTTCACTTCAAGGATATCATAAATTCTCCCCACCTGCCTAATTTTCTAACTGTATAAAAATATACATAATCAGTGAATAGTTGTGATGAAACGACGTACTCTTAAGAGAACTAATTTAAAGGGTCTCAAATAGATGACATCCCAAGTGAAATAGTTAAGAAAAATAAAGAAATTAAATAATTTCAAATTTCATTTGAAGCATCGACCAATTCATTCAAACCAAAACCAACTACCCTAGTCGAATCACAACTATCGACACAACTGAATGCTCCAGTCAAAATACAATCAACCATACATGTGAATCAAACAAATAGCTAGAAAACACAATAGATTTCAAGTACTCCTACTACTAAATATTAAATGGGCTTGAACCAAATTTCCATCTATGAATGGCATCAGGATCCCAAGAGGAATTGGTTCATTTGTGAAAATTTTTGGGATGCAGCCAACATAATGGATGAAGATAAGAAAATGGCACAATTTGATGCATCCCTAAGGGAAAGAGAATTAACATGGTTCATGAACTATATTGATAATCAACAGAGATCCAAAGAAAAAATCAAGTCGAGTTTCCTTTATTTATTCAAAGCGCAAGATGTCAAACCTCTTGCAACTCAAATGCTTAAAGAAATAAAGTAGAACCCAGAAGAAATACTGAGAATGTGATAAAACATTCAAGGATCTTCTCAATCAAATTCCTTACTCCATTAATTAACAACTCCTAGTGCAGTAGTATGTGTTCAGACTACTTCAAAAAATTAGAGGACCACTGCGTATGCATGAAACCTAGTCATGTGAGGAAGCACTCCATAAATCCCAACACATAGAAACCGACAATGACTAGTCGTCGACTTCAACACTGAAGGAGAAAATATTGGAGGAAAAACTTGAAATGATCCAACAATCCCTAAAGACTATGAATATTCAAATAAGTGACCTTTGGTGTTCCACCTGTCTAAATGAAGTTCACACAAAGGATTTTTGCAAATAAAATGATGCACCTAAAAGGGAATCGAATATTCATCGAGTATAGGAAGAAATTTGTTGTGATATTTGTCAATCTATGAAAATCAAAAATACCATAGAATTTCCTCACAATATAAGGAATGCCAAGCCTAAGTGGTGTTTTATCTGTGAGGAGTCTAGCCACTCGAATCAAGAGTGCCAACTCAATGGTTGGAATAAACAAAAAATCCACGCATTATATCATACACAAACAACCGACCAAAATGTGTATTAAGGGAATTAAGGATGAGGAAATGGTTATCAAGGTAGAGGTAGCTACCAAGGAAGTGTAGGATATAGAGGTTATAACAGAGTATATGGAAGAGGTGGATGAGATTGCGATCAAGAAATAACTTATTGTTTTACCTATTGGAAAGATGACCATATCAACCCCAACCACCCTCTTAAAGAAAGAACCGACCTCAAGTTCTATAATATATATGGAGCAAGTGAACACTCCTTAGAATACTATCAATTTTTGTTATAAAAAACCATGAATAAGTGGATTGTCAATTTGTTACATAGGGTGCCAAAACTCAAAGTCCTAAACTCAAAAAAACTACATGTGATCATGAGATCTGGAGCAGGGAAAGAGAATTATATGCACCATGAATCATAGATTTGACCAAACAATAGGAATATCTATCCTAATCCTAAAAAATAAGAATGAATAATGTGGGAGGCACTAAATTTCTTCAATAATCATGAGTATGATAAATATGTTGGTCTCAAGGATATACAACATAACAAAACAATGATCAAGATGTTGTCCTATGAGAATTTCTACAACTTTTAAAAGAAAAACATTTAGTTGGTCAACTGTTGGAACTCTTAAACATCCTAAAATAATATAAAGAAAACCAACAATATTACAAGGACTTAAGGAAATAGTCACAAGAAAATACCCATGATGATTATGACCCCCAAGTCGATCTAGATATCGATGGATACAGAGTACATCAATTCATGGTCGACTTTGGGTCTCAAGTTAATATGCTTCCATGAGAATCATGGGAAAATTTGGGAAGACTAGAATTTGTGCAAACAATGAATTTTCTGAAATTGGTGGACTAGAGGTTTGTAGAACCTATTGGGACTTTGAAAATTGTTTATACCGCCATAATGGGAATCTTGACTAGGGTCAACTTCAAAGTAATCGACGTAGTCAAAGGAATACATGCATATCCAACATTGGCCAAGTACCCTTAGGGAAAGAAAATGAAGGAAATTATCTCTCTAGAGAGAAATAAAATCAAACTCAAGGGAAATGGTCAGAAAATTGTAATTCCTCTAGACCCAAAAGAAGGGAAGCCATGGGTTGAAGTGTGGGATGAGGATGTAGAAGCTAAAAAAATCTACCAGATCATGCAAGAAGATAAAGACAATGTGGAACCCAATGCTTCAAGAGAAATTTTGCAAGGGTCTTCCTTGTTAATCGGTCAGAACTCAAATACTGAGTAATATGACTAGTATATAGAAAATTATGAATCGAAATCGAGGGAGTGTTGGTCGATTGAATCTATACCAATCAATAAGATTTTCTCAATTTTCTCAATTAAAGAAATACATATTGTATACGAAAACTATATCAACCAAATCCCATCCTTAGTACCCGCTGATTTAAAATATGTACCAATGGCTCCGCTGAGATTCAAAGAAAGAAACTACTCATCATACCATGTCAATGAGCTATCAAAATTAGTCGAAGAGAATGGAAGAATGTAGATTCTATTATAATATTTCACCATTTAATCACCTCGATGGTGGTAAACACATTCCCCAAGAATATAGACATGGAAAGATGCAACAACATATTTCATGGAATGAATTGGAGGAAAAAGGTTATCTACAATAGTTACCATACCCAAATTTAAGCCCAACTTTGAATCTGTATCCCATGTTAATCAATGTGAAAATGAATAGAAAAGGGTTGGATACAAAGATGAAAGAGTGTGCCCACATATGTTTCCAATCACATTAGATGATATACCTTACAAATGGTATAAAATAGAGGAAGCACAGGGAGAAACATTCTCATGGATTGCACTTAAGGAAAACTTTATTAAATATTTTCAGTCTAGGATAGAAGAGGCACAATTAGTTCAATAACTCCAAGAGCTTAGATATTTTATTGGAAAAAAAATATCGAAGAAGTTAGCAAAAGAGGAAAAGTGCAATTCGACATGGGGTCAACTTTGACTTGAAATTTTTTGTCGAGCCATCAACCAACCAATCAATTAGCTCGTCGAGTAGACATGGAGAATGCAAGTTCTCCTAAGTTGAGATTTAGATGGAAAAGGGACCATCCATAATTAATTAAACTTGTAAATATTGTTTTGAAAGTATTCAAGGAGGAAAATAACAAAAAGCAAGAAAAGCCAAACTTTCCACCCGCCTATACTGAAGTCAAAGAAGGGGAGTGTAAAATCAATGAGTCAAAACCCCTAGAATGAATGAGTGCAACAATAAAAATTTAGGAAGTCAACATATCAACTTATGTTTGATCGAAATTGGCTCTGATTGATAACTATTGGATAGAAAAGAAAAAATAAGAAATAGTCGACCTATTAAAAGAGTATCAATATGTGTTTCCCCGAGATGAAAAATATTTAAAAGGACTTGTAAAAGAAATGGGGGAAATGAAAATAAACCTCATACAAGGGGCTAAGTGTTGGGTATGTGTTATATTATTTGCATGATGTAGGTCCCCCTATTGGGGGTATCAGGGACGAAGCCCTCGAGAAATGTTTTGGGGGGGGTTATTCACCAATTTTTTTGGCAATTTGTTTGCCTTTGGTAGGGGAAATGCTTATCCTTTGGGGGTTTAGTGGTGCATGGTATTTTAACCCATGGTTTTCTATTTCTGGTTAAGGAATTAGGGTCGTGGTCTAATCCATGTTAATGGATTAGGGTCTTTAGATGTCGCAGGATCATATATGTGTGTGTGTGTGTGTGTGTGTGTGTGTGTGTGTGTGTGTGTGTGTGTGTGTGTTGTATTGTAAACAATGAAGTGGGATTAAGATAAATAAGAATTAGAGGTGAAACTCTAAACAAGTTGATGATTTTCCGGTTTGAGTTTCCAAGTAAAATATTTGTGTATATGTGTGATTGCAATTGTTTTCTTTAATGTTTTAAGAATCTGTGTGTGCATTTCATTTCGGTAAAAGTTTTAAAAACTTACACTAATCCCATTAAAAAACATCCTTATGAATTGGTGCATAAATATAAACCAATTATTTATAAGGAAATTGAAGGGATGCTCGCTACATGCATGATCTATCTTATCGAAAAATCTGAATGGGCTAGTCCTGTGGTCATAAAACCAAAAAAGAATGACCTAAATAAATTAATAATATGTGTTGACTTCTGGGAACTAAATAAGATAATTGTTACATCTTTGTTTCCAACACCATTTGCTGACGAAATAATCAATGAGGTGATGGGGCATGAATGTTATTCATTCACCAAAAAACATTTGGGGTATAATCAAGTGCCTAATGTTGAATAAGATTAGGAAAAACCAATTTTTTTCTCAAATTTTGGCTCCTTTGCATACATCGTTATTCCTTTTGGATTGAAAAATGCACCATAAATCTTCTCAAGAATTGTGGCGAAAGCATTCCAAGAATACACTTATAATACCATGGAAGTATACTTTGATGATTACATTATTTATATACTCATTAAATATCATATCCAATGGCTCATAATTATGTTATAAAGGTGTCGAAAAATCCTCCTTTCCTTAAATATCAAAAAATGCATATTTTCCACACCAATTGGAATTTTGTTGGGAATGTTGTATGCAAGGATGGGATAAAACTTGTTGGAAATGTTTAACAGGTTGTCATTGATGGCAAGTACAACAATGAAGATGGCATGAATACAGGAAGAATGTAACAAACAGGCACCAGAAGTATTTTGGGAAGAAGCTGCAGAGCAACCTCAATAAGATCAGAAGAGATAGTGTAGAGGATATTTGGTATGTTTTACAGGCAGCGTAAGCTTGTCATTGATGGAAAGTACAAAAAATAATGATGGCTTGAGTACAACACCGATGATCAACAGGCAAATAGAAGATAGTCCAGGAAGATCGAATGATCAAAGGCAACGTTGGCAAGTACAACAGTGATGATGGCTTGAGTACAACAGCGATGATCAATAGGCAAAGAGAAGATAAGTCCAGGAAGATCAAATGATCAAAGGTAAGGCAACATTGACAAAATGATCGAAGGCCCAAGAAGCATTTCTGATCGTTGGATCCCATCCAAAATTCCCGACAGCATGAGGGCCGTTAGATCTGAATAAAGAAAAGAAGAGTGCGTTGAAGAGGAGGATAGATCTCAGGCGTCAAATCTGAGCGCAGGGTCCGACCACCGTTGGATCGAGGAGAACCTGCACGATCTTTAAAAGTGCAAGGAGTAGAGGGCTCACAAATCCTGAAAGTAGGAGGACCGTCCATCTCAGGGGGTTATGTGGACCATTGATCTGACTCGCTGTCAGGTTTTGGGGATCGAGAGTTGGAGATGACAAGTAATATCATCCACAGAAATCTCGATTTCGCGATATGCAAAATCGCGACGTAATTTGAGCCATCAAAACAAGATCACATCTGGACCGTCGATCCGACTCACGTCAGCAAACCACGTCAGCTAGGAACACGTGGCACAACCAGGTAATGGCAAGTGTCAGACTGATTCAACATGCTAAGCACATGTAAGTCACGAATCAGGGTGACATGTGGCAATTATTTAACACATGTGACGTCAGCAGACTTACACCATGTTGGAGTTTCGAGGATCACGTGTTGGAAATGTCAAAGAAACAATGCAACAGGAATCCTGATTTCACGATGTGCAAAATCACGACTTAAATCGCAGCCGTTGAATCAAGATCAAATCTGGATCATTGATTCCAGTCCTTGTCAGAATTTCATGGATCGAGAGTTGGACATGTCAAAGATTATTGACATCAGGAATCTCGATATCACGATATGTGAAATCGCGATGTAATCTGAGCCGTCAGATTAAGGTTGAATCTGGACCATTGATTCCATTCCTTTTCGGAGTTTCGGGGATCGAGATTTGGACATGTCAAAGATTATTGACATCAGGAATCCCGATATCGCGATATGTGAAATCGCAATGTAATCTGAGCCATCAGATTAAGGTTGAATCTGGACCATTGATTCCAGTCCTTGTCGAAGTTTCGGGGATTGAGAGTTGGACATGTCAAAGATTATTGACATCAGGTATCCCGATATCGCGATATGTGAAATCGCAATGTAATCTGAACCGTCAGATCTAGTGTTGATCGGAGGGATACTGATGCACGACATAGTGAAACTGCCATAAACCATTGATGGCGTCTGCTAGAGAATTCGAAGAGACCCCTGTGTGATCACTAGAGGAGATGAAGAGTCTCCAAGCTTCATCCAATTGAAGGAAGACTATTCTTAGAAGGGATTGACAGATGGATGAGCGTGGAAGCCTGTAACTGAAACAGAGAAGGTGAGATCGACTGTCACAGAGAAGACAAAGAGTCTCAACTGCCAGAGAGGCTGAGGAATCTCAGCATAACACCTAGTGATGCCGAACGCACGTTTGAACTACCATAGAAGTTGAAGAGTCGCGATGATGATCACACAGAGAACTTGAGAGGTGGAGGAGATTGGCGCGGTATGAGCATGCAGAGGAATGGCGAATATTGCATGAACAATATGCACAGAAGCTATTTATACACGGTACAGAGAAGAGATGGGGTTGTTGTTGCTGTTGGAGTTTGTTGTGGTTGTTGGTGGTGAAAGTGATTCATGTGTGAAGAAGGAGGAGAGTGCAGTAGTTGTATTGCATAGAAGAGGAACTGTGCAGTGAATGGACATGGCGCACAGAGCATAAAAAGCAGAAGAACAGACAGTGCAAGTCATGTGTGCAGAAAGACAATGAGGCAGACAGAGAAACAAAATGCAACAGAACAATGATGAGTCTGGTAAGCCATTGTTGAACATCATATCACTGTAATAAGTTTCAGAAGCAAATATTTATATTCTAGGGTGGAAGGGAGGTGCTAGGGAGGACTTTTGTCCTCATAGGTTCAATTGGGTGCTTGAACACAGGGAGTTGTAGCTTCCATCTGGTTGCAGCCAGAGAAACCAGGGTGGAAGGGTGGTGCAAGGGAGAACTCTTGTTCTTTGTTATACAGGTTGGTGCCTGTATGATTGGTAGTTGGTGCTTCCATCCAGTTGGTGCTGGAAACACTCAGGGAGTTGGTGCTTCCTTCTAGTTGGTGCTAGAGAAACCAGGGAGTTGGTGCTTCCTTCTAGTTGGTGCTAGAGAAACCAGGGAGTTGGTGCTTCCTTCTAGTTGGTGCTAGAGAAACCAGGGAGTTGGTGCTTCCTTCTAGTGGGTGCTAGAGAAAACAGAGAGTTATTTCTCTCAACAAGTAGCAACTTACAAAACAGAGGTTGTAGCCTCATTATGAGTTGGTTCTCATATGTATGATACTGTAAAGAATGTAACTATTACTTATCATATAAAGAAAAAGAGGTTTTTACCCTGCATGGGTTTCCTCGAGAAATATCTGTCTCTGTGTTTCTCATATATGTGAATGATGCTGAAAGTACCATTGTTTATTTCCCTGCATTAATGTGATCATCATTCAATGTTTCTGCAAAGAGTTTAAAAGAAGCATAATTGTTTAAGCACGGTAACAACTGATTCACCCCCCCCTCTCAGTTGTCCAACAATTGGTATCAGAGCCGGACCCCTTTTATCTAAGGGTAGATCCTAGAGCTTAAACATGACAAGCCATGAAGGGACTTCAGTCACTAGGCCTCCTCTATTTGATGGACCGAATTTTTCCTTCTGGAAGGTTAGAATGAGAACATACCTAATGGCCTTAGGAGCTGATGTATGGGATGTAGTAGAGACTAGATACATAAAGCCTGTTGTGCTAGCTTCCAAGGATGATAAGTTATAATTTATCTTTAATGCTAAGGGAATGAATGCTATCTTGAATGGACTTGCAGAAGCTGAGTTTGTGAAGGTGATGCATCTTCAAACTGCAAAAGAAATGTGGGAAAAACTCATTAACAGCTATGAAGGTAATGAGAAGGTGAAATATGCCAAGCTTCAAACCTACAGAGTACAGTTTGAAAAGCTACAGATGAAAGAAGATGAAACTGTTGGAAAATACTTTCTGAGAGTAGAAGAAATGGTAAATGC
>ML776716.1:1568193-1608240 GCA_009831015.1 Picea engelmannii | reverse complement strand
GGCCTCCAAATGCTCTGAAACTCTCCAAGAATATAGATCGGGCTATGAGAATCCCGTGGGAGAAGTTTCGGACTCAGATCTCAAGCAAATCTCCCTAGATCTGAGTTTTACTGAATCACAGGATGTCCCCTATGGCTCCAAGACGTCCCAATCTACAGACAAATGTATAATGATGATAACCCTCCAGAAAATCCCTCAAACTGATGGTCCTACCCCTGCAAACAAAACCCAACTGTCGGAATGGCCCCAGGCCCTCAAGATAAGCTGGATTGAACCTCCCTCTAAATGATGGTGCGCCCTTGCTGGAAACATAAGAACAGTATGGCCTGCTACCTTCTGAAGCGCTAGATGGAGATGGGCTGAGACTAGAATGGGGTGGAGGAGTCTTTCATCCCCGAGACCAAGCTATGGAACAAGGTGAGTGGATATTTCACCACTGAGTTTCTCACAAGGGTTTGTACAGCAAAACCCCCAAACTGAATGCTCAAGAGCAATAGCAAATGCTAATCCAAAACCAGAATGCCCAATAGGTGCACCCCAACCTCTTACTTATACTTTTTTCCTTCTAATTCTCTGTTGAGTTAGGTTAACTCCCAGGGTTAATCTTCTATTCTTCTATTGAGTTATCTTTTACCCTTAATCCCTTTTCCTTTCTTAAGTCAGCTTAAAAATATAAGTTTAGCCTCCTTGACTTCCCCCTTCATTGTAAGACTATGACCTAGTGGGGGTTCCCAAGCCACTGAGTCTCCACATCACCTCTCTAAGAGGTGGGGGACATTACACAATATTTGTGTGATACTTCGATGGTTGTGTACCACTGGCAGAGACAGTGTGTCTCTGGATAGTAGTTGTCTGCTACTATGGTGTATGTGTTCCACTAGAAAAGGTTGTGTGGCTCTAGACAATAGTTGTGTTCTACTTCGGTGGTTGTGTACCACTGGCGGAGATTGTGTGTCTATGGACATTATCTTTTTTCTACTTTGGTGGATGTATTGCATTGGCGGAGGATGTGTGACTCTGAACAGTAGTTGTGTCCTACTACATTGGATGTGTTCCACTGGAAATGGTTGTGTGTGATTGGACATTAGTTGTGTACTGCTTGGCAACATTTGTGATCTATTAGATGACATTGTAGTAGTTGTGTGCTACTAGTTGATTTCCATGGAGATTACCAGATCATTTGGATGTATATGTGTATGATATATTTTGATCATAGATATTGTTCCTGACAATTCAAGCTATTGAAGGCATTGTAGCAGTCATGTTCCTGCTGGTATATTACAAAGTAGTCAGTGGAATACCAGATGAAGACATAGTAAAAGATGCCTCTCTAGCTAAGAGGGAGTGTTGATGTTTTGGTAGCTGCGGGAGGATATTTCCCTCCTAGATTATCTTTCTTTGATGTGGAGAAGATTTTGGAAGCAAGAGATCCATTCGATAGATGTTGAAATACCCTAGAAGAGAAGTCGGCCCAGAAAAATAAAGGATAATTAAAAGACACCTTCCTTGAAGAGAAGTCGACCCAGCTAGAAGGACAGGAAGACTATAAATAAGGAGGTTCCCTAGATCATTTGTTCACTCACTCACACTCTCCCAGCTACACAAAATAAAGGAACAAGTTTGGATAAGGAGACACAGTTGTTGCAGTGACTCGGTGTCTTCTTGTTCAGTATTTTGGTATCTCTCTCTTGTGTAACAATAATTCTCTGTAAATAAGGAAAATCCAACATAAAGTGCATATGAACCTTGATGTGCTTGGTCCAATGCCTATGAAATGGGTATCTACACAACTTGAGAGTACTTTTATTATCACATCATATAACTATTGGATGATGCAAATGAAATCCAAACTCTATAAGAAATTGCTGCAACCAAAAAGCCGAAGTAGTAACATTCACTCCACCCTTGTACTCTGACTCTGCTAATGATAAAGAAATTTCTAATTTATTCTTACTTGACCAAAAAATAGGTCTTGATCCAAGGTAGAGGACATATCCGGAAGTGGACTCGCTATCAATGTTATCACTTTCCCAATCTGAGTTTGTGTAACCAACAAGATCTAAGGAAGATCCTGCTGCATAGTGTATACCAAAGTTGGTAGTCCCCTTGACATATATGAGAATATTATTTGTTTCCTTCCAGTGAAGTTCATGTGGATCTTGTATGTACTTGGAAATTGATCCAAATGCATAATATATGTTCGTTCAAGTGTGTGTAGGGTAGAGAATACTACCCATGAACTTTCTATATCTAGTACAATCAACCAAAGGTGATGCACTAAAATCCTCTAGTACAACCCTTGACTGAAAGGGTGTTGGAGCTAGATGAAAATCTATCATATGAAACCTATCAAGTATATCTATATAATACTTGGACTGATACATCTTGATTCCTAAATCATTTTGGTTGATTTGAAGACTAAGAAAGTAACGTAATAGTCTCATATCTATCATAGAAAACCTATCATGCAAAGTAGTCTTCACTGTAAAAATGGAGGAGGTTGACCTCTCTGTGATGAGTAAATCATCTACATATAGAAATATCAGTAGAAGATAATATGCGCTCCTCATCATATAAATATTAGGATCTGATATACATCCAAGAAAACCTCTAGAGAGAATATAAGAGTCCATTTTAGCATACCATTCCCAAGGTCCTTGCTTGAGTCTATAGAGTGACTTCCTCAAGCTGTAAACTAATGATGGATCCTGAAAACATCCCTATGGATGCTCCAGATATATCTTCTCATTAATATCTCCATGTAATAATACATTATTCACATCCATATCGTGTACCTCTCACTTTCTAGATGTTGCAATAGCTATAGCTAATCAAATGGAATCAATCTTGGCAACTGGTGCAAATGTCTCCTCATAGTCAATGACTTGTACATGTGAGAAAACTTTGGCTACTAATCAAGCCTTATAATTTGTAATGTATCCATCATTATCCATATTTGTCTTGAAAATCCACTTACATTGTTGGCCCTCGACCAAGTTTTGAGCAAACATTGGTCGGGTTTGACCTATTTTTGGACATCGACAGGCTGGTCGAAGATGGAGCACCCAGGCGGAGCTGAGATCATGGGATCTCACTTGTTTTGTGGACCCAGAAAGGGGTTCATTAGGTTTTTTGTATCATGGTTTTGGGATGTCGGCCCATGGGTTTACCCATTATTAGGCCTTTTTGTAAGGGATGTAAAAGTATATATAGGAAGGAATGTAAGGATGTAATGTAGTGAAGTGTGCTTAGTGCAAGAAAAGTAGTATCTAGCTAAGTAAAATATTCAAGTAGTTCTAAGTTTCTTTGTGCAACATAACATGTATGTAAGGCTATGTGCTTGAGAGAGAAGTTGGCTCTGTGCCTTAACCTGATTTTGGGAAGGTGGATCTGGTGCTTAGTGCATAGATCACCTGTCCAGTGCGAAGCTTGGCTCTATGGATTAGTGCACAGAAGAAGAGGAATGTAAGAGATTGAAGCCTAATAAAGAAGAAGAAACAGTTGGTGGACATAGCCCCACACTGAGGTGAACTACGTACATCATGTGTTGATGGTTTGCTTTGTGTTGTGATATTTATGTTGTATATCTATTTAGTGCATTGACTATTATGAATGATAGATAGATCTATGAATGCTTAGTGCTTTGTCTATGTTGAATGTGTTGGATATAACTTTTGATGCTAAGTGTGATGCATATTTTTTTATTGTTACTGCGTCAATTTGTACTTAGGGTTTGATATGTGATGTGAATAAAGCTAATGAATTAATGTGTGTTGTCCCGAAGTACTCTGCAAAGTTTTATAATCACAGATCTGTGTCCCAGCTTGGTTACAGAAACTTGAGTCCTGTAACCCCCCTGCCTCTACCTTGGGTGAGACTTCGCCTGCTTCGCAGGTGTTTTTGAAAGGACCGGTAGTTAGGGTTTTGTCGACAGGTTGTTGAAGCGTTGAACCCTGGGTCTGCCCCTATGCCGAAAAATGGTTTCGTTGTCGGGACCTGAAACTGTGATTACTAGGAACTGAAAGAAAAGAGAAGTTTTGTGCGTCAATCTGTTGCTGTAGTGCATAGTATTCTACTTGACTTGTGAAGCTCTATGCTAAGAAATAAACCCGATCTGAAGAAAAAGAGGTAATATCTTGAAAGATGTAAATCTTTATGCTTAGATAGAATAAGATAAGTGGAATTTTTTGTTTCGGAAGAATGAATCTAGGTATGTTTGATAGATTTTGTCCTAGCCTGAAAGCTAGGGTACAGTTAGAAGAAAGAGTTGATCTGAATAAATCTAATAGAACTAGAGAAAGATATGTTATTCCTATGAATAGAAAGAATTTTTGGACTAATGAATGGATGCAGGGACCTAGAAAGAAATTTCATAGATTGAAGGTCCAACACTGTGATCCTAGTGTGGAGTACAAGAGAAATTGGGGAACTTACAAGAGGAAGAGAGGATTGACCTTATGTTATAACTGCAGAAGACCGAGACATCTTGCTAAGGAATTCCCTGGTGCAAGTACTATGTGTCTATGTTGTAAAATAGTTGGTCATAAAGTTGAAGACGTTCCAAGAATGATTGCTAAAGTTGAAAAAATGAATATGAGCATATTAGAGAATCATAAAGAGAAAGAATCAGAGAAAGATCAGACTATGTTAGTACAGTTAAAAGAAGCAATGGATAATCACAAAGATATCAGTTTACCAGAGATCTTGAAAGAAAAACAATGCATAAGTACAAGAATAGGAGACTTCGACATAGACAGTGTCCTGGATGAGGAAGCACGAGTGAATATTATGACAGAAAGCACTTGGGAAATCTTGGGGAATCCTATTGTAGTACCTTCATTAGGAAGAATAGGCTTGTTCAAAGGAAATATGATAACCCTATGTGGAAGAGTTACTAATGTACATGTCATCAGAACATCGACAGAAGAAGAATTTGAAGTTATTATGTTTGTTGAGAACAACACCCATTTTCCTCTTTTTTTAGGAAATACTTAGATCAAGGAGGTTCAGGTCAAAAGGAAAGTAGAGGAAGAAGCTATAGAAAATAAAAGAAAGAACTAAGGGATTTCATATCTAGAAAAATAGATCGACTGATAGAAGAAGGAGAAGTTGAGTCGAAGCAACAAAAGACTAGAGAATTAGCTATCAAGGTTGAAAGAATGGAAGAAGGTTTGAAGGACCTATCCATACAAGAAAGAAGTATATCCACCTAGGAAATAATAATAGAAGGGATATTAACTTCAAACCCTTTGAGAGAACATCAGCAGCATGAAGCTACCACGCTAGGAGAAGATAAGAATAAGAATATAAAGAGGAATCCAGAGACTCGGATCACAGGAAAGAAGGAAAGGAAGCTCAGTAAGAAGAAATCCAAGTTAGGAAAGCTACAGGATTTTCCAGAGAATACTTTGCAGTAGGCAGGCTTGCAGGCTTTGAACCTCGCCGGAACTACAGAACCACGTAGAACGAGACTTCGCCCTGGCAAAGCTATAGGACCGTTGGAGGTGCCTCGATCATTAGAACGATGCTCCAAACCGCTAAGAAACACATTTATGGGCGAATAGACCACATTTTGGATGTTGAAACCATGCCATAATGGACTGATTCATATTGATTGAGGCATTCCTATCCGTTGGAGGAATCCATTACGATGCTTTCTTATTTAACCCATCGGACGTTGTGTCGGGACCACCTTTTTCTACCCATGATTATCTAACACAGGAAACGAAGTAATTCTGTGTGACAAACTGTGCTATCATACCTTGCCATCTATTGTTTACCCCGCTATCCATTTACCTACCCTAACTTATTTTTTAACAGTGAGAATGTCGATTGAGTGCATCGAGCTAGAGAAATCCATTGAAGAAGTTTTGAAGAAGTTTATGGCTGATAAATATATGTATGAGGGAGTACAGGCATCGTCAACCAGGGGACTGCAGGATTCCCCTTTGATTGGACGTCACTCGAAACGTACTAACCCTGCTACTGAGAAGCGAAGTAAGCATCGTGATGATCTGGATAATGCAAAGCAGATCCCATCGATCTTACCTGATTACATCTCACCTTTGGCTAGTGCGGTTAACCATGACAACATTCCATGAGACTTTTTGTATACATTTATCACCGCATACATCCCGAAGGGGATATGCATAGAAGGAAGCTAGTTGGGACAAATCTCAACATTGAAGAACAACGATTTCAATCTCGATGACAGAAAGAACTACGTGATGCTCACACCTCATAGATATTTGATGAAGATGACTGGGAAGAAGCCCCGCATATTCTCTCAGCTGTGGATTAAGGAGGTCGCATAGTCCACAATACTCAACTTGATGAATCACTCTGTAGGAATTGCATGATTAGAGGGAGGAAGCCACTAAGAGTGCAATGGAAAGAATCATAATCCTTGCCTCATAATGCAAGAAGCTAAGAAACAGAAGTGCGCAGACCTATGAATGCCTCATGGAAGACCCAAAGTTTAGGAAGTTGGAAGCGCAGCTATAGGAGGTGCAACAACAGGCACTGTCATTTCAAGCATAGATGAATTTGCTCATTGCAGTCGAGAGAATGAAAAGATCAAAAGAACAACGCACGGTCCAGTAGCATATTACTGCCATCCAGGACAGAGTCATGGAAGTCACATAGAGGCTACAATCAGTGTAGGATGAACCCTGCACGGTGTTTGAAGAGATCGAAGAGCAAGTCTCACATCTAGACCAAGTGGTTGCAACAGTGGAACAATGCCTAGAAGGGCCTGTTATTGAGCAAGTACTCCAAGAGCTCACTGAGTAGGAGGCTCAGTCCAAACAATAGGTCAAGGAAACTCAAGCTAAGCTCAAGGCCTTCGAAGCAGTGTTTTCCATATCTGAGTGACTCAAGATGAGTCACAATTGAGTGTTGGGGGCTTGTTGTCCCTCGACTAAGTTTTTAGGAAAAATTGGTCGGGTTTGACCTATTTTTGGACATCGACAGGTTGGTTGAATATGGAGTGCCCAGGTGGAGATGAGATCGCGGGATATCACTTGTTTTGTGGACCTAGAAAGGGGTTCATTAGGGTTTTTGTTTTAGGGTTTTGGGATGTCGACCCATGGGTTTACCCATGATTAGGCCTTTTTGTAAGGGATGTAAAAGTATATATAGGAAGGAATGTAAGGATGTAATGTAGTGAAGTTTGCTTAGTGCAAGCAAAGTAGTATCTATCTAAGTGCAAGAGGCAAGTAGTTCTGAGTTGCTTTGTGCAACAAAAAATGTATGTAAGGCTTTGTGCTTGAGAGATGGCTCTGTGCCTTGAACTGATTTTGGGAAGGTGGATATGGCGCTTAGTGCGCAGATCACATGTCTAGTGTGAAGATTGGCTCTATGTCTTAGTGCATAGGAGCAGAGGAATGTAAGAGATTGAAGCCTAATAAATAAGAAGAATTAGTTGGTGGACATAGCCCCACACTGGGGTGAACCACGTATATCATGTGTTGATAGTTTGCTTTGTGTTGTGATATTTATGTTGTAGATCTGTTTATTGCATTGAATATTATGAATGATAGATAGATCTATGAATTCTTAGTGCTTTGTCTATGCTGAATGTGTTGGATCTAACTTCTAATGCTAAGTGTGATGTATATTTTTCTATTGTTACTGCGTCGATATGTACTTAGGGTTTGATCTATGATGTGATTAAATATAATGAATAATGTGTGTTGTCCCTAAGTACTCAATGAAGTGCTATAATCACAAATATGTGTCCCATCTTGGTTACAGACACTTGAGTCCTGTAACCCCCCCTACCTCTACCTCAGGTGAGACTTCGCCTTCTTCGCAGGTGTTTCCGAAAGGGTCGGTAGTTAGGGTTTTTTTGGTGCATTTTTGAAGCGTTGAACCCTGGTTCTACCCCTGTGCCAACATATATATAACAATCTTCTCATTTGAAGGTAGAGGAACCAACTCCCATGTGTTTTTCTCCATCAGGGAATTGTACTCCTCTTTCATAGTTGCCTCCCAATGGGGGTTTCCTTCAGCCTCTGTATAATATTGAGGGTTTTATCCATGTACCATATAACAATAAATAGGTAGAAAATGCTCTGTTGAAGTAAGAGCTTGCAAAGGCTCCACAAATTGATATTGGGTTCTCCATGGATAGGCGGGATCACCCACTATATTACCTACTGCCTGAAGAGTTAGTTGATTCCATCATGGTGATGCTCTGTACCAGAAAATTCTCATTGTTGTTCAAAAAGATATGATTTAGATATATAATAAAAAATATGATAAATCTCATCAAGTTATGCAACTAGTGGCAGTGGAGATGGAGGTGTGGACTGCTCTGAAAGTACCTGTGAAGGACCCTCTTCAAACTTAACACTCCTATGAATGAATAATGTATCTAAAGTAGTATATAAGAACCTAGACTCTTCATTATCTTGTTTTAGAATATATATATAATCATATTCATGAGTAAATTGAGAGAGAGTGTACAACCTAGAATGGTGATTAACCTCACCAAAAACAATTTTTGAACCATCTGACAAGTAAAAAATAATAACCGAGTATGAAGTGAACTCCACCTTCTTCCTTGAACCTAAATGAGTGATTTGATATATGGAGAGGATATTCATTGAAATCTTTGGAACATGAAGTACATCCTGAAATCATCCATGGTCTATATCAACTCTACCCCTACTGCACACCTCAGTAGGAGAATCATCTCCCATGAAGATCGATGGTCTAGAAAAAGTCTCCAAGTATGATAAAAGTCTATTTGATGAGTCCATGTGATGGGTAGCCCCTGAATCAAGCACCGAAGCATTAGGAGAAGATGAAATAGAAAGTAATGCATGACCATTACCTATTTAGAATGATGGCTTGTTTGATGGATTATTCCTTGCATTATCTGGAATACAATCCTTGAGGTAATGTTGCTCAAGTGATTGTGCCATGATATCTATGGTATTTTTTATGAAAGAACTCTCAATATGGAACCCCCTATTATAGTAGGAACACTTGTTCTTCTCCTTCTTTCTCTTTGATGCCTTGGAACTCGAACTTTCATCTGTGCACTTTTGTTTACCTTACTTCTTGTTCTCTTGATCCTTCTTACCAATGTTCTTCTGCTTATTATTATTTGAAGTTCCTTAAGCTATAAGGACATGGGGATTTGAACTCTTGAGTGCCACTATATAGATTATATTTGTCTTCTCATGGATAAGTGACTCCATGAATTCATCCAAGGATGAAATCTTCCATGTAGACCCCATAGCTAACTTGGTAGTATGAAAAGAAGAGGTGTAGACATAATACTCAGGTCCTATTTTGGATAGAACTGAAAAGATTAACTCTTCATATTTCTTATCAATTCCACATATCCTAACACGTGGAAGAAAATTTTAAAATTATAGTAGTCATGTAGGGTCTCAAAATCACTTGTATTCAATGCATGTATATCATTCTCCATTTGATGACCTCTTAGGTTGTCTTTCTTTCCTAGCAAATCCTTCAACTTTTTCCAAACATCGTTAGGAGTCTTGCAGGTATCGACATGGATGAGGAGATCCGGAGATATGTTCAAGCACAATATCCCATAGGATTCATCCATTATGTTGAAGTATTTTTATTTCTCTATGGATGAAGTAGGATTGAACTTAGTCCCCATGGTGACCCTATACAAACCCTTGCTACGAGGTAGAAGCTCTATATTGTCCTTCCACTCACAGTAGTTGAAGGGTGTCAAGATCACTAAAGAAGATGGTTGATCCATAGTTATCTTTGGGATATCCAATCTGATCTATAAACCTACAATAAAAGTGAATACTCCCTCACAATAATATCTCTGATACCATGTAGGACTAAACCACACTCCAAGATCTAATTGTGAGTAGGAAATACTACACTAGTTAATTGCAAAAGAAAGAGAGGAGAGAGAAAAATAGAATCAATCTTCACACATAAGAAACTAAGAAACCAAATTGAAACACATTGTATTAATCCTTGATCATAAGTACAATATATATAACTCTCCACAAGAGGAGTAATGTGCACTAGGTTATGGATTACATGTGCATGCTCAAGTAAAAACAAAAATAAACTTCCTCTTAGTACGAGTTAACTATCCATAAATGGAGTTATCCATGCACAAGTGAGAATGCATGCATACAAATCGTGCATGTATTACTAAAATCCATGAATAATAATATAATTGAATACTAAAGGAGAAGTGTGCACTTAAATAGGAGAATAATATTCTCACTCAAGTGCGCTCTCTAGCCATGAATTAGGAATTTATCTCCTAAAATCAAGGAATGAAGTGCTCTTCCTCCTAGAAAATATGAATTTTCCTAATGGTGGTTTATGAGCCAATGGTTTTGGAAACCCATGGTATTTTCCCATGGTATTACATATAGGCAACCAACAACTAAAAACAGACATGCCATAAATAGTAGTGCTCCTAAGAAAGTGGGAAAATGGAAAAAATGAGTATGTCACTGAGTATGTAGTTGAGCATGTACCCCAAAAAATTCAGATCCGGGAGATGAGGAAACAAAAAAGGAGAATAAAACACAACAATAGTAGTCGTTCGACACAAGAAAGCAATAACAGATGGAATATAGCCACCAGTTGAGCCAACCCCACGACCAAAAACAATCATAGAAACAAAACCAAAATGAAAACTATGTGGACAAGGTCAACGAGCATGAAAATAATAAGGAAATAGACCAATATAAATCCCATGATCCACAAACAAAGAAACGGGAAAAATTAGGCCATTAGAAAAATTATTTAACCGATGGGAAAGAAACAAAAAAGGCATAGCATTGAAAATAAACAAACCGAGAACAACGACAATAGTCAACTGGCCCATTGGTCAACTAGCAATGCAACCCGGGTGACGCAGGGGCGGGCCACCCAGGCACGTCCGCTCTCACAAGACCTTCTTCTTCTCGGCCCGAAGAACTCAAAGGTTCTTCTATTTCCCTATTGGGAAATCTTCACCCACAACAATCTTTCTCTGAGGTCTCCCCCTTACCACCGGGAGATCAGCTAAATCTTGTTGTCTCGCTAGTCTGTGACTCAAAGCCTCTAACTCTTCCTTTCAAATCTTATGATACCCAACCTGGCGATACGGGTATGGCTCCTTCCACATGCAACCTGGGCTAGGCTTAAATGTTAGTGCCTCTCGCAACCTTGCGACCTTGCGACCTCGCGATCTCGCAGGTTGAACCGTCGAACTTTCACCCTCCTATTCCATGAATCCCCAAGATGCGAGAATTCAACGGAGTGTTGACTCCTATCTCCAAGAAATGTGTGTCCACCCGTCGTCCACGTGGTCCCACCTTATGCTCTGCCACACGTCCACACGAACCTCGGTTCCTCGGCACTTTGCGACTCGCGAATCCTAATGCCGATATTTTAGGACTTCTCGTGGCGAGATCCTGAGGGCTTCGTGCCACCTGTATTCCACTCGTCGACTCTGCTATGGCCCACACTATCCTCCAGCTGTCGGGATATCACTTTCTTGCAACCTCGCGATCCCTATGGCCAAATTCTCGGACCTTTTCTTGCGAGGTTTCGATACACGATCCCACGTGCGGATCCAATGGTCCTCCTGTGATCCGGATCCAATGACTATCCTTCTCTCGCTACTCGCAACCTCGCGACTTGGAGTACCCAATGTTTGGGCTCTCACCCTGTGAACTTCCGAGTTCGTGAGATCTCTCGATCCTTGCCACCTGTCCTCCTCAGATGGACGGCTACAAATATCTCGCCACTTCGCTACTCGCGAAGCTAAAGGACTTCCCTTTCGGTCCTCCAATGTCCGAGTCTGCGAGATGAGAGAATCTCCTTACATGCGTCCTCTTCAACGAATGACTCTGATCTTGTAGGGATATCACGTCTCGCGATATCATTGTTCTTGCTTCACAACTTTTGGGGCTTCAACTCGCGAGTCCCCGATACACGATACCACATGTAGATCCTACGGCTTTGGTGACTCGGAATTGACGGCCCTGCCCCTCCTGAGCTTCAAACTCTTTGGACCTTCTCCCCATAACCTCCTTGCACCTCTGCAAGATCTAATGATCCTCGGAACTTCATGAAATATCTTCAGAAGATTTTGACCGTCCGTTCTTCCTTGGTTAATCCACGAAATGAAAAAGAGTATCTCTCCACGAGATTCCTTCGCCTTTTCGCCAACTTGCGACGTTTCTTCCTAACTTCAAGTCACACTTATCTATGTTGATCTTCAGTGACTCAGAGGCCTATCCTTCCTGAGCTTTTCTAAATTACTCCAACCTCAACGAGGTTCTTTGCACGCACTCCTTGCGGCAAACCTGCAAACACTTCAACTGTTCGAGCTTCCTTGACTCTGCGTATGCCTGTAGCAACAGTCCTTCAATACTTCTGCTAAGTTTCATGGCTGAGAATTTCTCCCTTAGCCTACGCACTCCTTGCACGGCTTGTATAACCCAATCTCACTCCTGGTGGTATGAGAACAAGAGTTAACTCTCTGAGCCTTCTGTCAACGCACTCCTTGTGGACAACTTCAACTGCACTCCTTGCAGGAATCCTTGCTCAAAAGAGAAAACAATTGTAGCTCACCTCACTTCCTCTCAGATTTCAATCTCGACATATGAAATCATACACACAGCATAATAACAAATGCATTAACAGGAAGTAATTCTCATAAGTAGAGCATTCAACACACATACACAGAGAATAACACAACCACCATGAATCTGAATCAACTTCTTCTATTAATTCAAGATCTGTACATGGGTGTTTTCTACAACTCTCTGCTATTATCCTATTCTCTAGAGTCTTCTAACTCTTCCTGAACTATTACTATGTTACAATGATACAAATGAGGGTGTCTATATCCAGTTTCCCTCCTTTCTTCTAGAACTGTATAATCTAAGAATTCAATTCTATCTACCTGCATCTACCACTATAAATGCTTCTGTCTATCTCAGACGAGAGCGTATGGTTCGAGGTCTGATTACATTTTTACCAAGGCACCTAAATTAAATGATCTCATTTATGTTTAGCACATCAACTTCAAGGGGAAAATTTAAAAATTCAAAAACTTGCGCTGGACGTCTTCCAGTTGTCTTCTGCTTCCACGTTGGTTTTTCTTGTCGTGAGGGATGCTCCTGCATCATACTCCCTCACTTGGAAATTTGCATGGGCTCCTGTCCATGAGCTCATGCACGGTATGTCCATGCTTCCGAATTTATGCTTCAGTCTCCCAGCTGGCATCTTCAACTAGATGTCCCTTCCAGTTGACCAAATATTCAAAATATTCTTTTCTTCTGGTTTTCTTACCCACTCTTTTATTCAGTATCTGCTCCATCTGTGGCTTTTCTGCAACTGGCATCTACTTTTGCCACTGGACCTCTGGTTGATCATGACCTTCTACTCCTGCTTCATCATCTTTATATGGATATAAATCCGAAACATTGAATATCGGAGATATTCCAATGCCCTCTGGTAACTCAATTTCATAAGCATTCTGTCCCATTTTCTTCAAGACCTTGCACGGCCCAATTTTCTTCATTTTCAACTTATTATATGTTCCTCTCGGGAACCTTTCCTTCCTCAAATGCGCCAAAACAAGATCCCCAACTTCAAACTGAAGTTGTCTCCGATGTTGATCTTCTCTGCGCTTGTACTCCTGACTTGACTTCAATAGTCACTCCTTCACCTAGCTGTGAAGTTCCTTCATTGCTTCAGCGAATTCTTCTGCACTAGCACTGCTAGTATCAGTTTGTTCTAAATCCCTTAATTCAAAAACCCCTCTTGGCTGCTTTCCATATACAATCTGAAATGGACTTTTTCCTGTGCTCCTGTTCACTGAATCATTATAAGCAAACTCTGCTTGCGGTAGTATGCTATCCCAGCTGCTATGGTGCTCCGCCACCAAGCTTCTCAACAAGTCTCCCAGACTTCTGTTGACCACCTCTGTCTGTCCATCTGTCTGAGGATGATAAGAAGAAATAAACATCAAATTAGTTCCCATATTCTTCCATAATGTTCTCCAGAAATTCCCTATGAACTTGGTATCCCTGTCCGAAACTATGCTTTTCGGCAATCCATGAAGTCAAACAATCTCTTTGAAAAACAGATTTGCGATGTGAGTCGCATCGCTGGTTTTCTGGCATGGAATGAAATGCACCATCTTAGAAAACCTGTCAACTACCAAAAAGATTGAATCAACACCTCTTTGTGTCCTCGGCAACCCCAATACGAAATCCATGCTAATTTCATCCCACAGCCTCTCAGGTATGGGTAATGGCTGATAAAATCCTGCATTCTGCTTTCTTCCCTTTGAATTATGGAAAATCCTGCACCTGTCTACAAACTTCTTGACTTCTGACCGCATCCCTGGACAAAAGTATGACTCGCTCAGCTTTGCAAATGTCTTGTCATGGCCAAAATGTCCTGCTAATCCACCGCTGTGCTTCTCTTTCAACAAGTTCTCCCTCATGGATCAATTCAGAATACATAGTCGATTCCCTTTGAACAGCAATCCATCCTGGATCACGTACTCTATCCACTGACTTCTATCTCTGAGAACTGGATTCTCAGCTACTTCATAGGATTCCTTAAAGTCTGAATCATCTGCATACATGTCCTTAAGATCATCAAAGCCTAACGTCCTGACTTTGAATTCCCGCAACAACAAACACTTCCTGCTCAAAGCATCAACAACTTTGTTAGCAGTACCAGAAATATGTTTTATCACAAAAGTGAAATTTTGCATGTATTCAACCCATTTAACATGCCTCTGATTCAACTTTTCCTGTTGAGTCACAAATTGTAATGCATGGTTATCACTGTATAAAACAAATTCCTTTGGAAACAAATTCCTTTGGAATCAAATAATGCCTCCATTTCTTCAATGCATGTATGATGGCATAGAATTCTTTATCATACGTGGAGTACTTTTCTTTTACCTCATTTAGCTTCTCGCTGAAATATGCAATTGGCCTGTCCTCTTGACTCAAGACCGCTCCTATGGCAAATCTGCTTGCATCACATTTCACCTGAAATGTTTTCTGAAAATCTGGCAACACCAACACCGGTTGCTCTGTAATCTTTTGTTTCAATAAATTGAAACTCTTCTCAGCCTCTTCCGTCCAGTGAAAGATTTATGTCTTTTCTTCACTGTATCCATTATTGCTTCACTAATTCCACTGAAATTTCTAATGAATTTTCGGTAGAAACTAGCCAAACCATGAAAACTCCTTACCTCAAATACGTTCCTCGGTGATGGCCAATTCTTGATTACCTCCACCTTATCTGGATCCATCCTCAACTCATTTGCATATATGACAAACCCCAAATAAATGAGTTTTGTCTTCATGAATGAGGACTTCTTCGTGTTTATCAGCAGCTTCTCTTGTTGTAATCTCTTCATCACAATAGCCAAATGATTCAAATGTTCATCCTTTGTCTTGTTGAAAATCAATATGTCATCCAGATACACAATGAAAAATTTCCCGATGAAATCCTTCAGGACTTCATTCATCAACCTCATAAAGGTATTCGGTGCATTTGTCAAGCCAAACGGCATGACAAGCCATTCATACAAACCTTCGTTTGTCTTGAATGTTGTTTTCCATTCGTCACCTTCTCTCATACAAATCTGATGATATCCACTCTTCAAATCTATCTTTGAAAAAAAATTTGCCCCACTTAAGAAATCCATCAGATCATCCATTCTTGGCAATGGGAATCTATACCTGATAGTTATATTATTAATGGCTCTTGAATCAGTGCACATTCTCCAGCCTCCGTCTTTCTTTGGACTGAGTATTATTGGAACAACACATGGACTCAAGCTTTCCCTGACCAAACCTTTGTCCAACAACTCCTGGACCTGTCTTTTAACTTCTTCATTCTCCTGCGGTGTCAATATGTACGTGGCTTTGTTTGGCAAACTAGCTCCTGGTATGAGGTCTATATGATGACTCACACTTCTCATCGGTGGCAATGAACGAGGTAATTCATCCACCACAATATCAACAAACTCTTCCAGCAGTTCCTGAACTTCTTCTGGCAAATCATCCACTCTTGTGCTAGTCAGAACAATTCTCGGTTTTCTGACCACAAAGAATTGTGGATCCTCCTTCTTCTTAACTTCTGTAAGAAGTTCCTTCCCACTCATGAGAAGTACTATGTTTTTTACTTCCGAATTCACCTCTTTATCTTCAATTGGACACAACATATGAGTTCTCCCATTCTTTTCCAGGGTATATGTATTCATCCTCCCATCATGAATTACATTTCTATCATACTGCCATGGTCTACCCAACAATAAATGATAGACATCCATAGGAATAACATCACATAAAATCTTATCATTATATCCTCCTATCTTAATGTCAACTAAGAACTGTTTAGTGACATTTACCTAATGTCCCTTATGTAGCCATGAAACCTTGTATGGGCTTGTATGATCAGTTGTCTCCAGCTCCAACTTTTCTACCATCTCGGTTGAAATGAGATTATCTGTGCTTCCACTGTCCACGATGACCTTGCACACTCTATCCTTGGTCTTGCAAGCAGTCCTAAAAAGACCGTTCCTCTGCGTTGAATTCTCCATCTCCTTCTCTGGCATCAAAAGAACTTTCTGCATCACTAGCGATCTTTCGCCTTCAGCATACTCTGTCTCAACATCTCGCCTCTGTGCCTCGGCGATGTGAGTCTCTCCAGTTTATTTCTTTTTCTCTGGACACTCGAATGACCTGTGCCCATTCTTGCCACATGTCAAGCATGTGATTAATCCACCTCTTCCTCTTCCTCTACCTCTGGTATGAGGAAACCTATTATTATCAGCATGTCCTCCTCTCTGCTCAGTATGCTGTTCTCTTTGCTCAACATATGGTCCTCGCTGCGAACTTCCACCTCTCTCTGTCTGAGTCTGAGGTTTCTTCCAATCATCCTTGGGCTTCTGGAATTTATCTTCGGCAACCGATTTTCCTTTGGACTGACTCCTGCCTCGATCCCTCTGAATTTGTTTATGGCTCAACTTCTCCTCATCTTTCAGAGCCAATTGGTAAGCATCCTCCACCGTTCGGATGGTTTCCATATTTAATTCATCCTGAATTTCATACCTCAGGCCATTCAGATACCTGGCCACCTTTTCGTCATTTCTTTCACGATGACCTGCCCTGATATTCAACCTGTAAAATTCCTCAGTATACTCCTTCACTGTCATCATCTTCTGTCTCGGGTTCTGCATCCTCCTAAACAGAGAAATTTGATAATCCTTGGTAATGAATTTTGCCTTCATCTTTGCAATCATCCTGTCCCAACTCTTAATTTTCTACTTGCCTTGGCAACGCCTGTCAGCTTGCAGTTCATCCCACCACAAGGATGCATGTCCCTTTAATCTTGTGACGACATGTCTGACCTTCTTATCCTCTTCGATATATTCATAATCGAAGTAAGTGTCTAGAGCTCTAATCCAATCTAGAAGCTCTTTCGCATCCAGATTTCCTTCATAAACTGGAATGTCCATTTTTGTTTTCGAACTCATCCGAGCGATAGCCTTAATTAAACGCTCATTGGTTGCATCTCCTGTTGGGATTTCTTCTTCTTCACGTCCAGCATCACCTTCATCCTCGCATTCACTGATATCTCCTACATCAGCTTTGCGCCTTTGTTTTATCTCCATGTCCTCCATTCTGGCATGAAGATTTCACATTTCTCTCTCCATGTCTGGATTCTGCACTTACCTACCTCTTTCTCTGGACATTTCCCTTTCCTCCTTTGGATCAGGTGATTGTCTACCTCTTCTCCTTGGCGGCATGGTGAATTCTCCTTGTCCTCTGCTACAGAAAGCAAAGAAGCTTTTCTAAGCTCTGATACCACTCTGACGTGTATCAGAGTGCTCCTTCTCTTCTTTTGTCCTCTTGCCTGAAATATACAGACAAGAAATCATCTCTGATACCAATTTGACGCAGGGGCGCACCACCCAAGCACGTCCGCTCTCACAGGACCTTCTTCTTCTCGTCCCAAAGAACTCAAAGGTTCTTCTATTTCCCTATCGGGAAATCTGCACCCACAACAATCTTTCTTCAAGGTATCCCCCTTACCACCGAGAGATCAGATAAATCTCGCTGTATCGCGAGTCCATGACTCAAAGCCTCCAACTCTTCCTTTCAAATCTTGCGATACCCGACCTGGCGATACGGGTATGGCTCCTTCCACATGCAACCATGGGCTAGGCTTAAATGTTAGTGCCTCTCGTAACCTCGCCACCTCGCCACCTCGCCACCTCGCCACCTCGCGATCTCGTAGGTTGAACCGTCGAACTTTCACCCTCCTATTACGTGAATCCTCGAGATGCAAGAATTCAATGGAGTGTTGACTCCTATCTCCAAGCAACGTGTGTCCACCCGTCGGTCGCGCGGTCCCACCTTATGCTCTGCCACGTGTCCACATGAACCTCGGCTCCTCGGCACTTCGCGACTTGCGAATCCTAACGCCAATATTTCAGGACTTCTCTTGGCGAGACCCTAAGGGCTTCATGCCACCTGTATTCCACTCACCGACTCTGCTATGGCCCACACTATCCTCCAGTTGTCGGGATATCTCTTTCTCGCAACCTCGCGATCCCCGTGGCCAAATTCTCAGACCTTTTCTTGCGAGGTTCCGATACACGATCCCGCGTGCGGATCCAATGGTCCTCCTGTGATCTGGATCCAACGGCTATCATTATCTCGCTACTCACAACCTCACGACTTGGAGTACCCAATGTTTGGGCTCTCACCTTGCGAACTTTCGAGTTCGTGAGATCTCTCGATCTCTGCCACCTGTCCTCCTCAGATGGACAGCTACAAATCTCTCGCCACTTCGCTACTCGCGAAGCTAAAGGAATTCCCTTTCGGTCCTCCAATGTCTGAGTCTGCGAGATGAGAGAATATCCTTACACGCATCCTCTTCAATGAACGGATCTGATCTTGTAGGGATATCGCGTCTCACGATATTGTTGTTCTTGCTTCACAACTTTTGGGGATTCAACTCGCGAGTCCCCGATACACGATACCACGTGTAGATCCTATGGCTCCGGTGACTTGGAATCGATGGCCCTACCCCTCCTGAGCTTCAAACTCTTTGGACCTTCTCCCCGTAGCCTCCTTGCACCTCTGCAAGATCTAACGATCCTCAGAACTTCGCGAAATCTCTTCAGAATATTTCGACCGTCCGTTCTTCCTTGGTTAATCCACGAAATGAAAAAGAGTATCTCTCCACGAGATTCCTTCGCCTTTTCACCAACTTGCGACGTTTCTTCCTGACTTCAAGTCACACTAATCTACGCTGATCTTCAACGACTCAGAGGCCTATCCTTCCTGAGCTTCACTAAATTAATCCAACCTCAACGAGGTTCTTTGCACGCACTCCTTGCGGCAAACCTGTGAACACTTCAACTGTTCAAGCTTCCTTGACTCTGCGTATGCCCGTAGCAGCAGTCCTTCAATAATTCTGCTCATTTTCATGACTGAGACTTTCTCCCTTAGCCTACACACTCCTTGCATGACTTGTATAACCCAATCTCACTCTTGGTGGTATGAGAACAAGAGTTAACTCTCTGAGCCTTCTGTCAACGCACTCCTTGCGGACGACTTCAACTGCACTCCTTGCAGGAATCCTTGCTCAAAAGAGAAAAAAATTGTAGCTCACCTCACTTCCTCTCAGATTTCAATCTTGACATATGAAATCATACACATAGCATAATAACAAATGCATTAACAGGAAGTAATTCTCATAAGTAGAGCATTCAACACACATACACAGAGAATAACACAACCACCATGAATCTGAATCAACTTCTTTTATTAATTCAAGATCTGTACATGGGTGTTTTCTACAACTCTCTGCTATTATCCTATGCTCTAGAGTCTTCTAACTCTTCCTGAACTATTACTATGTTACAATGATACAAATGAGGGTGTCTATATCCGGTTTCCCTCCTTTCTTCTAGAACTGTCTAATCTAAGAATTCAATTCTATCTACCTGCATCTACCACTATAAATGCTTCTGTCTATCTCAGACGAGAGCGTATGGCTCGAGGTCTGATTACATTTTTACCAAGGCGCCTAAATTAAATGATCTCATTTATGTTTAGTGCATCAACTTCAAGGGGAAAATTTAAAAATTCAAAAACTTGCACTAGACGTCTTCCAGCTGTCTTCTGCTTCCACATTGGTTTTTCTTGTCATGAGGGATGCTCCTGCATCACTGGGACCAACCGACAATGTCAACTAAAAACAAATTGGGGATCAACCAAACAAACAAGTAGAGGAGCAGGTCAAAGATCAATTGGATCTAGGACAAACAAAGAAACCAAATAATCCATCACAACAACATACAGAGCCGCCAACTGAGAAAACATAATAGAAAACATCGTTGCAAAATCAATATTCAAACTCCCAATCATTAAACTTGACTAAAAGGAAAACTGATAAGAAAAAAGAGCAATAAAATCCAAAGAAGCCCATAATATACATGTCCTTCTGACTAGAAGAAGAACTGACTACCCCAACAAATGTAATTTTTAATCCATAAAATGTCTTGAAAAAACAAATCCTTGACCTATACAATGAAGTATCAAAGGAATCTCAATCAAGATGAAGGAATTTGCAATGGCTGTAGAAAAAATAGCAACCGGGAAAGAAAAATAAAATACCATATGGATAGAATGCACTAATCTATCCCAAGGAAAAATCAACATTTGACTTGGAAGCCCTGAACTCGACCAACTTGACTCAATGAAAAAAATAATCCAATAATTGGTTGACTTGAACTCCAAGTGTAGCAAGAAAACAATCAAATCAAGGAGGAAAACAGGAAAATGCAAGAAGAGCATAAAGAGATAAAGCATCAGCATAGTCAATTACAAGAGAAAAACAAGGAACTGCAAGAAGAAAACCAACAACTTGAGTTCGACCAAACAAAAACAATCATGTAGGTAGAGATTCAAAGGTTTACAGAAATACAACACAACCTAGACATGGCCTTGAATCAAGTGTCCACCTTGAACATTGTTTTGAGAATTGGCCAACATATTTCTCCATGACCTATGGTAAGTTAAAAGTGTATAAAAATTTATTGCAGGATCTGACAAGTAGAAGGGAGGTGACGATCGACCCAAGAGAACACAAGGAAATTCCATTGAAAATTGAAGAAGAGAAGAAAGTTAAAGCGCAATTGATCTAGCAGGAGAAAAAATGGTTCAGGGAAGGGGAAAAGGCCTAGTTGGAAGTTGGAAATGCCACAAAGAATCTGAACCATGTCAACAAGAAAGTGCAGATTATGGAGGAAAAGTAAAATCCCAACTCGATAGAATTTTCATAGTACCCCAATAAAAAATAAAATCAACTATTTGTGATATATAAACTACCATGGATATTCCACTAGAACAATTCATCACAACAGATCTAAGAAATAATTGAAATATTTATTATGAAGGTTATTTTTCCTTTAGATTTCCATAATATTTAGTTATTGATTTTTCTACTTATGCATGGAATAGATAAAATGCAGAAAATAAAGAATAGTAAAATAAAATCACACCATCCACAAATAAACACAAGTTATGAACTGGGAAACCCAATATGGTAGAAAACCCAACTAGAAGGTGAGGTTTCTCTACTCTCTTTTCTCTAGTATAGAAATGATGCACATACAAAGAAAGAGGCACTCTATGTGGATTTTCCTTTGACTCGTGGCCTGTAGGGATGATACATAATATCCCCTCCTCTATTATGCTCATAGAATACCACTCTCAGATGTTTTTTGAAGCTATGAATAAGATACAATGCAAAATAATGGAACCCCTTCTCCTCCTAATGGCTTGATATTTAACATAACTCAACAACCATCTAGGGGTAGGGTTTTGACTTCCTCAACCTTCAATTGCGATAAGGTTTTGGGCCTTCTAGAATTTTCTTTGTAAATCCACTATGTGGCTAGCCCCACGTGTCTAAGTAATGGAAGCTAACATGCCAACCACTCGCACCATGGTTAACAATACATGTCAACTTGCGGGAGGCATAAACTTCTCATACGAACTTTGATTGAAGAACGGTCTGCACCATTGGAAAGATATCAGTGTGTAGAATATACAATATTCCTCCATGGTAAGGTTTGGACCAAAAAAAGTGTCATTTTATGCCTCACAATGGCTCTAGAATATTTCAGACGTTTTTTTGGACCTGAATTTGAAAATTTCAACCAGCCGTCGAAATGGCCTTGCAAGTTGATTCCTTCAATTTTTCCACCTAGAAAGTACTAAGATAGATGAAAAATAATATAATGATCCAATCCAGATCATACCTCCCTATTTAGGGAGTCTTTTAGTCCGAAAAAACTTTACTGAATGAGGTGAGAAAAAATTTCCTCTACCTTCTCACTGGAGTACCACTTTGTTTTTCCTGGAAGTTGTCCTTTCAACCCAATCTTCCAAAGGTCATGTTGACCTTGTATTGTATTTTTGGATCGCTTCTAAAAAAATATGTACTCTGCCAAATCTACCTGAGCATCTAGTGCTAAGTCCTCTATGGAAGGTAGGACCTTCTCCTCCTCTTGAGCCAACATGGAAGGCTCATATATTTTAATATTATCCACATTTACTATTGAGTAAATGTGCATGTATGGGGGTAAACTGAGTTTGTAGGAATTATCTCCCACATTTTCCAATACCTCAAAAGGACCCTACCGCATAGAATTTTTATTCTTACCAAGACCTTGTATCCTTTCCTTATTCATCTGTAGAGATACTCTGTCTCCCACTCTAAATGTTCTCTATGTTCTATATTGGTCATGCCTAGCCTTGTACTTTTCCCATGACTTCTTCAAAGTCTCTTGTAATTGAAAATGGATTTGTGTGATCTTCTCAAAAAAAAGTTGCACTTTTAATGTATCTCATGCAAGGTCCTCCCTCACTCCCCCTTGTTCATATAGAAAATCTAAGGGTGAAGGTGGAAAATGACTAAAGCAAGTTTCAAAAGGTGACTTATTATCTGAAGTGTGAACTATTATATTATAGGAGTGTTGTATATAGATCAAATTTTCATCCTAGGTCTTTGGATGCTTCTAATTATAACCCCTAAAAATATGCACCAAATTCATGTTGACTACTTCTTTCTTCTCATCTATCTGTGGATGGAATGTTGTAGACCTATTCAGCTTAGTGTCCATCTTCTCCCATAATGTAGTCCAAAATGTACTAATAAATTTGGTATCCCTATTTGAGATGATGTTCCTTGGTAACCTAAAGTGCACCTAGAACTATTCAAAGAAAATGTTTGTTTCTTACTTCCCCTTCATGGTATCTTTACAAGGCATGAGAATGCACATTTTTTTGAACCTGTCAACTAACATAAATAAATAGTCATGTCCCTTCCATGTGGTTGGTAAACCTCCCACAAAATCCATGGAAATGATTTCCCAAGGTCAAGAAGGTACATGTAAGGGATGGTATAGATCTTACTTCCTATTACTTGGTTTGTTGGTACAACAAAGTATACATCCTCTAATATATTATGATACACCTTCTTGCATTCTGAGCCAATACACATACCTTTGTAAATTGGAAATTGTCTTCCCAACACCAAAATGTCCTGCAACCTTGGAGGTTTGAGCCTCTCTAATAAGTTTTGGTCGTTCACCTTTACATACATGGAAATTTTAAATCTTGTAGAGTATACCTTTCTAGAAATGATAGTCATCCCTTCCATCACCTTATTCTATATGAATTTGTCCCTGTAGCCACTGAAACACCTCCTTGAAGTCCTCATCTTCTATGTATGCTGCTTTGTATGCATCATGGGTAAAAGGATCCATTTTCATAATAGTTCCCAAATATGTAATCTTGTATGTGGGTGGTTATAAAAGAATGTCTGCAAATTTATTTGTGCTACCCTTATTATACTTTATGAATAAATGAAATTTTCATAAAAACCCCATCCACTTGTAATTCCTGGTTTGTTGTAGCTTACTTTGGGCCTGCAAATATTGTAGTGGATGGTGATTTGTGTGGATGATGGTCTCCTTTACCATAGATAGTGCTTCCACTTTTTAATATCTTGTACCAAGGCATAAAATCCTTGTCATATGTAGGGTAGTTGAGAACCACCTCATGAAATAATTAATAATGATAGCATATGGGCCTTCCTCCTAGCATCGGTATTTCTCCCATGGCATACCCACTTGCATCTATCTCCACTTTGAAGAGCTTCTGAAATTTTGGTAGTGTGAACATTGGTGCTTGACTAATATTTATTTTTAGCATATCGAAGGCCTTATGTTGAGTCTTCCCCCACTGGAAACTATTACCGCTGGTTGTTACGACGTGGAGTGGTGTAGATATTGTTGAAAATGAATCTTTTAACTTCCAAAAGTATTATGATTCCCCAAAAAAACTCTTAAATTTAGTGACATTTGTAGGAACTATTTGTTTCATGATGGCCTCCATATCTACGGGATATATCTCGAGATCCCTTCCACTAATCACATATCCCAAATACACCAAAGATTGTTGAGAAAACTCACATTTCTTGATATTGGCCTGCAGTTGGTGTTTCATTCATCAATCTCATAAATGTAGTTTGTGTGTTGCATAAACCAAATGGAATAACCAACCACTCATACAAACCTTTCCTTGTCTTGAAGGCAGTCTTCTAGGTATCTTCTTCTTTGACTCACACCTGGTGATATCATTATTTCAAATCCATCTTATTTAAGTATTTGGCATGTTGCAGTTGGTCCAACATATCACTGATCCTTGGTAGAGGGTATCGATTCTTCAGTGTAATCTTGTTCAATTTCATGTAATCAATACACATTCTCCAAGTCCCATCCTTATTAGGCACAATTATGATGGGTAACCCACAAGGTGAGGTACTTGGTCGAATCACACCCTATTCCAAACAATGCTACAATTATTTCTTCACTTCATTCACTTCTAGAAAAGACCATCTATATAGCCCAATATTTGTCAATGGGGAGTCTGATAATAATTGTATTTTGTGTTCCATGTCCCTCTTTGGTGATAGCCCTTTAGGCTCCTTGAAAAATCCTCTTTATTCATGTATAAACTTCTCCAAATTATGTTTATATTATTTAGTACACCCCTCCAGGGATTCCTTCATTCTAATTGACTCATCATCAGACTAATTTTCTCTTAAGAAAAGAAAAAACATATTTCTTACTAGAACTAATAAACTTCTTGGCTTGGTTGGCACTTACCAGTGAGATATTTGACTTGTATTTATGTGCATTAATGATGTAATATTTCCCATCCTTGATAAATTGGTATTGGTTGGATATATGCATGAATATTTCATCCCTCATATACATGTAGGTTCTTCCAAACACTACACCACATACATAAAGGGGCACTATGTCTAATTCCACTTCATCAATAAATCAAAACTCACAAAAAAATTAATCTTACACTATTTTGTTACCTTTATCTCTTCATCCTTGTTTACCCAACCCAATGTATAGGGGATAGGATGATTGTGAACCTCCAATCCAATATTGTTGACCAGATCTACTTCTATGCGATTGGCCTATGAACCAGAGTCCAACAGAACATTTATCTTGGTCTTCTTGACCTGAATCTTGATGTGGAAGAGCTCGGTAATCTCCTTCTCTTCCTAGTGATGAAAGCTTCTCAAATTAACCACCTTCTGTAAAAAATATTTGCATCCACATCCAACCTACTTTCAACCTGATTGCTTGAATATATGGCTAGAAGGTTATTTTTATTTCCATACTTCTTGCAGTTCTTTGGGTTCAACTTTGAATATAGTTTCCATGATTTTTCTCAGTGTGGCCATCAATGTTGCAATGATTTCAATGGTTGTTGGGATACTTACTTTGATGTGTAGTGGTTTCTATGTTCTTATATTCCCCCCCTTTCCATTTCTTCTTCCCCTCCTTGAAGCTTCTCAATGCTCTTTCTTCTTCGCACCACTTGGATACCCTTTCTTTTGGCCTATGTTTTCTAGGTAGTATGCTTGTACACACACCTCATCTACTATACTTGGATTGAAGAGAATCACTTGATTTCATAGATGAATGTGAAAACCCCCCAAATACTTGAGGAGTAGTTTTGGGTTCTTGAGAGAGATACCTAGCCTGGTGGCCATCCTTTTGAGCTCAGTGGTGTACTCATGTACACTTTGCCTCTGCCTCTACCTGAAGTAGTGCCACTAGATCCATTGGTCCTCTACATACACGAAAGGTTATAATTGGGACTTGATGAGGGTTTTGAGTTCCCCCCACCTAGTTACTAGTGGATCACCCTCCATCCTAAGTGTTTCTGTGTGGATTTCCCAATAGGTTAAGGCATGGACCTCTAAATTCAATCTAGAAAATGATATATTATTCCCTTCATGTATATGGTGAACACTAAAATAATCTTCTAGTTGTTGAAACCAATGATTTAGTTTGAATTTATCGATCTCACCCTTGGTAGATATTTATGTCCAATTTATCTTCCATATTGAATAGGGAATGTGAATGGTTCATGACACTCGAACTCGGCTTCTCTTCCTTAGATTATTTCCACTGATCATTTCCTAAGTCTTCCCAATCTTATGATTTCCCCTTCGATCCAATCTCTAAGTTAGATCCTCCATCATCTCTGAACAGTTTGATATTTCTTTCTAGAGATGTCACAAGGAGGTTCATTGTGCAACTAATTTCAGAAACTTGTGCTTCCAACCTTTCAAATATATCTTATGTTGGATATCAAGTATTATTATGAATAGACTCATCTGTCATGGCAAGGGTTTATGTGACTTCTCTTTAATCTGATTCTTGGATCCTGCAACTTCACATAAATACCCAAAATGAAAAAACTGCTATGACACCAATATGATATGTAAATTGTCATGGATATTCCACTAGAACAATTCATCACAACAGATCTAATAAATAACTAAAATCTTTATTATTAAGGTTATTTTTCCTTTAGATTTCCAGAATATTTAGTTACTGATTTTTATGCTTATGCATGAAATAGATAAAATGTGGAAAATAGAGAACAATAAAATACAATCACGCCATCCACAAATAAACACAAGATATGACTTGGGAAACCCAATACGGGAGAAAACCTAGCTAGAAGGTGAGGCTTCTCTCTTGTCTTTTCTTTGGTATATAAATTATGCAAGTACAAAGAAAGAGGCACTCTCTGTAGAGTTTCCTTTGACATGTGGCATGTAGGGATGATATAGAATCTCTCCTCCTATGTTATTCTCATAGAATACCACTCTCACATGTTTTTCTCAACTATGGAACAAGATACAATACAAGATAATGGAACCCCTTCTCATCTTAATGGATTAGTATTTAACATAGCCCAATAGCCATCTAGGGGTAGGGTTTTGACTTCTTCAACCTTCAATTGTGATAAGGTTTTGGGACTTATAGAATGTTATTATAAAATAGAATACATTGCTAGCCCCACATGTCTAAGTAATGGAGGTTGACATGGCATCCACTTGCACCATGGTGATCAATATGGTAGGTCAACTTGCGGGAGTGATAGCTTTCTCATACGAACTCTAATTGACTAATGGTATGCAATGTTAGAATGGTATCGGTGTGTAGAATATAGAATATTCCACCATAGTAATTTTTGGACCAAAAGAAGTGTCATTTTATGCCTAAAAATGGCTCTATAATATTTCAGACGGTTTTTAAGACCCAAATTTCCAAATTTGGACCAGTCGTCGAAATGCCCATGCAAGATAATTCCTCCCATTTTCCACCCAGAAAGTACCGATATAGATGACAAATAATATAATGATCCAATCCAAATCATCTAAAATAAATTCACTTGAGGTACAAGACCAATTTTCAATTGATGAATGGCGCACTTTTGAACAATACTTGCAAAAAGTGGCACCTCATATTCATCAAACTTCATTTATCCAACTTCAACAACAAACAAGGCCTCAACAATAGTCTACACCAACTTCCCCTTGACGACCACGCTTAAAATTATTCAGTCTAAGTGTTTCCTAATCAAATTTTGAATCCCAGGGACCATATATACATGTGACGGAAGTTGAAGGATCAAATTGGTTGGAAGGGAACCGATAGAAAAAAGGAAAACAAAAATGTGAAACAGGAGCACCATTGAATCATCCAAAAATTATCCTAGAAGAACCAATTTATCAATAAAGGAAAGAAGAACACCATATCAACCAACCTGTGTTGACAAGGGAACAACTAGAACAAACTGCACAACATCAACCCGTATCAAATTAAGCACAACCAAAAAATTCCACAACACCATATCAATGTAATATTATATAAAACAATTGCAAGCACTACAATTTTGACTCGACCTCCTCAATTTCAATTTTTTTTTCTCTGTAAATTTATAATCGTAAGACCATCATTTATGAGAAATAATCTAGACTATTTTGTTTGAATCCAACTATAAAAAAAAATTTGCATCATTGACCACTAGGATGCCGAACATAATCCAATTTTAGTTACATCACCCGATGAAAATTTTCAAGGTCATGTCGAGTTATTTGGCATCGTGATAGGATAGTCGACCACAGGAATGACAATTATAACAAAAAGTACTCAATCCAGTCCATAGTCATCATTTTCTGGTACCAAAAACTAAAGACTTGTGCTAATTTTTCTATAAAGGGAACCCAAGGGAGGAAGGAGGAACACATATGCAAATAAAATCAATTGTCTGATAATTTCTCAAGTCATAGGAACATGATAGTCCACCAGTCTACATGGATATTTCCCATGGTAGGAACCAATTTTCCAAAATGGCCCCCAAGGTTTAAAGAGATTCGCTTTTTTTCGCAAATGAGATAAGCACATCTCTCCAACAACACATAATCAACACACCCAACCCCTAATAGTGCACATTTCAACCTAAAGCGCTTCCACACAAAGTGGTCAGTGCTCGACTCTAAATTGGATTCAAGGAAGGGGATTTACACTCGTTGGTCGTCTAGATCAACAAGGGCCCATGGGTGAGAGGAATGACTGAATCATTCTTCCAACCAACAGATCCCCAAAGAAGTAAGAAGTACCCGAAGAGAGTGGTGATAGAACAATTTTTACAGTCAAAGTTGTCCATTACAATAGAAAAAAATCCTCATCGTTCAAGACACCATAAAGGATCCATACTGAATGAACTCATTTTGTAAACTTGGTACTTCTTAAAAAATTTGTAAAAGATGGTATTTATTTATTGTAAAATGTGAATCTCCCTCTTCTTCGAGATGAAGAAGGAATTGGGTATGGGGGAGATGTTGTAAGGGATAGTCGACCTTGTTGACTAGACTTGAAAATCAACCAGATTAAAAGGATAGTCAATTGAGAATTTAGTCAAATCAATAATTCAATCAACCACTCAGTCAGCTCGATCGACCCGGGTAGTTAGACAATTACAACTACCTGGTGACCGAATTATGAGTATAAACATGCATGTAATAGAGAACAAAGTGGTCATATCTTAGTGTTGTTTTGATATATAATAAAATTCTTATTTTTGGTATCTCCATTACTTTGTGTTCTCTTCTATCTCTTTTCTATGTGTGTGACAATATATTAGTATACTAGCACAACCGAATCGCAGTTGGAGAATGCCGAAAGGTATCGGCCACTGATAACACTCCCCGCACAGTAAAAACTCTCGGCCTAGTAAAATTCCTAGCTTAGTAAAAATCTTGAAACGTGTGTAGAGTGTTTTTTAATGATATAAATGTGGCCTGCATATATTTTAATCCTCCTTAATAATTTGAACGTGGCAATTATGTATTTTTACAGTAAATTTATAATGTGATTAGGTAAATGTAAAAAAGTAAACATGTTAACGGATGCCTTCATAAATGCAAGGAAGTTATGAACAATAAATCTGACGCATTGATTTTGGAGGACGACTAAGAATATCCCATCATCTTGAATGCTTAACCATCAGATTAGAATTTAAGATTAAAATATCATTAATTGTGCCCATTGTCAATAGGTGTACACCTTTCGATGTAATTAATCTGTGTGAAGGACTACCAGTAACATCTGTATAAAATTCCATAGATTACAATAGACTCATTTTTTATGCAACGCTACAGAAATCATACATTGTTCATGTATGGGTTAAATTTCCTAAACTTCCATTGGAGTTTTGGGCACTTGATGTTCTTAGGGAAATCATGAAATCTATAGGCACTTTTATTGAAATGGATATGAACTTTTTAGAGTCAATAGTTATGATTTTGGGGGAGATTCTTGTAGGCTTGGACCTCTGATAAGGGTTAGGAGATGAAATGTTTATTCAACGCAACTTGATTATGCACATGAAAATTATGGGCTATACAGGAATCCCCTTTAGGTGCACAATATGTCATTTCTATGGTCATTTTTATGGAAGATAGTAGTCTTATACAAGTAACAAACAAGTTTGGGTCAAAACTATTGGCCCAAATCTTGATGATGAGGTAAAGTAAAATAGTTGTAACAACAACCTGAAGATTGAGGTTTTGAAAATTAATTTTGGGTTCAATTAAAAGTGGGAGAGGAGACTCAAAAATGTTCTATGACTCTTCAAGAGGATTCATGTCCCTCACAACTTGATCAATAATGTCCCCTTGGAGAGGTGAAGAAAAAATCAATACAATCTCAAGGAATTTATGAAAAGGACATGTATATATTTGATATTCAATTAGTTATCTCTGACACTTTGGACAAAGTAGGGTTTGAAAAATCAAAATCCCTCAATCCTTTATTTGGGAGTAAAAATCAGGTTGCAAAGGTTTCATCCTATATAGTGTCTGGGAAGATAATCAAAATGGGTGTATAATAGTTTGAGAACCTCATAATCTCAAATAGTTCCAAGCCTTTGATCAAACCTTTCTCCCATGTTGACAGAGCAAGATCTTCAAAAGTTTCATCTAGATACTCTTTAGGACCTATACCTAATAGTTCTAGGGTTGTTGAACAAGGTGTAGAAAGTGATCTAGGAATATCTGAGCCTAATGGATTTTCCAAATCTAGAAGGGGTTGGAAGTATATTATGTTAATGTCTCAAAAAGAAACTATAAAGGAGATATCAATTGATAAGAAGTGTTCTATTTAAGGGGTCTTTAGAGAAACCCACATCCCTAAGATACATGATCCATGATTTGTGTGTCATTAAATATGAGAGGGTTGGGCCATCCATCAAAAAAATTGGCCCTTTATAGGATTTTGGATATCCATAAGTCATATGTTATTTTGCTACAGGAAACTATGATTGATAGTCAAAATGTTAAAATTTTCACTTATGACTTATGTCAAACACTTAGTAAACATTGATTTCAACCTCCAATAAAATTCAACTATAATGCAACAAACTTAACAACATTCAACAGTGACTTATGAGCAGAAATAAAATTACTAAGCAAACTGAAATTTAGAAACAGAAATAAATGAACAATAGACAACAAATTAATCACACATTTGGCACAAGATATTTGGGCAATGCCCCTCGAAAAACCTTGAAGGCAAAACTATTCCAAGAAGAGATTTATTATGATCTCATGAAGGATAATAAAATGAGTTTACAACAGTACATTTTCAGCCTATTAAATCATAGTACTTATCTTAGATACAATTCCCAAACTCCTTGAAATTTGTGCCGAAGAACCACCTCGATTTATGTGCAGCAATAGAAAGTTAGACTACCTTGAAAATAGAGAACAGTTTTTGTACTTTTAGGTATAGATAGTACAGATTTTCCTTAGCATTAAAGTGCCTCAAAAATCTATGTAAAAACTATCTTGAAATGTGTGCCAATATGCCTTTATTTCAGTGTCAAAGTACAATGTATGGATTGTGTTTTTATTGTTTTTGGTTTTCATAAAAATATGTTGTATGAATTGATTTAATGTTGAAGCTTATTGGGATGTGTGACTCCTATTCTCCTTGGGATTTTCACCTATCCCTCTTTGTTTCTCCCTCTCTCTTCCTTTCATGCCTTCTCTCAATATCTCTTGGAAAAGTGTGCCTCCATATCTCTCAAATGATTCCTTTATAACTCATTAATGAATAACTACCCTAACCCTATATCTTCAAAGAGATAGATAGTCAAGATTAGATAATTACCTCTTGATATCAATGGTCGTGACTTAATATTTTGTTGAGTTAACTTAAATCACTTAAGTGACCTAAAATTTATAAAGTCATGTTTACTCATTAAATAATAAAAGACCCTAACTTTATAAAATCACTTTATAAAGTCACTAGAGAGAGATATTTGCTCAGTCACTTCCACATGTTTGGCATCGCCGATGCTGAAGTACCTCCGAGCTAAAAAAACTAACACTCCCTCTTAGTGAGGTAGGTACTTCTAGAACCTCCACCTAGATCAAGAATGTCCTCTATTTTTGCAGTTTCTCCCTCTAAACTGGAAGACTCTACTCCCTTTGAACCAGAACTCTTTGTTGCTACCTCTCCTGGACTCTGATCAAGGTCCATGTTCTTCTCCTTCGTCAGTTTCATATCAAACCTCATGGTCCTACTAATATGAGACTCCTTCTCTCTCATTGACATTGATCCAAAATCTGCACTCCCTCTGAAACTTATCTAAAAACTCCCTCTGAATCCAATCAAAGTTTGTCCCAGTTGTTGGATTACTGAGAGGGGGGGTGAATCAGTAATAGAGAAATTTAATCCTTTTTAACCATACAATCCAAGTTTTATATCAATGTAGCATTATCATCCAATAACTGCAGAGTAAATAAGCAATGAACAAATGAACAATCATATGCATACACAGTACACCAGTGTTTTATGTGGAAACCCAAAGAGGGAGAAAACCACAAAATGCTTTTTCTTATATGTCTTGAATAATAACATTCATTGGAAGCACCAACTTTCTTTGTTTTCCAGCTACAACTGGAAGGAGGCTCCAACCCCCTTGTTTCTTAGGCTACAACCTGAAGGAAGCTCCAACTCCCCTATTCTCTGGAAATAAACAGAAGGAGGCTACAACCCCCTATGTTCTTCGGCTACAACCGGAAGGTGGCTACAACCACCTGTCCTTTCCCCGTCCAACTTCCCTGAAGTAGAAGCAGAATGATGGAACCACTATCACACTATCACTATGATATATACAACTGTAAACCTGTACCAATAAACATGAACCATGCATCAACCTGTACCTCAACCTGTAATCAACTTGTACCATAAACAAGTGCATCAACCATGCACCAACTTGTACCATAAAAAATTTAATCCAACCATGTACCAAGTATGTACAAATCATGTGTCAACTACTCATCAACTATGACTCATCAATATGTACCAACATCATCAACTATACACCTCATGTATGTGCCAACTCATAAATTACTTGTCTTAACCATGTACCCAACATGTACCTCAACCAAAATCCCTCATCAATATAATCATCAAAATATGATTCGTAACTTTGTAATAGACTTGGTTTATATGATCACATACCTGCAAACCTTCCTTAACTTTAATAACAAGAGACTAGCATTTTCATCAAACGTTTCTTTAGTCTCACATGACTAGTTTTGGTTTAGTCAACAACCCTAACTTGAAATAATCATAACTATGTACCTGTAATGAATAAAGATCTGAAACTGATATACAATGTTATTCAATGTGTTTAATGCAATTCCTCCATGTTTCACTACCTGGAACCTCTCATAAAATGAGTTATAGCAAAAATGGCATACCTTGTTGAATTCTGGATTATTCTAAAGAGAGACCTTGTAGAGCGTGCCCCGCATGGAATATTTTTTGAATGGATCTGAAAATGTTACAAAAACTACTATAGAATTTACTCTAACCAAAACATTTGGTATTACTAAATTTGGATCTGTTTTGAATAATTTATGACATTTTTACCCGAAACACTTGTTTTAGACTAGTTTCGGAACTAACCACAAACCCTATTTTCCACTAAATGTAACTCCAAAAATAAAATGACCCACAAGATGAATGTTTTACCACAGATACTTGAATATGTTTCCTCAATCTCATAGCAATTTCACGGTCTGAATAATTCTAGAAAAAAAATTATTGCAAAAATGGTCAAATGACCTGTAAATAACATACCTTAGAAAGCATCATCAAAAGAATTTATCCTCCCTTGAATTTCGGCCTTCTTTTCTTCACCTTCCCTCTGAAATTTGGCTTAGATATTCAATATTCTCAAGTGTGATCTGAAATGAGAGAGCCTTGCCTCTTATTTATACTCTCCAAGTAGCTTCCTTAAAAACATCTTCTAGGTCACTTTGCCCACTTTCCTTATTTTAGGGTTAACCCACTTCTAATTTCTCCATTAAATTTATTATTTAAATAATTCATTTGTATTCACTTTGAATTATAGTACAATCATCACTTCACTTTATTGTTTACCTTCTAAAATCTCTTAAACCACTTTGACTACTTTTACCTTTTGGGGCTTCTAGATGACATATGAGGGTCCTCCAACTTCATAAGGCCATAACTCTCAAAACATGAGGAGTTATGTGACGTTCCACATACCACCAGAAATGGCATGACATTTTCTATCCATATATAATAGTATTACCTGGAAATATATCAAAACTCATACCGTTATCCATCAAACAAACTTGGGTCCATTACCCAAACCTGGATTCTCCAACTTCTCATGGCCATAACTCTCTAACCGTGAGGAGTTATGTGACATTCCACATACCACCGGAAATGGAATGACAAGAAATATCCATATAGGATATTTTCACTAAAAAAATCATTGACCTTCGTCTCATTTTTTCACAAATAAGCATGGGTTCTCTAACCATACTTATAGGATAACGCAATCCGCAAAACGTCTTCCTGTGAGGGATTTCACCATAAGGGGACCGCTTTGGAGTTAATCCATTTGTACTTATTATCAACCCCGACAAGACAATAATGAGTCATATTTAAATCAAACAATCTTGGGTCCATTACCCAAACCTTTGTGCCACTGGGCTTTCTTCAATGGTTGAAATCAATGACGACCAACCTTAATCAACACTAGCAACCTATACAACTTCTCATACCCCCCGTCCTCTATGGATGAAACTAAGAGAAGATTTAACTTCATCTCTGGGACATGCAACACCTATGCCACCTTTAGAGAACCTCCTAACTCTAGCTATAAATCCATGGTGCCAACCCCCTTCATTTCATGCATGGTTTTAACCCCACAAACCACATGCAAGTTTGAGTCTGTCTCTAACACACTAAGAAACATTGACCTCATTCCTGTCATATGGATATATGTGCTTCCTTTCCTGTGAAGTGTCCCAAACTCTAGACTTCTTCTTCCCCTTACTCTTTCCTACAAGATCAAGATTTGGTTCCTCTCTACAGCATAATAGACCCTAGCCCAAGATATATCCTTAGTTCTCGCGGGCTACTATATTCACTTTCTACCTCCTACTGGAAACCTTATTTTGGAAACCCTGATGATAAGAATCATTTTCCCTTTCTTCTTCCTAGTAAGAACCCCTGCAGGTCACTGTAATCCAAGTGCCAAAATATTTGTCTATTGAACCTAAGATCCCAAGCTCTGATACCATGTTAAAATTTTCACTTAAGAATTATGTCAAACACTTAGTAAACATTGATTTCAACCTCCAATAAAATTCATATGTAATGCAGTAAACTTAAAAATATTCAATAGAGACTTATGATTAGAAACACAATTACTAAGAAAACTAAAATTTAGCAGCATTAATAAATGAACAATAGACAACAAATTAGTCACACATTTGGCACAAGATATTTGAGCAATGCCCCTGGAAAAACCCTGAAGGGAAAACTAGTCCAAGAATAGATTTATTATGAACTCATGAAGGATAATAAAATGAGTTTACAACAATACATTTTCATCCTATTAAATCACAATACTTATCTCATATACAATGCCCAAACTCCTTGAAATACATGCCAAATCACCACCTCGATTTCTATGCAGCAATAGACAGTCATACTTCCTTGAAAATAGATCCCAATTTTGGTACTTTTAGGTATGGACAGTACACAGTTTCCTCAGCTTTAAAGTGCCTCAAAAATATGTGTAAAAATTGTCTCAAAATATGTGCCAATATGCCTCGATTTCAGTTCCAAATTACACTGTATGAATTGTCTTTTCTTGTTGTTCGATCTGCATAAAACTCTAATATACAAATTGATTTAATGTTGAATCTTCTTGGGATGTGTGCCTCCTATTCTCCTTGGAATTTGCACCTATCCCTCTCTGTTTCTCCTTCTCTCTTCCTTTCAACTATTCTCTTAATCTCTCTTAGAAAAGTGTGCCTCCATCTCTCTCAAATGTTTCCTTTATAAATCATTAATGAATAACTACCCTAACCCTAGATATCCAAAGAGATAGACGGTCAATATTATATCTTGCCCTCTTGAGATCAACAGTCATGACTTAATCTTCCATTGAGTTCACTTAAATCACTTAAGTGACCCAAACTTTGTAAAGTCACTTTTACTCATTAAATAATAAAAGACCCTAACTTTATAAAATCACTTTATAGAGTCACTAGAGAGAGACATTTTCTCGATCACTTCTGCATGCTCAGCATCGCCAATGTAGAAGTACCTCTGAGCTACAAAAACTAACACAAAAACATGTTTGTGATTTGGGGAATTTGATGGATGATTAGGATTTACACTATATGGACCTAATGGGTTGCTTTGGTGGTTTGATTTTTCCTTGGTAGAAAATAATTTTCAAGTGTGATAATGTTTTTTCCTTTGGTTCAAGGTTACAAGTCCTTGGCACAAACCTCCTAATCCAGTCAAATTTAACCCAAATTGGCTTCTAGAGGAGGATTATGTCAAAATGGTTGAAAATGCATTAAATTATTTTAATGAGACTTCAAGATAAGCAACTACATTACAATTTAAAAGGAACTTAAAATATATATATAATAATTATTGGTTGGTTGGGCTCACCATAAAAGAATGGAGAATGATCAGAATTTAGTAGGTGTGGAATCTCAGTTGGAGGAGATGTACCATAAGGAGTAGGATGGTTTTCCTAGTGAAGGTTATTAAAATGAGTCTAATGTATTAGAACATACGATATGAAGTCCTCTATAAAAAAACAAAGTACCATGGAGAATCAAAAGCAGGGCCTTGTGGTTGGAAAAAGGAAATGATAACACATTTTTTCCCTAAATATGCCAATCACTGAAAAAATATTATTACAATTTGGAAAATGCCAAAGCAAGATGGATCTATATATATATATATATATATATGAATAAATTGCTCACATGGGTGTGGAACACTTTCAGAATATCTATGAAGAGGAAATTTAAGTGACCATTTCTGAACTTCAGTTGGTTATGCATAGTTTTCAAAAAGATAAGAGCATTGGGCAAGATGGTTGTCCCATAGAGTTGTTTCAATATTTTTATGAGATAATTGAAGAGGAATTAATGAGGGTTATGGGACTTCTGAGAGGGTCTTACTATCTTATAAAACCACTTTTATATCCTTAATTCCAAAATCTAACCTTCTTGATTCTTTTGACTTGTACAAGCCTATATCATCATGTCACTTTATTTATAAAATTATTGCTAAGGTAATATAAATTAGAGTTAAGAGTTTTTTATCATAATCCATCTCAAATGAGCAGTGAGGATTTTTGTCAAGAAAACAAATACATGAAGCTATGGGTGTAACTCAATAGGGGACACACAATAAATAATAAGAAGCTCACTTCTATGGAGATCAAGTTGGACTTGTCTAAAACATATACTAGGGTAAGATGTGTGTATTTAAAAATGACGTTGATTCACTTAGGTTTTGTATTCACTTTTTTAACTAGGTAATGTGTTTTGTGACTTCTATTTCATTTGTAATTTTAATAAATGGGTTTTCATCATAGTTTTCTAGACCAAGGAGAGGGTTCAGATAGGGGTGACTACTCTCACCATTATTATTCCTTATTGTTTCTAAAGTATTGTGCAGAGAACTTATTAAGGCTAAAAGAATTGGGGATTTTTAAGGTATCAAAATTGGGTTGGTGTATATCTATCTAATATTTTGTTTGTAGATGATATCCTTCTTTTATGTGATGGAACAATAATGGATTCCTTGAATCTCAAAGAAATTTTAAATCTATACTACACTATGATAGGTATGTTGGTTAATATCCAGAAATAAATTGTATTGTTCTTTGGTTTAAATGAAAATGAAGTTAGATTTATATCTCATTTATTTCCATATCAGTATATTGATGTTTAGGAATAGCTAAAATATCTTGGTTTTTATCTCAAGCCCAATGATTATGATAAAAAGGATTGGCACTAGCTCATAGCCAAGGTAGAGAAAGAGATTGTTTGTATGGTATAATCGATGTATTTTCTCAAGGGGGTAGGCTCATATTAGTCAAATTAGTGCTAGAGGCTATCCCTATTTATTGGATGTATTTATTTTTTATTCCTAAGGGTATTTTGGAAAAGATCAAGCAATTAAGTGATAATTTTTTATGGTCTATATCTAGGAAGAAAAGAGGGATTGCATTGGTAAAATGGTATGTTGTTTCCATCCCAAAACATATGAGAGGTTGGGTGTTGAAGAATATCCATTACTTCAACAAATATTTGGTTTCCTAATGTGTTTGGTGATCAATCGTAGGAAAGACTCTTTGGTATCAAGTGATAACTCAAATATATATATCACCAATGTTTTTGTTACACTGGATCAGGTCTCCAAACAAAAAATGGCATAAGGCATCAAAAATATGGAAGGAAATGAACCTAACATTACCATTAATTAGTCAATGGCTAATCTAGAGGATAGGAAATGGGATGATATTGAGGATTGGAACAGATCCTTGGATTGGTTGTGGCGAAGGTTTCAAGTTGTTTGAGTGATTAATTGAGGTGATTCCGAAGAAGGGATTGTTCTTTTTAAATCAAGTAGCTTATCCAAAATTAACAACTATATGGAAGCAAGAATGGAAACAAGATAATATACTTGGATTGGAAGGGAGAGATGTTGTAGAATAGGAAATATATATATCAATTTGTATATCCATCCATGTAAGAATCAAGGATGATAAATATGAACTCATATGGGGAAAAAATATTGCAAGAGGGAATTATACTCCAAAATGTGGTTATCAAACCTTATGTCACTACAAGGAAAACACCTTATAGTAGAGGTTTTTGGTGTTACAAATTGGAAAAAATTTATAAAAACAACCCCCTCTAAAACATCTATTGTTAGTAGTAGAGGTTTGAGGTTTTAACATGTTTTCACTATAACTAAAAATTATGGGCAATTAAAGGTCCTAGTGGAGTTATTTTCATGTTTCACTTAAATAGATAAAGTGCACTAGTGCATTACTTTGTATTTTTAATGCATAGGTGTGAAACATATTGATATGCATTGATGCGTCAAAATACCAACACTAAGCACCGGTGTATACCACATATTTTAATTGTCTTGGTGCATATCATAAATGTAGTGCATCAGTGTGTATTGTATATGTTAATAATCTAGTGTGTGTATTTTTTATCATGAATGCATCAATGTGTACTTCACATGTAAAAGCATTGATGTGTATAACAATTTGTGAGTTGAAGTTCTTGTAATGATAACGATAACAATAATGGCAATGGTAACGGTATCGTTGAAGGAAGTGGAGTGTTTGTTGTTGTTAAAAGCACCAGTTCTTTTATTATAGTTTTCTCAAACCAGTGCATAAATATGTATAAAGTGCATCATTTAGCTCAAATGAATACAATGCAATGATATGTTTCAATGCTGAATTTTTCCATGTTGCGAGTATTCAAATATATCTTCTTGTTTGTTTAAGAAAATGTCAATTAATCTGTTAAGCCCTAATGTTGGCTCATTACAACTTAATTGGGGCATATTAGATTAGTAATGCTATTTTATTTATGTCGGCTTTAGGCCATTAGTTGTAATTTAGATTAGTAATGTTATTTTAATTATGTCGGCTTTAGGCCATTATTTGTAATTATACCTCCTAGTCTCCTATA
>ML776716.1:1513545-1563521 GCA_009831015.1 Picea engelmannii | reverse complement strand
TCATCTTGTACTTGAACATTTAAGTGGGGTAAAAGGAGGTTTCCCCCTCAAAGAGGCTTATTATCTGAAATTATCTCTTTTTCAAGGCGTTGAGTACTTTTCTTGAGGTTTTTATATGCTATATTGATGTTTGGTTCTTAACATAATCATAAAAAATAAAATATTTTTTATAATAATATTGATTTTATATTTTAATTATTGTGTTTGGATATAATCATTGCATTAATGTTTTGTATCATTTAAACAAATATACCAACTAATTACATCTATGTTTATTGTAATAATGTAAAACATCCATATATTTAATCAACAATGTAACATTTTATAACAATGGGCATTGCAATAGAATAAAATTTTATTGTATTATGTATGAATAAGAAGCCCATCATTATACAAATGGGACAACATAAAGTTCCATGATATTCAAAATGTCAATAAATAATTGGTACAAATATTGGTGACATCCCATGACTCATCTAATTGAGACAATTATGTCCACATTAAAAAAGTTTAATTTTTCATAGAAAAACATTCCAAAGCTTATGGAACTTGTAACATTCAATTTTGATAATCATCATTCATCAGTCAAATTACTATCATTTCTCAAACTACTTGCATGTCTCATATATTCATCACTTGCATAGTATATTGTACTCGGGTTATTTGGAATTTTTTGTTGATTGGCTTGAGTTTGACAATGTGACTCTTCATGTTCCATCTAAAAACATAGAAAAAAAGTGTAATGAGTATATCTTCATGTGTAGTATAATATACATGATTGTCTCATAAACAATACCGATTATTTCAAATCCATTATGCATGCCATCTCTCAATATATCTCCTATTGGCTCCACTCCATACATCGTATCATGTAAGTTTCACACACCATGACAAAGCATAGATATAATTAAAATATTCTTGTTGTTCCATTAATTATAAATAGGGGAAGTAAAAAAACATATATACTTACAAATGTTTTAGTTAACATTTGATACTCCAACATATAATCACAACCCATACTTAATCCAATGTTATTCAAATGTTCATATGGCTCTTCTTTGTCTGTTAGCACCTGTTAAAAAAATATTTCCCGAATAAAAAAACAAAAAATAATAACAACATATATTCTATTTAGTAAATGGGAGTTACAATCCCTAGGTGCTTAGGAACATTACAAAAATTAGCATATATATCACTCCAAATTACGATGAAGGATAACTAATGGCTTGTAGAAATCCATTTCATGGAGTTCCAAAACATTTATATTATAATCCATGATAGTCCCTTACAAAAGACCTTTGCATAAGCACCAATCTACCAAAAGACTAAACCAACAAGAGGAATTACAAATAAAAAAGGATTCCATATATTCTAGAGAGAAAACCTCCATTAGATAATTCTTCCAAAATGAAATGACTTTCAGACAAAATTAAAGCATATTTGGAAAGTGAATTGGCAACAATATTGAATTCCCTTCAAGTATGAGTAAAGATAATATGATTAAATAGAGAAATGATCTCATCAAATTGGTGTGCAATTTATTGGAGACCCAAATTAATAATTTGAGGCTTTTCCTTTATTCAATCAATAGTCAGCTTCGAGTTCCCATAAACCTGGAGATCATGTATATCCCTGGGCACTGCAATTTTGAGTGGCAAGAACAAGGATTTAAACTTACCTAATTTGTAGGTCCCTTGAACCAAATTTGATTTATAAAAAACATAATGAACCTCAGAGAGATGAATTATAAAACCCAATCCAACAGATCTATATGAGCCTTGGCATGCCCTGTCGAAATAGCCCCATGCAATAAATTTGTTGATTTCCACTTAAATGACCAATCGGGGATTTGTTAACTTATGTACAAGATTGTAGGAAGTGACAAGGGTGATTTCTAGTTGTGTTACCTTGAACGCAGGGTGTCCCTTATTATCAAAAATACTAGAATTTATGGCCATCCATATCCCCCACATAACCAATATGGGAAACGCCCTAAACTCTTTCAGAGTGGGATGAGTAAAAAAATCACTAAATAAATTGGAGATTGAACCCATGTCCCATAAATGGTCTAATCCCAGCTGGAATTCAACCTTCATCCAAGATTGATGATAAAATTAGTAGTCCATAAATAAATGCACACGTGTTTCATCATGCTTCTTAAATAAATAACAATGCCCCAAACCATGTTTATTCTGCATATGTATCCTATACCATGTCAACACTTTCTCTTTTAACACCATCTATAAGAAAAATGTTCCTTTCGAAGGACCCCTTATTTTCCATTTTTTTGTGAACCACCAACAATTAGGATTATCACCCAAATCCTACATAGCCAAATAACCAAGATTTTCCAAATACAGACCCTTAACACTGTTGACATAATACCAAACTATTTTGTCCTCTAAATATGATAAGTGAGAATGGGCCTTGAACAATTCGGATGTGAAAATAGACCATTGGTTTTTCCATCTTATATAAATATCAATATCTACAATAGAGAGCCACCCCTGTGTCAGGATAGTCATGAATATTGCATCACTAATTCTATTAAGTGTACAAAATCCAAGCTCCTGTAGATGAGACACAAGACCATCTAGAAGAAATATATTGTCACTAAATCCTACAATAACGTCCATCCCAATTCTTACAAGTTCTCATGTGTCAGCCTTCCAAGTCAAATAGTTCCCAATGAAAGAAAATGTGAGTGTGAGAGCCCTCCATTGATTGGATACATTTTATGTACTTTTTTGTCTTATTCGTATCCAATCTAGTAAAGTATCAAGAGAAATATATTTTTCAATAAGAATTCTTCTCCAAAGGCTATCTCTGCTAAAAAAAAACACCCATAGATATTTTTCTTCCATGGCCTTCCTGAATATCCATATATCATTTAAACCCCAACCCTTGAAACCTTTGGGTTTTGAAAGTGATTTCCAACTAGACAAGTGAGATCCAAAATATTCCACACTTCCCTTTCATAAATAATTAAAATAGATTTTCCTAATGCGATTAATAATTCCTTTTGGGATGAGAGGAAATAGGTGCCAATACACTAGTATGGCCTCAATTACATATTTAATCAAAATCAGTCTACCACCATGAGACATCCAATGGTTACACTGGAAATTGATTTTCCATTCAATTCTTGTCAAAATCAATTTCCAATATGAGACGTTGTAATTGTTGGGTTTAAGAGAGAAACCAAGATATTTAATCCCATCCCGTAAATCATCCCATACTAGGAAGGATTTTTAGTTGAATGAGGAAAGGAATTTGACCAAGAAAGAACTCGATCAAAGATGCATTGACCTAAGGATAAAATAAATAATTAAAATGTGAATTTGGTGGCTAGTAATGAAGGGAAACCTTATGAAAATGGAAATTGGTGATCATAAGGCTGAGAAGAAAGTCTGAGGGTTAAATTAATCACCAACAATGTAATAAAACCTTTTGGGATGATTTTGGTGACCCGCAGTGCAAAAAAAAGTGTATGGAAGTTGATTGTGTCATTCACGGACAAAGAAAACATTTCATAAGTTTTTTTTTTTCATTCGACGACGAAGGAAAACGTTTTGGGGTGAATTTGATAGCTGAAAAATGGGGAAAATGTCTATATGGTATGTGGGAAGCTAATAAACACCCTGACTGATGTAGGATCATTGTCAATGAGCACGCGTGGCAAGACAACTCAATGTCTTGGAATCTTTTCAGAATCTTAAACGTTGGCATTTACTGCGAATATTTTGGAGTTGATTGAAAAACGGAAGAAGATCAAATGCTTGGAAGCTGAATGATCACGAGTGATCTCGGATTTTTCACTCATAGTCTTGAATGTAACTGAACTATGGTAGTAGTTAGGTATTTTTTTTCTATTAGACGAGTAGTCGGAGGGAACCCTAAGAACCCTATGAGATAAATAGAGGTTTTGTATGCCCAAAGGAGGCTGATGCGAGTTAGTAGGAAAATTATGAATTTTTAGTTGTTGTTTGATCATAGTTGTAGCCATTTTTACTTTTGGAATGAATATAACAGAGGAAAATTGATTCAAATTCATGGTGTCTCTATTGTATACAATTCATTGTTATTTTGTTTCATGAATGAATGAGTTTTTTTGTTGGGTATATGAAACTATGAAATGTTTGTATAAGGTTCAATCATTTTCTCTTCGTTGAGTCCATGCAAGGTGTGCACAAAATCTGCAAGGAGTGCGTTGATAGATTTTGTTTCGACTCAGAAGCTCAGAAGAAATAGCGCAAAACTTTCCCTTTACAAGGAGTGCAAAGTGACTTCTACAAGGCATGCACATTCGTCTGCAAGAACCCAACTCTTGCATAAGAATATGTTGCAAGGAGTGCACAGACCTGAAATTTGACTAAGTGTTGAAGTAACTCTTCAAAGAGTTAAAGGGGAATAAGGAGGGTGAAATCTCAAGAGAGATAGCGAGAGGAATATTCAAAGGGAGGAAAGTTCGGAAGGTTTCACGAGTCATCGGCTAAGATCCATCCAGGAGGGAGAGGGATAATTCCAGACCGTTGGATATGGGTAAAGAACACGAGCGTTAAGTCTCTATGTGCACATAGAAGCAAGGATTCGATGAAGTCCTGAAGAGGCTAGGGACCATCCATCGTCAAGAGGGACAGGTGGCGGAAGATCCATAACTCTGAAACGAAAGTACTTCGGAAGTTTTGTGGATAAGGAGAAATCAAAATCACCAAAGAGCCAAAGGCCGAAGTAGATCCAGGTCGTTGGTTTCCAGGAGATACGTGTCAACAGATCTGAGACTCCAGGAAAATTCACTTCGGAGGATTCCAAGTGCGAAAGGTGACAAACTCCCGAAGTCTCAAAGGCCGAAGTAGATTGCAACCATCTGTATATTGGGCATGTGAAGAAGATTGCAACTGTCTCGAAGGTCAAAGAAGATTTCAACCATGGAGGACACGTGGCGGGAATCCATCATCTTTGGGAAAAATCACTCTGGGAGGAACGAGTGTTCAGGAGGTTGAAACTCCCAAAGCCCAAAGAGATAAAGTGGATAGTGACCATCGTATCCAGAGGGACACGTGGCGATGGATTGTGAGCTCCAGAGAAATCACTTTGAGAGTTTCAGTTGGGAGTTGAAACTCCTAAATTCCAGAGAGTCATAGACCCAAAGTAAATCTCAACCATCTGATTTGAGAGGACATGGGGCAGAAATCCGCACACTTCGAATGAAGGTGAAAGTTGAGGGTTGAGTCTTTCGAAGCTCGAAGACCCAAAGAAATCATAGTCATCAATATACAAGAGACACATGTCAATAGATCATGAGCTCTGGGTGGAAGAATTGCAGAGAAAACAAGGTTTGAGAATTGAAACTCTCGAAGCCCGAAAGGCGAAATCGATCTTGTTTGTCGATTTGAAAGAGGTTAGATCTGATTCGTAGGTTCAAAAGGGGAATATATGAATCGTCATTTCATAGGCACTGCCAATATTGTAATATCGACGATCACGCTTGATTGCAGGGCCAAAAAGTTCTCAGATATTAAAATTTCGAGGGCAGCTCGCAATTGGAACCATGGTATCGGCAAAGGGGTACATGGAAGCTAGAGGTAAATTGCGGGGATAAAAGCGGGTTGATCCAAAACCACTCTTGGGTGCACCCTAAATCATGCATTTATGCAAGGACATATCTGTAGGTCACATGCGGGAAGGGGCTAACGGGAGAGGAGCTTGCGCTTGAAACCTGTGAGTTCAACAGTGTGAATAAAGAGGTTGTGGGTGCCATAGAACCTGCACCAGAGGACAAAAAGGGCATGTGTTAATTCGTAGATGAGACCATTAAGTTCTCAGAGAGATAATTCGGCTCAGAATTGAAGATCCTTGACCAGGAGGTCACGTATCCCTTAGGATATAAGGGGGTCTGCATCAAGTGGTATCAAAGTTGAATGTTTGCTTGCAGAAAACATGAAAAGGAGAGGAGACAAAGGAGCTCGAAGGTGTACTCTATGTGTGAGAGACAGTCATCACAATGCCACCGAGGAGACAAGTGGAGCCACCTTTAGCTAATTGTGTTGTAGAAAGATAAATGTGAGAGCTTCGTGTAAGATTAGAGGCAATGGAGGCAGTGCAGAGGAGGGAACCTGATGTTGGAGACATCAACGATGCAGAGAGTGAAGAATTAGAAGTAGAAGAAGTTGCAAGGGAAAATGTTGTCGAAGAACGATTACTGAGAGCAGTTGTTAGATTGGGAGCTAGAGCCAAGATAGAGGTCCCAATGTATGAAGGAAATTTGGATGTTAAAGAGCTGTTGGATTGGATAAGATCCATGGAAAAATATTTTGACTATGAAGATGTCGATGAGGAGAAAAGGGTGAGACATGTTGTCACTGGGATAAAAGGACATGAAGCACTGTGGTGGGATGAACTGTAGGTTGAGAGGAGAAGAAAGGGAAAACATAAGATAAAGAATTGGGATAGAATGGTAGCCAAGATGAAGGCTAAATTCATGCCCAAAGATTATCATATCAATCTATTCAAGAAGATACAGAACCTGAGACAGAAGGGTATGACAGTTAAAGAGTACATAGAGGAGTTATACAAGCTAAACATCAGAACTGGAAAAAGAGAGAAAGATGAAGAAAAATTTGCCAGGTATATAAATGGCCTGAGGTATGAAATCCATGATGAGATCAACATGATGACAGTGAGGATAGTGGAGGATGCTTATCAGTTTGCATTGAATCCATAGGATAAGTTGGGCATAAAACAAAGCCAACGAGGCAGAGGTAGGAGCCAGGCCCCAAACAAAGGCAAGGGATTTTCCATGATAAGGCACATAAATCCAAATACGAGACTGAGAAATTGCACAGTCACTCGGAAAGAGGAGGAAGTTCCCGAGGAAGACAGGGTGGTGGAAGAAGTTCTTCTAGAGGAAGAGGAATAAGAAGAGGAGGAGAAGTAAGGTGTTATGCCTATGAAAATACAAGGCACATGTCTTGGGAATTTCTCGAGAAAAAGAAAGAAGGAGGAGGTGAAACTCACATTTCGGAAGCACAAAGAAGGAATGTTGAAGTAGAAGGAGAAGAGGATGGAACATCCCAGATGTTGAGAAAGGTTCTCTTAAAACCATATGTAGAAGTTGAAAAGCCAGTGCAGAGGAACAGTCTATTCAGGACAGCTTGCAAGACTAAAGATAGAGTATGCAAGGTGATAATTGATAGTGGGAGCACTGATAACTTAGTATCCATAGATATGGTGGAGAAATTGGATCTGGAGAAAACTACATAGATGAATCCATACAAAGTCTCATGGTTACAGAAAGGACACCAGGTAATGGTTACTAAACAATGCCTTGTTGAATTTAAGATAGGATGATATAGAGATAAAATTCTATGGGTTGTAATTCCCATGGATGTATGTCATATCTTGTTGGGAAGACCATGGCAGTTTGATAGGAATGTCATTCATGATGTGAGGAAGAATACATACACCTTGGAGAAGAATGGTAGGACACACATGTTGCTGCCAATAGAAGAGAAGAAAGTGAAAGAGGAATCCATCACAAGAATACTTCTCATGAGCGGGAAGGAACTCCTGAAAGAAGTTAAGAAAGAATAGGAGATGCAGTTTGTTGTGGTGAGGAAACCCATAGCTATCCTTACAAGTACTTTGATGGATGATTTACCTAAAGAAGTTCAGGAATTGTTGGATAATTTTGCTGACATAGTGGTGGATGAGCTGCCTAACTCATTACCACCCATCAGAAGTATCAACCATCATATTGATTTGATACCAGGAGAAAGTATGCCAAACAAAGCAGCATATAGACTAACACCTCGAGAGAATGAGGAGGTAAAGAACCAAGTCCAGGAATTGTTAGACAAGGGTTTGGTTAGAGAGAGCTTGAGTCCATGTGCAGTGCCAACTGTGTTGAGTCCAAAGAAGGATGGAGGATGGAGAATGTGTATAGACTCAAGATCCATTAACAGGATCACCATCATGTATAGATTCCCTTTTCCAAGAATGGATGATTTAATGGACTGTTTAAGTGGAGAAAATTTATTTTCTAAGATAGATTAGAAAAGTGGATATCACCAGATAAGAATGAGAAAGGATGATGAGTGGAAAACAGCCTTTAATACAAATGAAGGTTTGTATGAGTGGCTTATTATGCCATTTGGCTTAACAAATTCCCTGAGTAATTTTATGAGGTTGATGAATGAAATACTGAAAGATTTCATTGGAAAGTTTGTGGTTGTATATCTGGATGATATATTGGTCTTTAGCATGACTAAAGAGGATAATTTGAGACACCTGACACTAGTGATGAGGAGACTACAGTAGGAGAAGTTGTTGATAAACCTGAAGAAGTCCTATTTTATGAAGACAGATCTCATTTACTTGGGTTTTGTGATCTCTTCAAATGAATTGAATATGGATCCAGAGAAGGTGAAAGAAATCAAAGAATGGCCATCACCAAGGATTATGTTTGAGGTAATAAGCTTCCATGGATTAGCAAGTTTCTATAGGAAGTTCATCAGATATTTCAGTGGGATTTGTGCACCAATGATGGATACAGTGAAGAATAGGCACACGTCTTTTAAATGGACAGAGGAGGTTGAGATGAGCTTCAATATACTGAAGGAGAAAATAACAGAATGACCAATTATGGTCTTAACAAATTTTGGAAAGACATTTCAAGTGAGATGTGATGCAAGTGGAGTTGCAATTGGATCAGTTTTGAGCCAGGATAATAGGCATGTTGCCTATTTCAGTGAGAATTTGAATGAGACTAAGAGAAAATACTCCACATATGATAAGGAGTGTTATTCCATAATTCAATCCTTGAAGAAATGGAGACACTACCTTGTTCCACGGCAATTTGTCTTGTATAGCGACAACCAAGCTTTACAATTCATAACCAGACAGGAAAAATTGAATCAGAGGCATGCAAAGTGGATTGAGTTTATGCAGAATTTTACTTTTTCCATAAAGCATATTGTTGGGAATGTTGACAAAGTTGTTGATGCATTAAGCAGGAGATGTTTGATTCTGCAGGATTTTCAGGTGAAGACGTTGGGGTTTGAACACTTGAAGGATATGTATTGTGATGATCCAAATTTCAAGGAAGCATATGAAGCATGTAAAAATCCTGTGCTGAGAGACAGGAGCCAGTGGATAGAGTATATGATTCAAGAGGGATTGTTTTTCAAGGGAAATCAGTTGTGCATACCAAAATTCTCAATGAGGGATAACCTTTTGAAGGAAAATCATAGTGGAGGATTGGCTAGACATTTCGGCCATGATAAAACATTTGCACAGTTGAGAAGTTCATACTATTGGCCAGGTATGAGAACATAAGTGATAAAATTTGTGAACAGATGTAGAATCTGCCAACATGTAAAGGGTAAAAGATAGAACACTGGATTGTATCAACCATTTCCAATACCAGAGAGGCCTTGGGATGGAATAAGCATGGATTTTGTGTTGGGATTGCAAAGAACGCAAAGAGGATGTGATTCCATATTTGTGGTGGTGGATAGATTTTCAAATATGGAACAATTTATCCCATTCGAGAAGACTATTTATGCGACACATGTTGCAAATTTGTTTTTCAAGGAAGTCGTGAGACTTCATGGACTACCCAGGAGCATTGTCTCAGACAGAGACACTAAATTTGTTGGTCATTTCTAGAGAACATTGTGGAAGAAGTTGGGGACAAATTTGTCCTTCATCTCATCTTATCACCCTCGGACAAATGGACAGACTAAGGTGGTAAACAGAAGTTTGGGAAACTTATTGAGGAGTTTGGTCACTAAGCATCATAATCAGTGGGATCAAATTCCTCCACAAGAATAATTTGCATACAATGACTCACCAAACAGGAGCATTGGATAGAGCCCATTCCAAATATTGTATGGAATGCAACCAAGGGGAGTATCTGAGTTGAGAGACTTGGAATAGAGTGAGATCAGAAGCGTTGGAGAATAATATTATGTTGCAAAAATGCAGAAGCTCCATAGACAGATCAGAGGACATTTGCAGAGCTCTAGCCAAGAGTACAAGCGCATAGTTGATCAACATCACAGGGAACTTCAATTTGAAGTAGGAGATTAGGTTCTGGCACATATCAGGAAAGAAAGTTTCCCTAGGGGAACATATAACAAGTTAAAGATGAAGAAGATAGGGCCATGTAATATCTTGAGGAATTTTGATGCAAACTCTTATGAGATTGAGCTGCCAGATGATGTGGGCATATCACCCATATTTAACGTTTCAGACCCGTACCCTTACAGGGAAGATGACACAAAGGGATCAGAAGATCAAGAGAAGATTCAGTGGGAGAAACAAATGCCTATATTAGAAAAACCACAGATGAAGAAGATCGTTGATCAGAGGATTGGAAAACATACTAGGAGGAAGGCCTATTTTGAATTTTTGGTCAAGTGGAAGGGACACCCAATAGAAGATGTAAGTTGGGAAAATGAAGTTGATATCCAGAAGCATGTAAATTCAGTGAAGGAGCTCATGGACAGGAGTCCATGAATTTTTTTCTAGGGGAGTATGATCCAGGAGCATCGTCAGCAAGTACACGTGGCAGGACAACTCAACTCCTCGGAATCATTTCATAATCTTAAACGCTGGCGTTTACTGTGAATATTTTGGAGCTGATTCAAAAACGGAAGAAGATAAAACACTTGGAAGTTGAATGATCATGAGTGATATGATAGTTTTCTCTCCTAATCTTGAATGTAACTGAACTAAGATAGCAGATAGGTTTTTGTTTTCGAGTAGATGAGTAGTCGGGGGGAACCCTAAGAACCCTATGATATGAATAGAGGTTTTGTACTCCCAATGGAGGTTGTTGCGAGTTAGTAGGAAAATTTTGAACTTTTAGTTGTTGTTTGATCATAGCTGTAGCCAGTTTTACTTTTGGAATGAATATAACAGAGGAAAATTGATTCAAATGCATGGTGTCTCTATTTTTTACAATTCCTTGTTATTTTGTTTCATGAATGAATGAGTTGTGTTGTTGGGTATGTAAAACTGTTAAATGTTTGTATAAGTTTCAATAATTTTCTCTTCGTTGAGTCTATGCAAGGTGTGCACACAGTCCGCAAGGAGTGCATTGACAAAGTTTGTTTCGACTTAGAAACTCAGAAGAGATAGCACGAAACTTTCCCTTTGCAAGGAGTGCAAAGTGACTATTGCAAGGCATGCACAATCATCCGCAAGAACCCAACTCTTGCATAAGAATCTGTTGCAAGGAGTGCATAGACCCGAAATTCAACTAAGTGTCGAAGTAACTCTTCAAAGAGTTAAAGGGGAAGAAGGAGGGAGAAAGCTCAAGAAATAGCGGGAGGAATCTTCAAAGGGAGGAAAGTTCTGAATGTTTCAGAGTCACTGACTAAGATCCATCCAGGAGGGAGCGGGATCATTCCAAATTGTTGGATCTGGGTAAATCGCACGAGTGTTAAGTCTCTGCGTGCACATGGAAGTGAGGATTCGCCAAAGTCTCGAAGAGGCTAGGGACCGTCCATCATCAAAAGGGATAGGTGGTGGAAGATCCATAACTCCAGAATGAAAGTACTTCGAAAGTTTTGTGGATAAGGAGAAAGAGAAATCGTCGAAGAGCCGAAGGCCAAAGTAGATCTAGGTCATTGGTTGCTAGGAGATAGGTGTCAACAGATCTGAGACTTTGAAAAAATTCACTTTAGAGGATTCCAAGTGTGGAGGGTGACAAACTCCCGAAGTCACGAAGGCCAAAGCAGATCGTAACCATCTGTTGCAGAGGACAAGTGGCGGGAACCCATCATCTTCGGGTGAAATCACTCCAGGAGGAACGAGTGCATAGGAGGTTGAAACTCCTGAAGCCCAAAGAGCTGAAGTGGATAGTGACCATTGAATCTAGAGGGACACATGGTGATGCATTGTGAGCTTCGGAGAAATCACTTCGAGAGTTTCAATTGGGAGTTGAAACTCCCAAAGTCCGAAGATCCGGAGACCCGAAGTAAATCTCAATCATCTTATTCAAGAGGACACGCGGCAGAAATCCGCACACTTCGAAGGAATATGAAAGTTGAGGGTTGATTCTTCCAAATCCCGAAGACCCGAAGAAATCATAGTTTTTGATCTACGAGAGACACACGTCAATATATCGTGAGCTCCGGGTGGAAGCATTACGGAGAAAAAAAGGTTTGAGAATTGAAACTCCCGAAGACCGAAAGGTGAAATCGATCTTGTCTGTTGATTTGAAAGAGGTCAGATCTGATTTGCAGGTTTGAAAGGGTTAGATATGAACCATTAGTTCAGAGGCATTGTCAATATCGTAATATCGACGGTCACACTTGATTGCGGGGCCAGAAAGTGCTCGAACATTAAAATTTCGAGGGTGGGCCGCAATCGGAACCACAGTATTGGAAAAGGGGTACGTGGAAATTGGAGGTAAATTGCGGGGAGAAAAGCGGGTTGATCCCAAACCACTCTTGGGCATGCCCGCAATCATGCATTTACGCAAGGACATAGCTCGAGGTCACATGCAGGAAGGGGCTAATGGGAGAGGAGCTTGCACCTGAAACTTGTGAGTTCAACAACGTGAAGAAAGAGGTCATGGGTGCCATAGAACCTGCACCAGAGGATAAAAAGGGCATGTGTTAATTTGTAAGTGATACCATTAAGGTCTCAGAGAGGCAATTCGGCTCGGAATTGAAGATCCTTGACCAGGAGGTCATGCAGCCCTTAGGAGAGAAGGGGGGTTGCATCACTGACAATCCCAGAGTTTGATGTATATATCATCTATGATTTGTGAGAAAAGGAAAACACCAATGTCATCAATGTCATCAATGGCATCTATGTAGCCTATATACATATTTCACAACCAAAGAACCCATTTCTCATTGTGGGGATACATGATATAGAATTTTGAGTCAACTGGGAGGATAATTGGAATATCAAGTGTCCCCAATGCTTCAGCTTCTCTCCAATCCATTCTCCTTATTTTGTTTGATATTTTGTCTTTTCTTCCACGTGGGAAAGGTCTTATGAACGTCTCATTATTTATTTTATACAATAATATACTACCCAAATTTACACATTACATACAAAATTGGACATCAATCATGATGGCATGGGGCCCTTCACTCTAACAAGTTGATATCCTTCTTCGTACATAGCCTTGAACTTTTCATGTGTTGATCATCCTAGATCTTGTACCGATATCCAATTTCTCTTGTCAAATCTAATTCAGATTTAACCTCCCCATTGGGAGGGTTTTGGTCCCCAAAATATACCAAGGAAATATGGGGGAAATTGCTTACAATATGGTTCCTCTCATACCACTTATATTTCCTTACAATCTGTCCCTTTGAGACCAATATGCCACATTTCTTATTGTCCTCTTCTAGTTGTTCGCTCCTTGCGATGGAGAACTGTGTCTTCCTTCACCTCCTCAAGTCCATGAGGTGCAATGTCTTCAAATGTCATAAGAACCTGATGTTCTTCCTCCTCATCCACCATGGAGGGTTCAAAAAACTTCAAATTTTCCACATTCATTATTGCGTTGATCTACATGTAAGGTGGAAGTTTCAGCCTAAAGGAATTATCATTCACTTGTTCAATGATCTAAAATGGTCCATATCTAAGGGGATTGAGTTTCTCCTGTATGCTCCCTGCAGTCGTTCCTTATAGATATAGAGCCACACCTTTTCTCCAACATGGAATTTATTATCTTCCCTATGTTGATCATGTCTAGATTTATACAATTGTTGTCTCTTCTTGAGTTGCTCCTAAATGCTTAGATGTATACGTTTTATCTTGTCCATAAATGTGCTTGCCTTATGTTCTTCTCCCTATTGTCCTATTTCTTCCTTCTAGTGTCCATAAACAATATCAAATGGTGAAGGAGTTAGATAATAAAAAAAAGACTCGAAAAGAGACTTATCAGTGGAAAAATGAAGGGCTTCATTGTAACAATGTTGAATGTATACTAGTTGTTCATATCAAGTGTTTAGATGTATGTTGTTGTAACCTCTCAACAATTGCACCAACGTCCTATTTACTACCTCATTTTTTCCATCAGTCAGAGGATGGAAGGAAGTGGAGTGATTCAACTTGGTATCCATTCTTTCCCAAAGCATTGTCTAGAATCTTCCCAAGAACTTGTTATCCCAATCAGAAATGATGGAAGTTGGAAATCCCAAATGTACCAAGACATGGATTTTTAGCTACTTATCACCCAGCTATTTTCTTCTTACAAGGAATAAGCACACACATTTTACTAAAGAGTTCTACCATAATGAACAAGTAGACATGGCCTCTACGATTCATAGGAAAACCTCAAAACAAATCCATGGAGATGCTCTCCCAAGGCATGTTTGGTACTTGCAATGTCATGTACAAACCAAATTTTTGGTTTCTTAGCTTACTAGTGCTACAAAGAATGTAGCCTCTAACAAATGTTTCCACATGATCCTGCATCTTTGTACAATACACATATCGATGCAATGTTGCCATTGTATTTGTTACACAAAAATTCGTAGAAACCCTAGAAGTGTGTAACTCTCTCATCAACTAATCTCTTATATATCGAAGTGTGAATAGTTAGTCCAGTTTCTACAACATTCCTTCTTGGAGGTGGTATTCATTTCATTCCATGACAACAACCAACCTCTCCTTTAGTTTCTTGTAGACTCCTTTAAGATCTTCATATCTTTCATAATCTTCACTCATAAGTTCATGAGTGAAAGGATCAAGATGTATTATCATCCCAACTACTACAATATTCTTCAATGGTGGTCGAGAGATAATGTCTACTATTCTATTCATGACTGCTTCTGTGTACTTAATAAATAAATGAAATCATTGCAAGAAACCTAACCACTTGTAATTCCTCACTTATTGCATCTTGCTCTGACTTTGTAGATACTGAAGGGGCTAATGATCTGTGTGTATTATAGTCTCTTTTCCCAAGAGGTAATGCTTCCACTCCTTTACTAGTACAATCGCAAAGTGATCTTTATAATACATGGGGTAGTCAAGAAATACTCCATGAAACAACTATGAATGGTAGCACACATGCCTTCCTCCTTGCATGAGTGCTTCTCTTAATGCATATCCACTAGCATTAGTCTCTAGCTCAAAATTTATCTGCAAATTTGGCATGGCTAACATTGGAGCTTCAATGGTGCACTTGTGATGTACAAGAGCACTAGTACGGGTGTTATCATACATTTACAAGTGCATTGATAAGTGTGGAAGCATGTCTCATTTAAATTTTATTTGGTGGTGTTCTTGGTATGTATGTAGGCATCGAGACATCTAAGACATAGACTAGGCATTGCTACTATAGCTAACACATCGGTTTCACGCTTCTTAAGTGATGACCATTGAATTATTTTTTGTTATTTCTTTGTATCATGGTTTGAAGAGTTAGATCAAAAGGATAATGTGGCATCAAAAAAGTGAAAACTAGTTTAATAAAGTATGATATTTTAACACCACATACCCAATGTTTATTCGATGAGAGGAAAGCTCATATTCAACATTTAACCGACATTACAAGCATCAAATTTGGACCCAAAATGCAGTAGTGATAAAGTGAATAATGTAAATAGATATATTATTATAAAGTTGATGCACATGATCCCTATGTTTAGTGCATCCTATGCACCACATGGGTAACAATCAAACATGCCATATTTCTCTATAATAGGTTAGCCACCCAAGTAGTGGGACAGAACATGGGCATATTTGTTTTTGAAATGATCATGATAAGGCATTCTTATACCATTCAACCATATAAATCATTTCCTATAAATGTCCCATTTACTTCTCTTCCCTTCATACAATGCCACCTATTCTAGTTTGAGAGGAAGTATGATATAGGTATCGATAGATCCTTACATAGATAAACACAATCACTTATTCTTCTTACATTCCATTAAATAGCCATGTGTGTGTGTGTGTGTGGTATTATGTTACCAGTCGGTTACATTCTTTAATTGTCAGGTAGGTCGACTCTAACTATCTATTTGACTGACTTCCTAACTGACTACTCCAGACGACTTGGTTAGTTGATTGGTGAGTCTAGTGAACAGAGACTAGTATCCCCTAAAATATCTCCCCCCTCCTTAATTCGTTGCTCGTCCCAAGCAAGAGGGGAGTGTGGAAAAATAAAAAACTTTTTCTATTGTGTTCTTCTTACGGTTTTTACAAAATGAGAATGAGAAAGAGAGAGATAATGAAAGAAGATGTTGGTGTCAAATCCTATTGGTTTGTATGTGCTTCATATCTTTTCTTATGGTTGCACTGGTTTCTCATTTGTATCTTGAGGAATCTCCCACTCATGTACTCTTACATCGGCCAGTAGTTGTGTTACTTTTGTTGGAATATGTGATTCCTTGGACCCTTCAATGATTATCTCTGTGATTCTTGACTAATGACTAGTAGTTGGCATGTTCGATTTAGAAGGTGTAGGATTGAAAAACTGAAAGTTTTTTTGGTAAGTTGATGGTTCCTTCGACTGCTCTGCAAGTGACTATGGTAACCTTTTGAATGTTGTTTGATAAATGGTTAGAGTGAATGCAGCAAGTTCTTGGAGAATGTTCTCCATTCCTCAACTGAATATTGTGCTTCTATATCCATTATCTTCATTTTCCCCAGAAATTCTAACTTATCTGTTAAGAACTCATGTATCGAGGTCGACTCTTGGTCGATATTTTTCTTTGTTTCTTCGGTTTTCTCTTTTATTCCGTCAAAGTGCCTAGTTGTTTGATCTATTACCATCTGGGATTTGTTTTCTTCTTTCATCCATTATCTTTCTTGTCATGTTAGGTCTACCTCAATTTATTTTTATTTTTCTAGTTGGCTAGATATATCTTGTTTGGATTTTGCATCGATGACAAGAAGTCGAGTTGTTCTCAAGTTGACAATTATATTTTTCTGCACTTGGATTTTGTTGTATGTGGCAGAAAAGTATGTTGGCCAATTTTTTAGTATTGTTCTTAGAGTGGCTTCCTATGAGCTAGCCATTACGACTTGTTCTTGGATCACCTTGAATTTATCTAGATTAGACTACAGGATTGATGTTGTTTGTTGAACTAAACTAGTCTAATTATCTCTTATTTCCCTATTGTGCATCTACTTGAGATATTTACTTTCTTCCTTCAGGTGTTGTATTTCCACCTGGTTATTTTCCCCTATAGATATCGTTGCTTCAATTAGACTTCTCATTGCAACCAGAGGATCGAATCCTTCTGTTAGATGATCGATGCCCAGTTTTCCTTTGCAATTAGAACGGAGTTTTTTAATATCTATTTCTATTTGTTTCTTATTTCCCTCATTCGCGTTCTTTCACTCAGAGCCTTCTTCCACATATTTTTTGCTTCTTTAGATACCGCAATGTATAATTCTAGTATTTGTTCATATGACGTGACTGTTAGGTTGAATTTTGTCATTGTTGATGGTTATGTCAACCCGACTGATTTAAATGTTGTGAACGTGGTTGAATTTGGCATAGTGTTCCTCCTGTCAATGGCCTTCTCATTTTTCTTGTTTGGATTTTGTTGTTCTGGTTTGTTTTTTTTCATCTTCCTATGCCAGTGCTTTTTTCGAGATATTTGATGTTTTGAGTTTTTTTATTGTATTTTCTTGACTCTGTTGTGTATAGGTATCTTCATTTTCATCCTTTCCTTGATTGGGTGTGTTTGACTTCTATGTGGTAATGGTCTGACTTGGAGTATTTCCTAGTTATGACTTGTTTCCTACATCATTTCCTTCTCTCCTATCTGGTTAGTGGGATTTTCACATTATGTCTGCTAGTATTAGTTTTCTTTACTTGTTTTTTGATTGGCTTTTATTGGGGAGCCAAGATTGCTCAATGGTTGTGTCTCAACTGAATTTTGTGTAGGAGGATTGTGATCTGGTCCTTGAGTGTTTGTATCATCTTTCCCTACCTATTCTGATGTGTTTTATACTGCATTTGGGTTAGGATTAACCAACTGATTTTCTTTATTTGGATTGATTTTCATCTGGTGCAAGTCAAGGATTGTTGACTTTCTTGCTATGTTCAGGAAATCTTCAATTGTAGTGGCTTTCTTGGTGGTTCCATTCTGCATGTTTCTATTGATTTCTTCCAACCTTGAGTTATCTTTGCTTCCCTTATTGTTGTCATTAGGTGGGTTGTCTGAAATTGTTTCTTCATATGATATTCGTTGAGGGAGTCTCCTAGTTATCTCTCTTTGCTTCCCTAATTTCCTCATTGTTTCTTTTTATCCAATGATTTGTGTTTCCTTGGGTGGAGGAGATTCTCTTGTGATGTCGACCCATCCTGTGTGCAGCTTATTTATTACTGGTTTCTTACTAGAGTCGATTTGACTGATCTTCAATTGACTTGTTTGAATCAGTTTTGACCGACCTCTGTTATGCTCTTATTTCTCGTCCATCCTTTGTTTATTTTGTCTTCTTGTCCCAACTTTCTTATCTAGGGCTTCTCTAGATTTCTTTGCATTTTAACACAATTCCTTTAGGTTAGCTATAGCTTCTTGGAATTGTGGGAAAATACTTGACTTTAATATGTTATCAATAACCTCTTGGTCCTTTATTTATGCCGAGCCTGCTCGGTTAACTTGTTTGTAAAGTCAACTATTTTATGTATTGTTTAAGGATCACTAAAGTCGACGGTTGTGTCTGATTTGAACATTTCCTACCACAATATACTTACATCATCAAAAAATATATTAACATTGATTGCTTTCTTAACTTTAGTCATTTTTATTGCTTCTTTCTTTTGGTCAGAGTCTACTTCACTGGAGGGATTGCTTCATCGTCCAAGTTTTGAACAAAATGTTCTGTATATAGTGTCACTTCCCTTTCTTCTTCTTATCCTCCATATGTCAGGGATGTTATAATGGTTGACTTGATTCTGAGAATATCTGGTGAAATTGATGTTTGGAACCCTAGTTATATGTCCATCTCTCAAAATATTTGGAGCTTTGTTGGTTGATATGGTAGCCTTTCTGGTGGCGGCACTCCATTAATTCCACACCACAGCTTGGTGTGTTCGAGGTTGAGTTGAATGTGTGCACTAGGCGATAAGGCTTGATGAAACTTCTTCTTGAATCTCCATTTAAAGGATACATTCTTGAGATGGTTCACCCAACACTTAAAAATTATCTTGGATGGGGGTGCCTCTGATGATCTGGCTTCCCCAGGTGCGAAATCAGTGTAGTTATTTATAGTCAAATTATTATTTAGAGTGAATACATGTTCTTCGATGAGGACAAATTGATTCATGGAAATCCATATTAGAAGTGTTGGGAATTTGATGGCCCACCCATAATCTTGAAAGTCAACATAGTTACTTCTAATTAGCACGACTAAGTGCTCATCCTAGTCAAACTATGCTCCAGAATGGAGTATTTGGCCAATTGGTTCCAACATCATTAGCTTCACATATGAAGCCCGACTAGAAGTTTTAAAGAAAAGAGAAACTATGATGCATGTTCATTTCACATGGGGTTCAACTACTCTGTCAATTAGCAGTCCTTTCAAGTTTTTGGCCAACATCATGCCTGTGAGGATCTGCAACCAGTCGTTGGTATTTAGGGTTTTAGGCATAGGTGTTCCTCCATGTGGTATTCTGGTAATCCTCTGGATCAGATCTCCCATCATTGAAACTAGGTAATTGAGCCATAGGTATCTATTATGATAGTGACTTACGAGGAACTTTGCAGCTTCCTCTTTCCATCCATCGAATTCTGCAATTTGGGGTGCACCTAGAAAGTGATGAATTCCTGCTTGCTCAAGGAAATCTATTTCCTCCTTCCATTGGTCATCCTCCATTCCCCATGCCGTAAAGTTGTGCCATTTCTGATACTAGTCTATTTCTTCGATTCACGACCCATGAATGTTCTACATTCGTATTTCCAATTTTTTTGCACCTACTTGGTCGAATTTTTCCTTTGTGTGTGATTCAACTAGGGAATCTGCTACTTGTCCCCTAATTCTAGGCATATATGTAATTTCTTTCTTATCCAATGGAGATTTCTAAAGCTTTGGAGTTGGGTGTGCAACTTGTATTTATGGACTCTACTTGCTTGAATTCTCGGGTGTAAACAATAATGAGGTAAATTCATATGCTTTGTCCATATTTATATGTGGGAATTGGAGTGGGAACTTTAATTCATTTGTTGGTTACATTAATTCCCATTCCTCGGTCATAGCATTGAATGTGATTAATTTTTCATGTGAAGAGATTTTTGCATCGAAGATGATATGGCGGTCAATCTCCTCGTCATGTTCGTTAATTGCATATTCATTGTGGTCAGTTGTTTCTATGGGGATAGTTTTATGACCTTGGGAGGTGAGATCGATGTGATTGACATTTAATTGTGATGTTTGGTCAGGTTGGTTTATCCGGTTGGTCGAAATCCTCCGGTCTAAATGCATGACTATGTCGACTTTTGTTTTCTTGTCAACTTCATTAATATTTGGTCTTTTGAGGCCATGCTTCCATTGATGATGGTATTCATGTTTAATTGATATGTTTCTTATATGCTCACTTGCTTGATCTTCGAAATTTTCACTTGTGAGTTCTTTCTTCAACTAGCTGATGTGTTTCTCTTTTGATTGATCAACTGGTGTGCTTGTTTAAGTAGTGGTGCAAATCTCATTTGGGTACTGAACTTGTTCTTGATTTATTGATTTCTTCTCTAATTGCTTCCCAGGGACTCAGTTCTCTCCTCATGTTGAAATGTGATCATCTTGAATGCATTGAATGTAATCGTCTAGTAATATATCTTGTATTAGATAGTTTTTTGTACCTAATCCTGGTAACCGACGGATTGATTACTTTGGATTTTCTTAAATTTTCTTAGCCTTTTATTTTAATCTTTTTATATATATTTACTTTTTCTTTATTTTCTTTATTCTGTTTTTCGTCTTGGGTGGCCCTGGTGAGTTTCTGATCTAGTTGAGTCCTATTGGAACCCTCGAGGAGGTTTTCTCCAATATATCTTTAGGATACTATGTATAATATCTTTTTAGTTGGGCCCCATTAACTAATTTCTTGAAAGGGTTCCCTTGTAGAGTTTACAACTGTACTGCTCCTAAAGGTCAGATGTCCTTGACCATGTATGGACCCAACCATGCAGAATTTATCTTGCTTCATTTAAATTTTACTCGACAATCATATAGCAGCACCAAGTCTCCATTATTGATATCTTTTTTCTTAATTTGTCGATAATGCAAGGAGTTTTTCCAACTTTTCTGAATTTTCTGGTGTTGTTGTGCCAGCATCCTTTTTTCTTCTAATTGGTTAAGTTGGTAGAAGGGTTGTCTGGTATTCATCATGTGATCAAATTCCAAAATAGAATCTATTCGACCTGAATTTGCACACAAATGTAGCGAGACCACTGCTTCTAATTCATAAACTAGTTTAAAGGGTGTTTGGCCAGTCGATCTTTTGTATGTTGTTCTATATGCTCATAGTATTGCTGGAACTTTGTCATCCCATTTGTCTCTGTTGAGACTGCATATTTTCATGAGGCCCTTATGTAGTGGTTTGTTATGAGATTCGATGGCCCCATTAGCTTGTGGGTGATATGCAGTTGTTTTTTATGGTTGATCATGAGTTTCTTCAACAATACTTTGATTGTACCATTGACAAAGTGTGTTCCTTGATCATTAATTATCATTAAGGGATAGCCGAATATGGTTACTATATTTTGGTAAATAAACTTTGGAGTTGTTTCCTTTGTACAGTTCTCAACTAGTTCTGCTTCTACCCACTTTGTTAAGTATTTGACAGTTGTAATAATGTATTTTCCCCCCGACTTTTTTCACTATTTATGGGAAAGGACCGACAAAATCAATAGACCATATTTCAAATGATGAACTGGAGTTTACCGAGTGCAATGGAATTTTGTTCTTCCATAACGATCAGCCTAGCCTTTGACACTTGTCACATTTATCTACTTTTTCTCGATAGTATTTATATAAAGTTGGCCACTAGATATCGTCTTGAAGGATTTTACTGGCTGTCGAGTCGGTTTGAAAGTGACCCCCTGCTGGGCCTGCATGTGCTTCATTAATTATTTCTTCATGTTCATTCTCTAAAGCACATCTTTGAAGAATGTTGTTGAGTCCTAGATCATACAAATATCTATTCATGACAGTCAATGGTGCATCTTTCATGACTAGGATTTTTCATTTATTGGTTGGGATATCTTCAGGTGCTTTCCCTTCTTCTAGAAAATTTATGATTTCTTCTAGTTATTTGGGAATTGATTCAACCCTGAATAAATTCATGTCTGGTAATTCATCATCAATCCATGTCAGATCTTCCCCCATTTCAATTCGAGACACATGATCCAGGTTGACATTCTTCTTTCCTGGTCGGACTACTACTTCAAATTTGAATTCCTAAAAGAGTAGTAGCCATCAACATATTTTTCCTTGATGGACTAGTTTATTGACTATATATTTCAACGCTTGATGGTCTATGAAAAATGTAAATGGATTCGCTAGCAGATAGTGTCAAAAATTTTGCAGGGAAAAAATAATTGCTATTTTTTTGTGTTCAGTCGTCGAATAATTCCTTTTTGATATATTTAGTTTCTAACTGGTGTATGCATTTGGGTGGTTGACCATGTCATCGTACGGCTGGGATAAGACACCTCCAATAGAGACACTTGAGGCGTCGACATGAACATGAGATTTCCTTGACCAGTCTGGAAATTGAAGGATGGGAACTTACACCAATTTTCTTTTTAATAGTTCAAAGGATTTGTCACATTCTTGACTCCATTGGAACTTGACTTCTTTCTTTCAAATATCATCGATTAGGAACCAGATGTCATAGTAGTGTCATATGAATTTTCCATAATACCCTAACCAAGGAATATTTTGATCTATTTTTGGTTGGCTGGTGGTTTCAAGTCAAGGATATTTTAATTTTGGCCATGTCAACTTTTATCTCGTCCTTTCATACAATATGGCCCAACAGTACACCTATAAGCATGGAAAAGATGCACTTTTTGATGCTTAAGTATAATTGGATTTGCATGCATCTTTCCATCATCATTATTAACCAATGGATGTGGCATTTTAGTAGTCTATAGATAGTCCAGTTGTCGAAGTACACGGTGATTGTTTTATAAATATATTCTTGAAATTTCTTCACCATTATCCTTGAGAAAACTGTTGCGCCATTTTTTAGGATGAACGACATGACTTTGTATGCAAATGATCTAGATTCAGAGACAAATGTAGTTTTTTCTTGATCTTACTAAGCTATAGGTACTTGATTGTATCTGGAGAAACCATCGATGAATGAGTAAGTTCATGTCCTACGACCTCATTGATAATCTCATTAGCAAATGGCGTCGGGAATGGATCGATCACTATGAGTTTATTTGGTCCTTGGAAGTCAGCACAGATTCTTAATTTCTTTGGGTCATGCTTCTTCAGTTGCAAAACCATGGGGATTTCCCATTCCAACTTTTCAATCAGATATATAATGACAGTAGCAAGAATTTCTTCAATTTATTTATGGACAATGGGTTTGTATTTGTAAGTTAGCTTATATGGTCATTTTTTAATAGGCTTGGTGCCAGGGATGAGTTCGATTTTCATTTCACCCATCTCTTGTACCAATCCTTTGATATATTTGTATTCACATGTGAATAAATCTTGATATTGTTTTAACAGGTCGACTATTTCCATAGTTTGCTTGTCGGACCAATAGTCGCCTATTCTAGCCATTTTTGTTCAATCGTCTAATGAAATGTTGAATTCCTTGGTTTTAATTTCCGCATCCATCCATGCAGGTGCTTTTGATTCATCCAATATTTTTTATCCTTCTACAACTTGATTATAAATTAACGGAAAGTTGATTTTTTCGGTACCATCTTTCTCCTCCTTTTCTTCCATGGTTACAGAGTAGACTGTTTTTACATGATTTTGTACTCCTAGATGGGTTTTCTTCCATCGAAAGCTTTGTCCCAGAAAACTTATGTTTTCCATGTCTATTTGGCGATCTATGATCGTATTTGAATTATACATCGATATTACATTACAAGTCAAAGTCGAGCCCCATATCGAGTTGCGTTTTTCCTTTTTTTCTGAGTTTGTTGGGGATTTGGTTATTCTAAGAAATTTTTTATCTCTCTTGTTGCTTCGTTAAAAAATGCTTCTTTGGGTCTAAATTTGAAGTCTTTAAGGAAGTTATTTTTATTTTATTCCAATCAAATGTGTGTCCACATGCTTTCTCAATTTTATACCATTTGTGGGGTATGTCATCCAATGTGTTTGGAAACATGTGAGGCCATGCCCTTTCATATTTATAGCCTGCTCTCTTCCATTCCTTCTCACATTGTTGGATGTGACTGATTGGATGGAACCCAGGTTTGAATGTCGAGATGTCGATATTGGTTGATAGTATTTTCCCAACAAATATTTCTACAAAGTAAAGTGTACCAGTGTTCCACGTCTACAATCGAGGTGTATGCGTCTCCCACCATCGGGATGCTTGGATTGTAAATGATTCGAATAGACATTTCTCTCTTCCATGTTCCATGGCTGACTTAGAAACCTCATCGACATGCACAGATGGAGAGTTCCTTTCACTGAATCGCAAAGGTTGCTTCGTGTGTGAGTGTGTCAGAATTAGTTGATCCAAATTATTTTTTAGAATTAAATGAAAGTAGATATACTACAATGAAATACACATAAATATTTCCAGAAATAGAGAAATATAGTAATACATGATTTCTATTAATGAAATAAATGTATAGAGACTATAAAATTACAGAGTGAAAGACTCGCTAGAATGGTGGTAGCTTATCTCTAAGAAGAGATGTGATGGATACTCTCATTCGCAAGAAGAAGATTATTACAATGAGGCTCCAAAGGCATTTTTAACATGAGTAAAATCCAAAACCATAACCCTGGAAGATGAAAAGCCAAAAGGTTTGCAGGCCCGATGGGAGTAGTTGATACGTCATTTTCCCGGGGGCGTAACTTTTGCATACAATCTCGGTTTGGGGTGCTCGATACACCGTTGGGAAGGTATAACTGAGAAGAATGATTTTTGACTAGCCTAGGTTATTTCCTTTGGAAGTCACCTGAGCCCCAAATCCCCAAAAAACGTCATTTAGAGCCTCAAAACGGCCTCGAAAGTTTGGAACCCGAAAAACTGCCAAGATGGAAAATTATTTTTCGAGCCCATGGAATAGGTGAGTGGCCACTAATATCCACCTGGATCATTAGTGTTGGTGTCTTATTAAGATTTATTTCAGCCAAAATAGGTATTTCTTGTACTTAGAAGCATGATTTGGATCGTCTTATTGGTATTGCTTCTATTGACCAACACTCTTTTGCTTGTGATTCATAATTTTCCATATGCCAATTGTATAGTTATGTATCTAAGTTATGGACTATTAACAATAGGGACCTGAGTAATATTTATCCTTCTCTATTTGGTTCTATATTATCCTTCTTTTCATTCATGACTTGATATAGTCGACGGGCTTCATGTTCTTCATCCCATGTCTCGACCCAATATTTTCCTTCCTTTGGATCAAGGGTGATTATGATTTTTCTACCACTTCCTTTTAACTTCATTCTATCTCTTTCGAGAGAGATTGTGTCCCTCATCTTTCATCCCTAGGGTCGTCTGACTAATGCAGGGTAAGTGGGGATGCCTTCGACCAGGTTGATTACTTCAAAGTCGACTCTTGTCGAGATTCCCATTATAGATGTTATTCAATTTGTCATTGTACCAATTGGCTCAATAAACCTATGATTTACTAACTTTAAAATATTCATTGTAGGCTGCAGAGGTGGCTTCCCAAGTTGAACCCATGTTTCTCTAGGAAGAATATTTACTTGAGATCCAAAGTCGACTACAACTTGTTTGATCAAATTTTCATTTATTTCAAGGTTGAATTTAGGGTCAAAGTCATTTTTTTGTGCTTCTTGTGATAATTGGTGCAAACTTTTGATTGGTATTTTCTCTTCTTTATATTCTCTTAAGATGCTTAGTAGTTCAATCAATTGATTGACTGAGTGTTTATCTTTCAGTAGTTGTAGAAATTCGTCTAGCGTGGTTTATGAGATATTGTCATGTCTTCCCTTGTTGGTTTTGTCCTAGTCGATGCTTCTAAATAATTTCATTGCTTCCCTCATTAGTTTAAATTTGTGTTTTGGATCAGGATATGTAGTTTAACCACCCTTCCATCGATTTGGTGGCTCTCAAAAAATTTCCTCGCCAGCTCCTGAGAATGTCACTAAATGGAGGTTATTTGAATTCAAAATGTCTTGTTTTGACACTGTATGTAAGAGATTTACATTTCATTTGTTCATTATGTTTTCGATTACTATTGGGTAGTCTTTGAGTGAGTGGTATCCCACTCCACAAATATTATAGGACTTGAGATCAGTTTTGTCTTTGATTGGACAATCTGGACTGATGTGTTCATCCTTCCAATAGTTGAAGCAACAATATCGTCCTCGACCTTGTCCTCTGCCAAATTCGCCTCATCCTCCTCATCCTCGGCATTGGTAGCCTCCTTGACCTCAATATTTGTATCAGTTTCCACCTTGGTCAACATTCTGGTTGACTATCTGTGTGTGATATACTGAGTGAATGTTTTCTCAGTGTTTTCCAATCAGCCGAATTTCTTGAATCGGGTGATTATTCTCTTCGCATGTGTGACACCACTTTGGGTGAAAATTTATTATGTTGTTTGGGCACTCCCTTGTAGCATGATGTTTTACCCCTTAACATATATTGCAAAATGTTTCAATATGAATTCAGCAGACTGCGGGGTCTAGAGCATCGTTGAACTTGCAATAATATTTTGTGTGGCCTTCGTTGGAATAGATTGTAAACCATAGTTCATTGTGGGATATCAACATGTTCTTAATTGATTGTTGTAATTCCCCCAGATTTTATTCTAGTCATTTTTCAATAACTGATGAAGTCAAAAATCCTTCATCATCCATTTCTATTTGTTTTGTTTTTTTCAAGATTTCTTCACATGTCGAGAGATCGTACATAGGAAGTGGTACTCTAATTTTTTATAATAGCCCTGCTACGTACCATTGTACCAGTAGTTTCTTGTCAACTACACAGGGAATTTGGCTCAAAATATCTTTGAACCTTTTATCATGCTCCCATAAATTTTCACCTAGGTTCTACTTGATTTCTTTCAATCTTTGAGCCTCCGGGTGACTGGTGTCTTGCGTCTTAAAGAATTTGAGGAAATTTTGTTTTGTTTCTGACTCAGGCACTGCTGATTATCTATGTAGTTCATAAACTAGGTAAAGGCTCAAGCTTGAAATGCAACACCAAATTGTGCCATTTATTTATCTTCACCTTTTATGTCGATCGCATCCCAAAAATTTTCACAAACAAAACAATGTTGTTTTGTATCTTCATCTCCTTTGTAGATTGGAATGTGGTTTATCCCCATTGTCACTTTGTTATATTTTTTTCTGTCAGGGACTATTGCAAGGATTTTTGTCAAAATTGACTAGGAAGTCAAGTTGTTTCTTTGAGTCGAAGTTGGAATATTCGACTCGACTGATATAATGTTTTGCCGCTCTTCAGGAGGGATATATTCAATTGCTAATTTCGTGTGTCATTTTATTGGAATTGGGACATCTATTTGACAAGATTTGTCTATATACTCAATGAATCGTCCTCTACAGGGTCGCATCAATTCATTTTCATTTTTTGGTGAATTGGAATCTTCCAATAATAGATTTGGTAGGGGTACGGAGTTTGTGAGGTCTCTTACATGAATTACTATATCTTCCAGTCGATTTTCTTATGCTTCAATGAGCACCATATCTCTTATCTATCCAGCATTGTATGTTCAACACCACACCCTTAGTGAATGTGTATCCACATGAAGTCTTCGGTGGACAAAGACTGTAATACATGGGCTAGGACTTCTTGTAGGATAAATTCGAACCATAGATCCTGAATCACCGGTCTCCATATCAACTTGGCCATATGCTTGTTGGGTGCCACTAGTTTCCATGCTCAATTTCTAGCTTCTCCTCCTCTCAGGAACTTTCAAGGTGCTCTCAAGGGATGCTTGAGCGATCTATTGTTCCTGGATAGGATTTCTATGGGATTTTAAGGGAAACCTCTCATTTCACAACTCTTCTCGCATATTTTGTCTCTTGTATCGGTCTAGTTTTTGTATGTATGTTGAAGGTTTGTGGGTTTGTGTTCAACGTTTAGAATTCACACTTGAATCAATTATATTCCTCCCGAATTTGGACATTTTCAACTTGGGTGTGCTTCGAATTCAAATTTATACCATCTCAAGGATCATCCAACCCCCTGACGTTGGCCCGAATTACTCACGGTCGGTGGTGTTCCTCTTTATTTTATGCTCATTTCTTCAAGAAGTATTCCCAAGCTTCTCGGGTATCTTTGCATTTAGATTCCAGGAACCATTCCCACTCGTCTTATCTCTCTTTCCAATTAGAGTTTGGAGGTGTATTTTTCAGGAGGGTTCAGTACTCAATGATGTCGCCTACTCCTTTTTCTAGGATAAATTTGTGAAGTAACAACGAAATAGTGCAAATAAAATCATCGTGAATTTATGTATAAAATTTGGTCTTGATGGTTTAGACTGACTTTCTATCTTCAATTGTTTGTTCTTCGATGTAGTCTTTCACTATCCTCTCAAACCACTATGTTTATCATTTTATGCATCAACTACTCATCAGGAGTTAGTCTGCACATTAGATTGGTTGAGATATTCATAAAGTGCCTCTAGAATGGCTTCCAGAAATCATTTGTGTGTCTCCGAGGAGAACTGAGTGCGGCCTTCTGCTAGCATCAATCGATTTCTTCTTGTGTAGTTTCTGATGTAGTTGGTAATTTCACGCTCCCACCATGTGCGTATGTCTTCCAAAGTTAACAACTATGTTCCTTTGTTATGAATTCCTGAGTTTAGAACTACCAGCAATGAAACCAATCTTGTAGTCTAACAGGAAGTACACTATAGTTATTGGTAGATCCTTACATAGAGAAACGCATTCCTAACTGACTACTCCATTCGACTTGGTTATTCGACTAGTGGGTCTAGTCAGCAGATCTGACTAGCCCCTACAACACCACCCATCGTTTCATTGCCTCTTCATTGTAAAAAATGAATTCATTGATCGCAACAATTTCTGGATTTTTTGATATATCCATGAAATCAAAATGATTAGTCTATAGAAATTTGACAAAAGAGAAGTGACTTACTCTTTATCATGTGTATTTTTATATTCATTGAGAGTAGTCATCCCTCACTTTTTTTCTTGTCCCTTTTTACATTCCAAACCATTGTACCTTGTGTGTCATCAATTTTCTTGATGTAATTACTATCATAATAGAATAACTCATATACTATGTACCCCTCTTACATAGACCACTTGGGTTTTTCCCTTTGTTGAACAAGCCCCTTCAACCTTTTCAAGAACCTCTCTAAGAAGAACATACAATGACATGATATCACCTTGGCTAATTCAATGTCATTAACTAGGTGGATTAGAAGATGGAATTTCAATTCCATGAAACTCGTGGGCAGTTCCTTCCATTGTAATTCCAACAAAAATTCCATAAATTTTCAAGCAAAAATTAAATCTAGAGAAATGGCACTATTAAAGGCACCTGACAAGGTTGTCACAATGGTGATGAAAAGAATAAAATGATCCTAATTAAGTATAATGATATGTGCATAAGGACCCATATCTATCCTCCTCTTGCTTATTATTGAATTCCTTGAAAATATGTTCATTTGACAAAGTTAAGGTTTTCATAATTGGTCAAGATCCTTATCATGGTCTAGATCAGGCAATGGGCATGTTGTTTCATCACCTTTAATGTGGGTAGAATATATTGACCTCATACTGAACAAATTGAAGAAGGAATATTTGAATTTTGATAAAGTCAAGGCTATTTCAAGAAGTGGTGTTGTGGATGAAAACTATCTTATGTCTAGGGCCACCATTAATAGACAAAAAATTCAAAGAAACATACAAACATTTCCCTAGAGTATCCTACAACAACTTCAAAATAACTACCATTTAGTTATGAGGGAATTTCTTGGTTTTGATAGTCAGTTGGAGACGAGCTTTGCAAGTTGTCCTCACTCAAATATTCCTTTCTCCTATCCAAGATTGCATACCTACACACAATGAATCAAAAACATTCCTCAAACCATTGGTAGAAACAACAAGAAATGTGACATAACTTCTCTAACTAAATCTTGTTAGGTGAATTAGAACCACAATTAAATATAAAAAAGAGATCAAATCACACAAATATTCATTTTTATTGAAATCAACAATGACATATGAAATGTATATCTAACCTAGCTATTGACACTATATGTAATCGTCGTCTAAATTTTTTCGTTCCCACGCCACTCAGGACTGCTTCAAATCCTATGCTCTTCTCTATGCAAGCATGAGGAATATCACGAGATGGTGGGCCTCAAAAAATATAATGAGATATGGGAACATCGAGAAACAAGGATTTCCTAGGAGATGAGGATTATAAAAACCGCAAGGATATGATGGATATGACTGCTTAGGCTATAAGATAACTCTAATATGGTGATAGTGAATGTAACATTATCCTTCCATTAGGCCTCTTTTATACCATTTCAATATGTTTGATTCCATTTTCCATAAGTTTTAGGGAGTTATAAAATTATTTTTCTCATAAACCCCACTCAGGAGTGCATAATTTTCATGTTTTTTTGTATGTTTTAATCATTTTTAATGCATTCATGCCTTTGATGAAGGAAAAGGGAAAGTACCCACTCCTATAGTGATAATTAAATGCAATTTGATTTCCAAGAAGTATTTTTAAATAGATTTATGAGTGAGCCCAAGCTGCCAAATATGAATATGAAAGGGATAAAGGCCAAACAAAGGCATATTTGCTACGTTGATGGAAAAATATGCTATAACAAATGTCCCTTAATGTGTGATGTCATAAGGGGAGATAATGGCTAAAGTACATTGCAATATTGCAAAGGAATCTTATAAGTGGGGCTAGGTGGAGTTCACCAAACTTTGGATCAGGAATGTACCTACAACAAAACCAAGGCATCAGAGACTCTCTTCCCAGGGTGGGCATACCCATGATCAGATGTGGACAAGCATGGCCACAAAATCAAGTACTTTAAAAATACATAAATTATATATAACAAGAAAAGAACATGGCCACAAAAAGATACATGGTGGATCCATATCAAAGAAAGATCATAGCCATGAACAAATACACAGTGGATTTATGTCTCATAATACATCAAAAGGATGACTAGAACAATGAGATGGAAATATTGATCCTCCAAGAGTAACAATGTCATATGGGTGAGTGGTATTGTCTTGTGAAACTCAAGAAAAAACATAAACAGGATATGCTACTAAGGCCCAAGGTATTCAATGCAAACCCGTTGAAGGTACGAATCTACACCATGTGAATAAATGAGTTGATGTTGTACATGGGAGAAATTGTTTGATTGCCATTCATTTATGTATACCATTAAAAAACATGAGACCACCCACCAATAATGATAATGGAAATCAAGGTACTTAGTACATTCTAGAAAGTGTGAATAGATGATTTGTCGTTGAACACTTGTAGAATCTATCAATCAGGGGACATTGATGTATTCCCAATGTCAATGGTGAGGAATTCTACCACTAATTATAAAGTATTTGGATCTCACTCTCAAAGAAAAAGAGTCAAAGTCGATGGGAAGAGATACATTGGAAGGAGAGAATTAATTCATCCCCCATCATCCAACATGAGTGGGCACAAAGAGAATTATTTTGAATGTCAAACAAAAACTGGAAGAACACACCAATATGTCTCTCACATGCACCAGATGGAATAGTGCACGAAAGAGACCCTCTAAGAAATGATCAATAATTAAATCAATTGGAAGATGCAAGGACTTCCTGTTAGAGATGTTGGTGTCATTGATTTCAAACATATAGGTAGATTACAGGCATCTAACATGTACAAACCTAAAAATGTCTAAGTATTGACGGATATTGTTGAAAACATTATTTTTGGATTTTTGATGATTAGTTTGGATACCCTATCTTTGAAGGAATTTTTACCCTACATGCGTCACTCAAAAGGGAGCACCTGTTATATAGTTGGAAATTTTATTCTGAGACCTTTCCAATGGTATATGGAATTCCCTCTAACTCCCTAGGAATGAGGAGATATGAATTTTTTCATCCGACAACCTAGCCAAAAAATTGAGGTCGGCTCAGTCAGTATTTACAAGTCAGTCCTGAAAGTATGGACAAAATTACTATAAATACGAGATATATGTGCACATTTTTAATGCTACCAAGCAAGGAATCAAGTCCTAGGTGTGAAAAAGTGATATAAGGTATGCTAAAGTAGATGGGGTGTATTTTTGGGATCTAAATGTGTGTAAGAGAAGTCTAAGGGATTTTCTTGGGGTCTTTCTTGTTCTCAAGGTGCATTATGAAGGACTAAAGGTCTGTGATGCTACCATGTTAATTGTTTTGAGGTTGTGATGTTTACTTCATGTATTATATTCTAGGAATGATGTTATGATGTTTGCTAGGGCATGAAGGCTACATGTGACTAGAGTTTGAAGGATTTTTTGTGGAATGAAGCATGCAGGTGAAGTCAAAAGTACTCTGTGTATGAAGATATTGGATTGGTGTCTACACATATCTTGTCGAGTTGGTACTCAGGTGAGGGGATTGGTGCCTCCAACAATTTTTTGCTTGCAAATATTATAACAGTAGGTTGGTGCCTACATGTGTTGTTGAGATGGTTCTCAATTGAGGAGATTGGTGTCTCCAGTCGGTTGATGCCTACATCTTGTTGAGTTGGTGCTTAGTTAAGAAGATTGGTGTATCTAATAGGTTGGTTCCTAAAATATTTGTAACAGTAGGTTGGTTCCTATAGAAAATTTTAAAGATAATTTGATGGTTTTCTCCCGATTGGAATTCCATGATAAACTTTGCGCATTGTGATTTGATTTTATATGTGATTGTTTTTCCTTAGCTAATGAATGATTTATGAATGATCAAATAAAGTGAAAAGTAGCATATATTGGTTCACCCCCCCTCTCAATATAAGCATAAGTTCAACACTTCCACCAATGATTAACATGGAATCCAAGGTAAAACATGAATCCAAATATGGATAGAGGTCTTAACATCGAACACATGGGAAACCACACAGTCAGCGACCAATGATGAAATATCATATTTTGAGCATAAGGTAATGATGAAAATAGGCGTAAGGTGTATCAACTCTAGGTAAAACTATCAGATAAATGTGTCGAACTTGATAAGAGATGAATTTCTATCAATAAGTCAATGGATACCTTCCACACTAGAAGGAGAAAAAGACAAAGATATCGATGGTACTATGAACAACTTGACAATTGGGAAGGCCAACATGGGTGCTCAGGTAATATGAAGAATGGTCAATACAAGCTAAAAATTCCCTTGAACATAAGTAGGACACAAAGGCGACTTAGGAAAATTTTTACACAAAGTGGAATAATGATATAAGTCTATGACACGAGAGGAATCAACAGACTCCCCATAGTGACTATAAGAGTAACTAGCCAAAGGAGTAATGAACTAAAAAATCAAGGTTTAGCTTCCTAAGGCCATAATAAAACCCAACTTGATAAGTATATGACTTAAAAAATGGTTCTTTGTTCGTGGGTGACATAACTTAAGATAACTTCCAACAAAACAACAATCTCTATCCCCCCCCACCTGTTGGCCCTTGACCAATTTTTGGAGATCCTTGGTCAGGTTTGACCTATTTTGGGACTTTGATAGTATGTTGAAGGTGGAGCACAATTCAAAGTGGAGATCGCGGGATCTTGGCCCCTTTTTAGGGAATTTTAGGTTTTGGGCTTATGTAACAGGTATCGAGATGTCGACCCATGGGTTTACCCATGTTTAGGCCCATTTTGTAATGTACAAATAGAAAGCTAGGAGATGTAAGTAGTGTGTGAAAAAGGGTGTGATGCTAAGTGCTAAGAGCAAGTGATAGTTGTACATGCTTTGTGCATATTGTGCGAGACTTGCAAGGCTAAGTGCAAGTGACTGTAAGAGATTGTGTAAAGACTTTGTGTTGTAACCTAGCTCGAGGAAGGAGGATCTGGAAAAGTGCGCGCAAATATCTTGTCCTATGCGGAGTATGACCTTGTGGATATGTGCATGTAGATGATTGACAAAAGATAATAAAGAAGACGAAGATTTGGTGGACGTAGCCCTAGGCTGGGGGTGAACCACGTATATCCTGTGTTATGATTTCTTTGTGCATTATGGTTGTTTTATGGTTCATATGATTAATGCTTAGTGCAATGATGTATGCTTAGATGAATATGATAGCTTAGTGACTAATGATGTGAATGAGATGCTATATTTGATCTATGTGGATGTGCTTAGTGCTTGAATGTGTTGAATCTTGTTGAATACTGCGTTGCGCTGTAATTAGGGTTTATCTGCGTTGTAGACAAAGGTTAAGTACCAATGAATGACAACTTCTAAGTGCTTGGTTAGAGTATTGTAATCACATATATGTGTCCCAGCTAAGGTTACAGACACTGGAGTCCTGCAACCACCCCTGCCTCTACCTCGGGTGAGACTTCATTTTCTTCGCAGGTGTTGTTGAAAGGGTCGATAGTTAGGGTTTTTTTGGTGCATTATTGAAGCATTGAACCCTGGGTCTTCCCCTGTGCCAAAAAATGGTTCTGTTGTTGGGACCTGAAACTATCATTGTTGGGAACTAAGGAAAAGAAAGAAATCTATGTGCATAGATCTGTTTCTTTAGTGTGAAGTGTTATACTTGATTTACGAAGTTTTGTGCTAAGAAAGGAGGAAGATCTGAGGAAAAGAGGTAAGATCGGTGAAATTTTTTGATTAAAGAGGTAATATCTAAAAGATTTGTTCTTTGATAAAGGTAGGATAAGTGGAAATTTATGTTTTGAAAGTATGGATCTAGGTATGTTTGATAAATTTTGTCAATAAAGAAGGTTTGATATGAGTAGATCTTATAGAAATAATGAAATATATGTTATTCCTATGCATAGAAAGAATGTTTGGACTAATAAATGGATGCAGGATCCTAGGAATAATTTTTTAAAGGTTATCTACCACGATCCTAGTGCACAGTACAAGAAAGGCTAGGGATCATTTAAGAGGAAGAGAGGATTAACCCTTTTTTGCAGCTACAGAAGGTCGGGCCATCTTGCTAAGGATTTCCCTGATAGAAGAACTAGTTGTCTTTGTTGTAAAGCTATGGACCATGAAGTTCTGGATTGCCCTAAAATGATTGCTAAGGTTGAAAGAATGAATATGAGACAAGAAAACCCTCAGAAAGGCCAAGAAACTGAGACCATGGCAGAACCCCAGAAAGAATCAGAGACCTTACTACTACAAATGAAAGAAACCTTGAATGACCACAGAGATATAAACTTATCAGAGATATTCAAAGAGAAAGAGTGCATAGAGACAAGAATAGGAGACTTTGACATAGACTGTGTTCTGGATGAGGAGACACAGGTGAATATTATGACAGAAATAACTTGGGAAATTTTAGGAAAGCCTGCTATGATTCCTTCATTGGGAGGAATACGATTATTTAGAGGAAATATGATAACCATATGTGGAATACTTACCCAGACTTCTATGAGAGCTCATGGCACTTCGACATAAGAATAATTTGAGGTTTTTAAATTTATTGAGAACAACGCCTCATTTTCTATGTTATTAGGAAAAACTTGTATTGAGAAAGATTGTATCTGAAGAAAACAAGAAGAGGAAGATCTAGAACAAAACAAGAAAGAACTAAGAGACTTCATGGCTAAGAGAATAGCACATTTACTGGAAGAACAAGAAAACCAAACGAAGCTACTGAGGACCAGAAATCTAGATGTCAAAATTGAAAGAACAAAAGTAGACGTGAAACACCTATCTGTACAAGAGAGTAGAGCACCTACCCCAGACAGAGAAGAAGTATTGACCTTGAACCCTACGAAATACAATCAACATCGTGAAGTTACTATTCTAAGAGGAGATCAGAATCAGAATGGGAAGAGGAACCCAGTAACACAGATCACAGGGAAGAAGGCTAGAAAGCTCAGCAAGAAGAAAGCAAAGTTGGAGAAATTACAGGAAGTTCCAGAGAAGACTTCACAAAAGGAAGGTCTCCAGAATTCGACCTTCATCGGAATATCAGAGCAACTCAAATTGGCACTTCTCCATGGCAGAGCGATATGACCATTGGAGGCATTATAATCATTATCTTGACGTTCCCGAATGGTTAGAACAACAGTTATGATCAGAAAGCTCGCCATTGAACCGTTGGGACCGCGTCGTAACGGACAGAAGTGCATTAATGAAGGATTCTTGTCCATTGGAAGGATCCATTACATCGTTGTCCACTTATCCCGTCAATTGTTGTGCCGAGCACACTTTCATGAATTGTATCTGAGCCAACAAGAGAACTCATTGTTACTACATTGTGCTTATTGAGACCTTTCCATCCATTCTATTGCATTGAGAAATTGTCCATCATCCTGAGATATCTGATCTCGAGCGTTCATGTCGAACGAGCTCAGCATTGTTGTTTGCACCCAATTCGTCACTTGGCGAGCAAATAAAGGGTGCTTACATGCCCTGTTGGGTCTTGCAGAGCATGAAAGCTGTAGAGGAAAAGGTTAGAAAGATAAACAACAATACTATAAACAAAAACAAACTGAAACAAACTAAAACTATGAGCATATGCAAAAATAAATAAAAAAGACAACAAGACTCATATCACCAATATTTTGAGTTGGTCTATTGATGAAATCCAGAACACAATGAAGAAAGGGAACTGTGGTTCCTTCTTCCTCCAAAAGAAGGCTCTTGAGGCCCTCACAACTTGCTCTCCTTACAATGAAAAAGATGAGAATGATGGTGAAAGAACTCCAAGCATATCCACTCAAGAGAGAGGTAGATAGCCCTATGAAATGGTGCCAAATGTGTTTTTGCCAAAGAATGAGTCCTTAGCAATCTTAGCAGCATAACAATACATATAATTCCTTGAGAAAATGATGGTTCTTCATGGGTTTTTATAGCATGGCATTGGGTGATTATGTAACCTCTTTGGAGTGTGAAAAGGGGCTCTTTAGGGCTCAATTAGGTCTTTGACCAGCCTACCATGCGGATTCAACTCGGATTTGATGTCAAATCTACTTGGGAGCTGATCCATTAGTGGTTGGGAGGCCGACCAATTTCAATAAATGCGTCGTTTAGCAGGTGCGCGGGTTTTTTGCCTAACAGTCGCGCATCGTGCGCATATGCGCGCATTGTACGATGTTGTTCCGCGCATATGCACGCGCACCCAAATTCTGTAAAGCGCCCTTCAATTTTTGGTTACTTTGTATAGTTTTTGACCATTTTGCAATGCTGTGGAATTAATCCAGTGCCATGAATGACTTCATTCCTGTTTTGACGATGCGGAGTTCTTGTCACCATGTGCGGACGAAATTTCAGTGATAACAGATGCCCCCTGATGAATGAGGTTAGGAGAATACGTATAGCCGAAATCCATCAATGTTTCTTGTAATGAGAATGGTGTTGTAAGGAAGAGCAAGAGTGTGACCGTGTAGAGAAATCCTTTGGAGAAGAAAGGAACTAGTAGAACCCGACCTTCCAGAAGGTGCGTAACAATATACAAATGTGTACAAATGAGGCAGGCATGCCCCATGATCGTGTTTATGTAACTCTGAAAAAAGATGACTGAAGTGTTGGTGTAGACAACTGCAGTGCCCTCGGGGGAGGTAATGATAAAGGCAGAAGAGAATTCTGCAAAGGAACATATTCTGAACGATAGGAAATGGTCGCAGTAACAAGCAGCAACAATGATGCGAGCAGTGACAGCCCTGTCAAGTTCAGAGGTCTTCGGCAACTGATAGTAATAACTGCAATAGTCGCAAAGTAAGACCCACCGCAACATGAGAAATTGTTGGCGTCGAATGTTATGGGGGTCAACGACATCAGGGAGCAATGGTGTTTCCCCCTGTGCCATCCGAGATCTCTCATGGAATAGAAAATGAGAATCAAGATACTGTCGCCCTTCTGGAAAAGTGTGTTGATGTCGAAAAAAAGGGAGACGCGACTCCCAGGAGCAAAGGGCTCCGTGGAATCTACAGAGGTGAAGAAGTGGCAGAGGTACATGGACGAGGTCAAGAAGTGGGAAGAATCAATACTGCCCTTGGCTGGAGGATGTATGAGATAAACAATGGCCGCAACCATGTGACAAGGTCGAGTGTCAGGGGGATGCCAAGACCGAGGATAAGTTGTGCCAGAGGCAGGACAAGGTGAACAAATTCAGAGGATAAATGGTAAGTGACCTGGGTAGTTCTCTGAAGATATGGATGATGCCGGCAAGGGTAGATGATAAGTAATGCTCCAACCAAGGGTGACATGGGTTGTGTGTGGCCAAAAAGGAAGCAAGTCGCTAATGGTGACGACAAAAGAACATGTAATAAAGGCGTTTGTACAATAAAGAATGAATAATTTTGGGGGAAAATGTACAAATACAGAAACGGGTGCCCCAGTGTGAAATGAGTGCCCCAGGGAGGGCATAAATTTCTTGGAAAACTGATGGAGGGTGGGGGCCCCATCGGTGAGTTTCTGTATGAGGTAGGTGAAACAAAGATAGGTTCGCAGGTGGGAAAACTGATGGTGGATGAAATGGTGGGTTCGTGATCCTGCGGAGGTGCAGGTAAAAAGAACATAACCATAAAGCGATGATGTGGGAGTCCATGTGGGAAAGCCAGCAAAATGAGGAGAAGGAGTATGTGGTTGATCTGCAACATGATGAAAGACTATCGGGACTCCCATCCATAAAGGGTGATGAAGAACAGCATGAGTTTCAAAAGTGCCAAAAGGTGCTATGAATGGGACAACTCATGTGGGTGATAATGCTACTGGGTTACAGTACTGAAGACACAAAGGGAGGTGTGAGTACTGCAGAGCCGGGAATGGGTATCCTACCGGCCAATATCAGAGGGTGTGACTGGAAATGTAAATGCAATACAGCGGGAGAGACTACATGCCAGTGCTGAAGATATACCTGAAGGAATGATGTTGAGAGATGATGATCACATACCTGCACATCGAACAACCAAATACCCAAAGTGAAAAATATCTGAAGAGAATCAAAGATATGAGCATGTATTTGACAAATGTGACTATGCACGTGTGTACCTGACCATGATATGAGAAAAAGGCACCCTAGGGGCCTAGGACGAAAAGTGACCCAGGGATAGCCAGGATGTAGGCGGCGGGATGTTGATCATGTGGCTGAAGACGGTTTGAAAAATGGACGCCGTGGGCTCCCTGAATGGTGAGTGGAAGTTTGGCAAAAGGCCTATATATAGCTGTAGGGCCCACATTGCCACCTCATTTGTACCTGCTGCTACAGTGAGTTTTCGAGCAGATCCAGAGGAGATTGGGTGATTCAGGGAGCATGAGGTATCCGATCAATGGTGTGCGAGTTGCAGGTTAGTGGTCTGCTCGTCCTGCATAGAAATAGGTTTCTAATTTTTGGGCAGGGTAGGTATGGGGGCCCGTACAGGGGGTTTAATAGGTTTTGGACTAGGGTGTGGGCCCACATGTGCGGGCGATTCAGTGGAAGGCGCGCATACATGCGTGCCTGTCCACTGAATAAACGCGCATTGGTGCGCGTGAGGGGGAATTTAAGGCGCGCCCTAGGGGCGCACCTGTGAGCGTGACAGGCGCGCACGAGTGCGTGCTTGTGGGGTGAACATGCACGCATTAGAGCGCACCTGTAAGTTTTGACAGGCGCGCACTAGAGCACGCCTGTAGGATGAACAAGCGCGCATACGTGCGCGCCTGTATAGTGAACAGGTGTGCATGTGTGTGCGCCTGTAGGTGGAGAAACTGCGCCTAAGAGGCAAGGTTGAGGGGTAAAAAGGGAGTCTTTTTTATGCATTGGATGGCTGCATAAGCTGACATAGGACTTTGTTTTTGTGTGTAGGTGACCAGCAGTGATTATGGATGTGCGATGGCACGAGCGAGACTGGTCGCAGCTACGAGATGTTGTGGCCAATGTAGGGCCAGCGGTTCGAGCGTCTCTAGCACCCAGTGGGTTGCTAAAGTTTTTTGAGTGCCCGTTGATACGGGCACAGGAGTATTTACTCCAGTTCCTGCTCCAGATGTGGAGCCCAGATTTGCACTGTTTCCTCGTGCGAGGAGAGCAGATCCCCTTCACTGCGGTGGAGGATATATACCTCTTGACTGGACTCCCCTTCCGGGGAACGCTGCTACYGGCAGAGCCTATGCTGTCGAGGGATACATCTCTGCGGGAGGTCGCCGAGCGATATTGCTCAGGCGAGCACTACATGTCTGGGACTGTTGTGAGTATTAGTGGTATAGATGCCTTGTTGCATCGTTGCATATCGGCGATGATTGTTCGGGTGTATGGGTCACGGGCGACCCATCGGATCAGTGGTGGCGAGCTGCTATTGATGGAGAGGGTGGTGGTGGGTCGTGAGTGGTTCGCCTGGGGTTTGACACTACACGTGCGGATGATCACGTAGCTGGACCGTTGTCGGTCCACAGGTACCGGGGAGTTTTCTTTTGGATCGATCCCGGTAGCCTATTTCTTGGAGAGGGTGTCGATGTTGCACTCAAGGGTGTTATTAGAGGCACCAGGGGTACGAGAGCCACGTTTGAGGCGGTGGTCCGCGATTTTGGTTCTCCACGGTGGTGGCGAAGGCGGGCATTATTTTACGGTGCAGGCGGCGCAGATATGGCGGCAGATGCCGCAAGTCATACTTCAGTTCCCTTATGCTGGGGTGGACTTCCGGGGGGACCCGGACATGGTATTGCCTCCTGGGGAGGTATTCGACCATCGAGGTATGCTGTGTATTTGTATGTTTTTTATTTATGTTATCTTTCGATTTATCAGTTCATATGTATGATGTATAGACACTGATACGATCTGTTGTTTGTTGCTTTGTGCATGTGCAGATTTGGCACCTCGCGGGCGCGAGGTGGAGTTGTATAGAGCGCCAGCTCAGCGAGAGCGGGAGAGACCACCGCGTGGAGGGAGGCGTCAGCGGGATGAGGCTGCTAGGGGACCAGCAGAGCCCGGGAGACTGGCGCAGAGGTGTCGTTTTGATGACCCTGGTGCAGGGCCATCGCATGCTCCTCCGGCGGCGGCCGGAGGTGATTTTGATGACATACGCCGTCGTTTAGAGACGGTTTTACAGGACGTGCCTGAGGGCATGTGGATCCGTATCTAGGATGAGGGGTTCCTGGAGCAGTGCATAGGGTTACTGCCACCATGGCGGGGGATAGTGCGACGAGCAGTTGTGCTCGCCGCGATGACTAGCGGACGCCTACCGCCTGGGCAAGGAGGTCCTGCGGATGTTCCACCACCATCGCCTGGGGCTGGTGGGGGTGGGCCACCACCTCCTCCTGAGGGAGGAGCAGCTGGGGGTGCGATAGAGGCACCCTGATGTATATTGTAGATCTTTTTTGATTATATAGTCTGGTGAGCCGATTTTTGGTACCGAGATGTGGCACATGCCTGCGGGCCGATGTATATTTTTTGTATGTAAACATTCGGATGGCCGGAGAGGCCGATATATATATATATATATATGAGTATACATATTTTTGAGATCCAAAGGTGGTTTACGTGTGTTTTTTTTTATGATTATGATGTGTATTCTATCGATATGATGTGACAGGATGGATGAGATGTTTATGTATGTGTAGCTTGATGTGATATATGCCAATCTAACACCATGTTAGCTATTTCATCTGTTGTTTGATTCAATTCTCTTGGAATATGTGTAAATGTAATGGAATCAAAATGTCGAGATAATAATCTAACCTGCAGGTATTTTCGAAAGAGGCACGGATCACGTACACGGTACACATTGTTGAGCTGGAGAACGACTAGCTGGGAGTTGAGGAAAATGCTAAGGTGATGAATATGATGATGCTCGACGTCGGTTAGGAGGCCAATGACAGCAGTGTATTCAGCTTGGTTGTTGGTTGCTGGTCCCAAGCATATGCCGCTTGAATGTAGCATTTCATGTGATGGGGTGTAGAGAGCCCAAGCAGCCGAAGCGAGATTTTGTGTCCAACAGCTGGCGCCATCATCATAACCAATGGGGTATGCTGGTGGAGGAGTCATCTGTCAATAGCACAAAGGATAGTTTAGATGAGAGGGTAGGAGGAAAAAGATTAAAAATACTAAACAAGAAAAAGGTAACCTAAAGTAGAATGACTACTTCTAAGCATAAAATTTCTTGAGGTACAACCCATTGACGGGTTCTTTGAGTGAGAGGCCTTCAGGGGAGGCCAGGATGTATGCGCCTTTGGTGAGGCAATGTTGGATGATGTAAGGGCCATGCCAAAGTGATTCGAATTTGCCCTGGCCAAAGGTATCATGGGCGATGTCATAGGCCAAGACGAGGTCGCCTTCGCGGAATGATCGAAGGTTGACATGGCGATCAAAGGTAGCCTTGGATCGATTCTTAGCTGCCTCATTGTTCTGTAATGAAGATCGACGATCTTCATCCAGCGACTCCAAGTTCAGCAAGCGCTGCTCCATTGGAGCAGTGTCAGGTAAAAGCTCAATTGTGGTGTGAAGAGTGGGGATTTCGAACTCGATGGGAAGAGTTGGCTCGACCCCATGGACTAAATGAAATGGCATGAAACCCGTAGCGGTATTTACTGCCGTTCGATAAGCCCATAGTGCGGAAAATAACATATGATTCCAATTGGTTTTATGTTTATTCACCGTGTGCTGTAACATGGTCTTGAGGACTTTGTTCACTGCCTCGACCTGTCCATTTGACTGAGGGTAATATGGTGAGGCAAACTCGTGAGAGAAGCCTAACCGAGATGAGAGTTCGATGAAGATCTCATTCTCGAAGTGTTTCCCATGGTCGGAAACAAGTTGGAGTGGTACACAAAAACGTGATATGACGTGGTTAAAGAAAAAATGCGTTGTTGTGTCAGCGGTGTTGTTAAAAGTGGGCATAGCTTCGGCCCATTTGGTGAAGTAATCGACGGCGACAACAATGTATTTGTGACCATTGCTAGAGGGGGGATTACAAGTCATGAAATCGATGCCCCATTTACAAAAGGGGCCCGCAGTAATGACAGGGTGAAGAAGGGCGGGGGGGGCTCGGGCTTTGTTGGCATAGAGCTGGCATTGCTCACATCGTTTTACGGCATGAATGCAATCGTGAAATAAGGTAAGCCAAAAATAATCGGCTCGGATAATCTTCTGAGCCGTGGAGATACCCGAAAGATGGCCCCCACATGCGCCACTATGGCAGTCGTTTAAGACTCTGTCGGCCTCGTCAATAGTCAGGCAGCAACAAAGAATGGTGTCGACGCCACGCCTATATAGGATGTCACCGATGAGGAGATAGCGGGGGGCCTGATGGCGAATGCACCGACGATCATCTCGTGATAAATGGTTACCGAACTTTTGAGTTCATAGGTAGACGAGAAGGTCGCCATACCAAGGGTCATCGGAAGCGATGTAAAAGAGATATTCGTTAGGAAAGTCAGTGTTGACGGGGGCACTGGGTGTGTCAGAGGGAAGGGTTGTGACAAGTTCAGCAAGAACGAGGGCCTTATTACTCTTAGGTGTTGAGAACTCAAGGTCATACTCTTGAAGGATAACGATCCATCGAGCGAATTTGTCGTTAACTTGGCGACGGCTGAGCAAGTATTGCATAGGGTTGGAATCTGCGATGACCTTGGTGGTGCGAAGCAGAATGTAATGGCGCAGTTTTTGGACTGTAAGGACAACTGCTAGAGCAATTTTATCTTCATGTTTGTACTTCAGGGGTGGTCTTGAGAGGTTCTTACTGACGTAGTAAATGACGTGCTCACGATTGTCATCTCCGAGCTAGACGAGGATGCCGGCTACTGATATAGCTAATGCTGATACGTAGAGGATGTAGTCGCGGTTGTAGTCAGGTGCACTAATTAGAGGTGCATTGGAAAGCGCCGCTTTGAGATCATCAAACGATTTTTGGGCATAGTCATCCCATTGAAAAGGGATGTCGTGACGTAGTAAGCGAAGGAAACCATGTGCGCATATAGCGTAATCAGGAACAAAGCGTCGAAGAAAGTTGGCTTTTCCCTGTAGACTCTGAATTTGTCATAAATTTCGAGGAGGTGGAATTTCGGTGATGGCTTTTACTTTGAGGGGGTCCACGGTGATACCGCTTTGTGAAACAATAAAACCAAGGAGGCGCCCGGCGGTGACGCAAAACACACACTTGAGAGGGTTCAAGCGGATGTTGTACTGACGACACCATTGAAAGATGATTCGTAAATCATTGAGGTGTTGGGTGCGCTTCTTAGATCGAGCAGTGAGGTCGTCCAAGTAGGCGAGGATGATTGCAGCCAGATCATGAAAGATGTATGTCATAGCCCACTGAAAAGTTGTGCCAGCATTTTTTAAGCCGAACGGCATGACGCGATATGCAAAAGTACCCCACGGGATAGTGAATGCGGTTTTGTATTGATCGGCTGGGTGGATTTGAATTTGGTTATAGCCAGAGAATCCGTCCATAAAGGAGAGAGCCTCATGGTCAGCGCAATCGTCAATAATCTGATCGATGAAAGGCGTTGGAAAGTTGTCCTTGGGACATGCGTTATTGAGATCGCGAAAGTCGGTGCAGACGTGGATAGAGCCCTGTTTTTTGTCGACGGGTACAGGGTTGGAAACCCATGAAGTATAAGCGATGGGGTAAATGAATCCGGCCGTACGCAATTTGTCAATTTCGGCTTTGATGGTCGTGGCCTTGGATGGGTGTAGCGGTCATTGTTTCTGGCGAACTGGTGTGATGTCAAGCCAGGTGTCGATGCGATGTTCGACGATAGAGGGGTCGAGGCCAGGAATCTCTGTGTATGACTAGGAAAAGATATCCCTAAATTCCTGGAAGAGGGCTTTATATGTGGCGATTTCCTGAGGAGTGCAAGCAGCTCCAATGATGATTTCTTCGACGTTGCCCGGTTTAATGGAAATGTCGATTTTGATGGTGGGGGAAATGTTGGCCAGGTTACCTTCTTCAAAAGCGTCAGGTGCAGGAATGGAATTGTTGAACCAATCGATAGGCCCTGATGGGATAAAGTCTTTGGTTTCGACCGCGTAAATAGGATTGAGGCTAGGAGGCATGAGGGCTTCCTGCGGAAGGAAGAGAGCACGATGATGTAGTGCGTCCCAGGGAGAGTCCAGGCGTTGTAGTTCTTCCAGTATGTCTTCGTCACATTGGAAACGATGGGAATATAATGGATCGTGAGGAGTGATCTCAGTGGTAGTATGATTGCCCCCTGCTGAAGAAATAGAAGGGGTGATTCTAGAAGAGAGTGAGGGTTCACTCGACATAAACCATATATTGAGGTACTGAGGGGTACCCATGGTGGTGGGATGGTGAGTCTCCGTAGAGGAATGAGTAGGAGAATTGGGTGGGTTACGGGGTAAATCCTCAGATACGTCATCTAAGAACCATGGAGACGTAGGGAGTGCCTCGGGCTCGGGAGAACTGACGTGATGATCTTCCAGTGGCAAAGTAAGGTCAATAACTGCCTCTGTGAGTCGGTGCAGTGGGGCCAATTGACGTTGCCTATATGTTGTGATCATAGGACACTGGTAGGTGAAATGAGCCAATGAATTTCAAAGAGAGCAAGGACATCTCATGCGTTCATTGACGGAAGTGGTGACATAGCGAATGTCAGTGATTTTTGTTGTGGAGGACATGGCAGGGCGTGGGTTGTTCTGAAAGTCTTGGCTTATGATAGCTAATGCCTGTCGGAAATGAGGCAGTGCTAGACAATGATCGGTGTAATGGCCATACTCAGAACAGATGGCACACGCGAATTTGGTCCTCAACCCTTTACTACTGGAAGGTCGAGTGGAGGCAGGAGTAATGGGTGGTGTGGGGGTTGGATTGGGGGGAATCAAATTCCGTAATTCCGGTAATGATGGGAAGTTGTTGGTTTGGTGACCCTCTTTGTCACACAACATGCAAGGTGGTGAGATGCACGGAGGAAGTGGAGTTGAGGGCTCCTTCTTCTTTCTCCTGCCCCCAGCGGTAGCAGGGGGGGTAGGGAGTATGGGGGGGGTGGAAGTAGTGGGGGTGAGGACAGGAATCGTCATTGGGATTCCTTCCTGAGGGCGAGGGATCATCGCAGGTGGGTGTAAATACCATACTGGGATAGCTAACACCATATTGGGTAGTGTGAGCATTGCGGCTACCTGGAAAGCTTCAATACCGGGTGGAGGGTAAAAGAAGGGAATTTGAGTGAGGGGTCGGGGAACTGTCTCCCAAATGGGACTAGGCCCTTGAGGGGATGTGGATTTGTGGACTGGAGGGGTCGACGAATGCGCAGGAGGCTCCAGTGGAAGTGGTGTTGCGACTGTTGAGACGTCAGGAGGGACTGAAGCCTCCTGAGGAGGATGAGCATCCTCTGGGTGAGTTCCGTTAGATGAGATGATGCATACTTGACTAGGGGGAAGGAGTGGTGGTGTTCCATGGTACGTCCCTAACAAGGATGGGTCTTTGAAAATACCAGGACCCATATCGACGAGTGGATATATGTCTTGGTTGGTGTGGATGAGGGGAAGAATGTTATCGAGGTTGGCAGAGGGGTTGGGTTCATAATGTGACAATTGGTCGACGGTTACAATCTTTCCGTTGTGGGGGAACATGATTGTCTGAAAGACGGAAGATGCCACTGCCTTCATAGCGTACATGTAGCTACGTCCGAACAAGATATTGTAATCGAGTTGAGCTTCGATAACTTCGATGTCAATGAGGATAGTTTTTCCTCCGAGTTCAACGGGGACATTTTGGAAGAGTCCTTCGGGAGATGATGGTCATCCGTTGTAAGCTCGTAATGTGATGGCGAAGTGTATGAGTTCCGGGGAACCAAGTTTCTACCATACTGTTTTGGACATGATGCATGTAGATGCTCCTTCATCTATGATACACCAATGGAGGGTGATGTTCCGTATTTTTACTGGTACTTGAATAGCGACTGCAGCGGGAAGACGCGGTTCTCAGCTATAGAGGTCAAAGGTGATGAGTCGAGTATCAGCGGGGTCGACTGCTCCCAAGGCGGAAAGTAGTGATTTCCGCTGCGTTGGACAAGTCTGGAGGACTTCCAACACTGACATGGCAGCCGGGGATTGTGCTAAGTCATCTACCAAGCTGCAGTTATGCGCTGCCCTAGCCTGTGGATTGTGAACATTCTTGCGCAAGGGGATGCGAGGGATGCGTAATGGTAGTTCGGCGGACGGGCGAGGGGGTACCATCGGGGGTCTCGGTGGTGTAGGGTTTGTCTCTGAGGAGATGGGAGGAGACTCAGTTGGATACTGACGATTCCGTGTTTGCAAAAGAATTTCTTCCTCACTGGTGAGGAGAATTGTTCGTTCTACTGGATTGTTGGGGTTGTGATATTGGCCCACCTGAGGTGGGGGATGCTGCGTGTCCTGTTGGGTGTTTATGACACCTTGATGTGGGATAGGATTTTTCAGTACGGCTGGAGTGGGTTGTTGCGCGTATTGTTGTTGTGCCTGCTGAGGGTCAGGTTACGCTGGGGAGGGGGGGAGGCTCCCAGCGTCTTTCAACCTTTTAAAATCAGCAATCTGGGGGCAATGGTGAGTGTAATGACCGTACACGCCACAAAGAGCACAAGGGTGGATGGTTTTAACAGTATTCCACCCTTGGCGTTTGTTGTTATTGCCCCCTTGGGGGTTTTGGTTCCCTTGGTTCTGGTTTCCCCCAGTGGGTTGATGTTGTGGGGGTTGATTCCCGCCTTGACCAGGATTATTGTTATTCATGTTCCTTCCTTTCCTCTTGGTATTGTTTGATGGATGGGTGGGGTTGGCTGTATTTAATTGTTCAAAATTCTCGTATTGTTGAGCGGCGGAAGGCTGAACAAAATTTACCCCCGCATGTGGATGTGGGGGAGCCATGGGTTGTGGGGGACCAGGAAAAGGGAAGTATGGATTTTGTGGTGGTCCCGATCCGTAAGGCACATAGGAAAGCGTTGTGCTTTCACTAGTGCTATAAGTTGATGTCGAGGGAGTACCACTGTTTGTGGGAATAGGTGGATGTATGGGGGGTGTCGGTGGTGGTCCACTGATGGGTGGAGGTATAGCAACAGGATATGGCTGTTGATAAGAGGGTGAGGGGTAATAAGGAGTGCCCCCATATACCGGCAGGTATTGGGGTGTTCCATACATCGGTGGGGGTTGGGGTTGTGGACTATGGTGTGTTGTGTTACCGATTAGTCCGTCTGCTGCATGAGACATCCCAGGTTTGTCTTGGCCAAATGGTGTCGGTTTTGGAAGATTAGGAAGTACTGTATATAAGTACCCTGACTGTGCATAAATGAGGTCATACTGTTGGGCTTTACTGATGGCTTCCTCTTCAGATTGTGGGAAGGCGGAAGCGACATCCTTACCAAGGAGAGTGACAAGTGATCTAAGAAACCAGTCAAGACATTGTTGTTTGGTGGTTTCCGCTTTACACAAACTACATCGCCTACACCACTCATGAATGTGGTCAGCGATGTGGGTGGCTGAGGTCTGTTTGAATTTAGATAGTAGTTCTAGACCATTGTCATGGCGGATGGGTAGTTGGAAAAAGGTCAAGAAGGCTTTGGCCAATGACTCAAAGGTCGTATGAGACCCGGATTTTTCTTCGACATACCATTTGGTTGATGGGACGGTAAGTGTGCGTTGAAATAGTCCCAGTCTGATGGAATCATCCATAATGATATTGGAAGAACACCATAGATGAAAGGTCATGACATGGTTGGCGGGGTCGTCCCCTGCCTTTCCTTCAAACTTTGGTATGTCTGAAGGAAGTTTGGTTGGCATTGCAGGCCATGTGGCGTCATGCAATATAGGATCATTAGTGAGCTTGGTGAGATCCGGAATGTTGAGAGAGGCCAAGTATGGCATTTGTAGTGGGGGTGGAGGGTAGGCTCCGACCATGGTGTGTTGTGAACCTGACCCTTGATGGGGACTAGGTGGGTTGGTGCTCCCTCCTTGAGAGGAAGTGGGTCCTCCGCTTCCGTGCAAAGGAGAGCTAGTGGACGGATGACCTTGGGAAGTGGACCCAAGTAAGGTAGAACCAAGCAAAGTTGATCCTAGGATGGTAGCACTCACAGGAGTGTGTGAAGGAGGTACCGATGAATGAGTACGACCAGATATTCCCCCTAAGATAGGTGGGAGATTGAGAAAGCGTCGTGAACGACGGGGGTTCTGTGGTTCCCCAATGATGTCAGACTAATTGTGTGCAACAAATGGTGAGAGAAATATAGAACCAAGAGTCTTTGCTAAATGTTTACACAATATATATATCAAATTCAAACTGTAATTAGATGTGTATCATGCATAAAAGAAACATATATGTGGGTAAGAGGGTTTTGTCTGCGTGGGAGGGAACAAAAAGAAAGAAAATGCTCGTGTCCTAGAAGACGTAACGTCCTTCCTCTCAAAAAGCACTGGGCCTTCCAATAGCTCTCAACAGTGGGGTCTGAAGTCACCGGAAGAGACACTAGTGAAGGATGAAATAACTGGTTATAATGAGGGGTAGAGGGGGCAATATCCTGAAAGAGTTGGTGATACTTCCCAATAGCCACACAAAATCCAATCAAGGTGCGATTGCAGCCCACAACCGCCACCTGGGTAGATGTCCTAAAGTTGGTCACTAGGTACCTCGGTCCAAGTGCAACATTTAGATTTTTGGCCTAAGAAATGGGTCACGGGCTGGATCCCGTCCAAGAGGTGGGTGCCTCAAGGGGGGACGCACAGAACAACTGGACCTTGGCCTTCGACCCTTCACGGGTATCTCCCTGCCTTATGGTGATTGGAACACTGGACTTGGAGG
>ML776716.1:1500804-1511135 GCA_009831015.1 Picea engelmannii | reverse complement strand
GAGGAGTGCAAGCCTCTCCTTTGACTACTCGTGGATCCGTACCATCTCGAGTTGCAGATGAGAAAATAACCAAGCATCGAGATGACTTGGAAAACGTGAATTTAATCCCTTCCATCCTGCCTGACTACATCCCGCCTCTGGCTAGCATGGTGAATCGTGACAGTGTCCCTGGGGACTTCAACTACACCTTGGTTACTACGTACCTCTCGAATGGGATACGCATAGGCAAGATTCATCTGGATAAGATCACAACACTAAATATCAGTGACTTTAACCTAGGGGATGGCAAGAACTTCAGCATGCTCACTCCTCACAAGTATTTGACTAGGACGAAGGGGAAGAAGTCAAGGATAATCCCCAAACCATGGACTATGGACCTCGTGCAGTCCACCATCCTGAACATGATGAAAATACCCCATCTTGGAAGGTACCAGGAGGTTAATGTGTGAATTAAGCTCCTGTTGTCAAGATTCCATGGCGATTATTTGTGGCTATACAGACGCATCACCATCAATTTGGCGTTGATCCATCAGATCACCATATCGAGCATGCAGGGACCTGAACCACAAGAATTTTACCCAAGGAAGGTTGCAGATTGTGCCCTGGCGTAGAATATTAAAGATACATACGACGATTAGGAGAAGGGGAAGCGAGGCTACAAGGTAGCCTCAATCCAGAATGGTGCAGTGCACTTTGCTTTCTAATTGATTGTTGGTAAGATAGTTTGGAAGAACAGACCCATGCAGGTCACAGGGTTTGTTGTTGACCTCAAAGGGAAATGTGTGGAGGAGCTACGAATGAATTGGTAAAAGTACTTAGTGAATGAGTTATACCAAGACTGTCGTGAAGATCAAGATCAAGGCTATGAGTTCCATTTTAGTTGGTTGTTGATCCTCATCATGTTCATAGCTTGGGAGATGATAGAAGGTGAGACCTTCCCTAAACTAGAGGCATCTGAACCCTTAGCTGCAAATTTCACTTCGCTATGGTATTCAAGCAATGTGGTAAAACAATGGAAATAAAACGCAGTGTTCCACACCTACTACCTGTAGTTAAAGAGGGATATTGAGGTTTTCCCTCATATAATGTCAAACACTCTACACAGGTTCAGGCCATTTTTGAAGTTCCAAGCAGACAAAATTTTTATCTACATCACTACGTGTGGAGACAAACACAAAGAAGTACTACAGAGTTATTACAAACTCACAGAGGAGGACCTAGAAGAAATAACTAAGGAGTGGCCTACAGAGCTCCTTATCTCTATTGACCCCATAGAACTATCTGATCTCGAACTAATTGGAAGCCCGATGATCACTCATGAATGGCATGATACACCTGGAACTAGCAGAAGGAAGAAGACAAAAGAAGTCCAAAAGTTGAGCATTGCATCAGAAGAAACTGCATTAGAATCACTTGGAAGAGGAGGTGATGACGAAGTAAATAAAGAAGAGAACAATGGAAAATAATATCAGTAAAATAAAGATGAAGTAACACCGCCACAGAATCCCCCTGATGATGCAGAGCCATCTCACAAAAGAAAGGTTTCTCCCACGAAACCCACATCACGGAAGAAGTCAAAAGATAGTAAGACCAAGTTGCAGACTGTGCTCATGCTCGATGACTTCAACTTCATCATCGCAGCTATATCAGATGCTTAAGAAGATCTTTTGCAGAGAAATGAAGCTAAGCAAGAGACCATGTATGAGAAAATTGAAGCAGAACTGCGAGGGGTACAGCAGTCCCTTCACTCCAACTGTGTAGTGTCCATTGCGCCCCTGCCATAAGAAGAAACAGAGTTGGGAGATGAGCCTACCCAACTTCACAAACTAGCCGATGCGACTAAAGCTCGCCTTCGTTGCGCACAGGAAGAAATAGAATAGTCCATGGTGGCCCTGAAGCAAGCACAAGAGGAAGTAATAGAGCAACGCAGGGTTGCGTAGCAGGAGAAGGTTGTCCTCCAAGAAAAATTTGAAGAGGAAAAGGCGCAGATCCAGCATGAGAAAGAACAGATGCTTATGAAGCAGGATGGATTAAAATAAGCAGACAGCAGATAACTTCTCTCTATGACGAGCTTAAAGAAAAAGGAGGAATACCTAATGGAGCATCAAGTAGCACAGCTTGCTGAAGCCATCCAGCAGCTTCAACAGAGAATAGTATATCTAGAGCTACAAATAGTGTTAAGTACTCCACGGGATGTGAGAGACCAAAGAGAAGACACTGCCCATAGCACAGTTGAGAGGATCAGAGCATTATCTTTGGAATGTCAATATCTTAGCATTAAAATTGCACAGACTTATGAGCGACTTAATGAGGACCCTGAACTGAAGACACTGGAGTCATAGCTCCAGGAGGCAAATCAGCAAGCAACGATGGTATAGGCATAGCTGAAGCTCTTTTCAACAATTGGGAGAATGAAACGATCCCTGGAACAACACACTTCTCAATAGCATGACCATGCCATACAGAGAAAAGTCATGGAAGTGACTCGAAGGCTCCAGCCAGTCCAAGATGCATCTTACCAACTGTTCGAAGAGATTGAAGGATGAGGAGAAGAGATGGAACAATTAGTCACTTCAGTCGAACAGCACTTAGAGGGACCTGTAAATGAGACAGTTATCCAAGAGTTCGTCGATCAGGAGGCCTTGGTGAAGCAGCATGTCGAAGCAGCTCGAGCCAGGATTGAGGCTTTTGAGGTAGAGCTACCCAGATCAAAGTGACTCGGGACGAGTCACGGGTGAGTGTTGGGGGCTTGTTGGACCTTGACCAAGTTTTGGAGATCCTTGGTTAGTTTTGACCTATTTTGGGACTTCGACAGGTTTTCAAAGGTGGAGCGCAAGTCGAAGTGGAGATCGCAGGATCTCGACCCCTTTTTAGGGATTTTTTTTTTGGTCTTATGTAACGAGTATGGGGATTTCGGCCCATGGGTTTACCCATGTTTAGGCCCATTTTGTAATGTATAAATAGAAAGCCAGGAAATTTAAGTAGTGTGTGCAAAAGGGTGAGATGCTAAGTGCTAAGAGCAAGTGATACTTGTACATGCTTTGTGCATACTATACAAGACTTGCAAGGCTAAGTGCAAGTGACTATAAGAGATTGTGTAAAGGCTTTGTGTTGTAACCTAGCTTAGGGAAGGAGGATCTGGCGAGGTGCGCACATATCTCATGTCCTATGCAGAGTATAACTTTGTGGCTCTGTGCATGTAGATGATAGACAGAAGATAATAAAGAAGACGAAGAGTTGGTGGATGTAGCCCCAGGCTGGGGGTGAACCACGTATATCCTATGTTATGGTTGCTTTGTGCATTATGGTTGTTTTATGGTTCATATGATTAGTTCTTAGTGAAATGATGTATGCTTAGATGAATACGATAGCTTAGTGCCTAATGATGTGAATGAGATGCTAGATCTGATCTATGTGGATGTGCCTAGTGCTTGAATGTGTTGAATATTATTGAATATTGTGTTGCGTTGTAATTAGGTTTTATCTGCGTTGTGGAAAAAGGTTAAGTACTAATGAATGACAACTGCTAAGTGCTTGGTTAGAGTATTGTAATCACAAATCTGTGTCCCAGCTAAGGTTGCAGACACTAGAGTCATGCAACCACCCATGCCTCTACCTCGGGTGAGACTTCATCTTCTTCGCAAATGTTGTCGAAAGGGCTGGGTATTTAGGGTTTTGTTGGTGCATTGTTGAAGTGTTGAACCCTGGGTCTGCCTCTATGCCAACGAATGGTTCTGTTGCTAAGACCTGGAACTGTGATTACTGGGAACTAAGGAAAAGAAAGAAAGCTCTGTGCATAGATCTATTGCTTTAGTGTGCAGTGTTCTACTTGACTTACGAAGTTTTGTGCTAAGAAAGGAGGAAGATCTGAAGAAAAGAGGTAAGATCAGTGAAATTTGTTTATTAAAGAGGTAAGATCTAAAATCTTTATTCTTTGATAAAATTAGGATAACTTTGTTTTGAAAGTATGGATCTAGGTATGTTTGATAAATTTTGTCAAGAAAGAAGGTTTGATATGAGTATATCTGATAGAAATAATTAAAGATATCCTATTCATATGCATAGAAAGAATTTTTGGACTAACAAATGGATGCAGGATTCTAGGAAGAATTTTCTGCAGGTTATCTACCATGATCCTAGTGCGCAGTACAAGAAAGGATGGGGATCATTTAAGAGGAAGAGAGGATTAACCCTATGTTACAGCTACAGAAGGTCGGACCATCTTGCTAAGGATTTCCCTGATAGAAGACCTAGTTGTATTTTTTGTAAAGCTATGGACCATGAAGTTCTGGATTGTCCTAGACTGATTGATAAGGTTGAAAGAATGAATATGATACAAGAAAACCCTCAGAAAGGCCAAGAAACTGAGACCATAGTAGAACCCCAGAAAGAATCAGAGATCGTACTATTACAAATAAAAGAAACCCTGAATGACCACAGAGATATCAACTTATTAGAGATCTTCAAAGAGAAAGAGTGCATAGAGACAATAATAGGAGACTTCGACATAGACTGTGTTCTGGATGAGGAAACACGGGTGAATATTATGACAGAAATAACATGGGAAATTTTAGGAAAGCCTGCTACTATTCCTTCATTGGGAGGAATAGGATTATTTAGAGGAAAGTTGATAACCCTATGTGGAAGACTTACTCGGACATCTATGAGTGCTCATGGCACTTCGACAGAAGAATAATTTTAGATTGTTAAATTTATTGAGAACAACACCTCATTTTCTATGTTACTAGGAAAAACCTGGATTGAGAAAGATCATATACGAAGAAAAAAAGAAGAGGAAGCTCTAGAAGAGAACAAGAAATAACTAAGAGACTTGATGGCTAAGAGAATAGCACACTTACTGGAAGAAAAAAAAAACCAGTCGAAGCTACTGAGGACCAAAAATCTAGATGTTGAAATTGAAAGAACACAAGTAGACCTGAAACACCTGTCTATACAAGAGAGTAGAGCACATGCCCCAGACAGAGAAGAAGTATTGGCCTTGAACCCTACAAAATACCATCAACAACATGAAGTTACTATGCTAAGAGGAGATAAGAATCAGAATGGGAAGAGGAACCCAGTAACGCAGATCACAGGGAAGAAGGATAGAAAGCTTAGCAAGAAGAAAGCAAAGTTGGAGAAATTACAGGAAGTTCCAGAGAAGACTTCGTAGAAGGAAGGTCTCCAGAATTCGAACTTTGCCAGAATATCAGAGCAACTCAAATTGGCACTTCTCCATGGCGGATTGATATGATCGTTGGAGGCATTATAATCATTATATTGACATTATCGAATGGTTAGAACAACAGTTATGATCAGAAAGCTCACCATCAGACCGTTGGGACCGCGTCGTAATGGACAGAACTGCATTGATGAAGGTTTCTTGTCAGTTGGAAGGATTTGTTACATCATTGTCTACTTATCCCATCGATTGTTGTGTCGAGCACACTTTCATGAATTGTATTTGAGCCAACAAGAGAACTCATTGTTACTGCGTTGTGCTTATTGAGTCCTTGACATCCATTCTATTGCATTAAGAAATTGTTCATCAGCCTGAGATATCCGATCTCGAGAGTGCATCTCGAACGAGCTTAGTGTTGTGGAAAAGTTAGTAGAGGAAATTTTAATCAATCTAATGGTAGAGAGAGTGATGTCCACAGTAGTTCAAGCCTCATCGATGTGAGGAGTGCAATCCTCCCCTTTGACTGCTCGTGGATCTGGACTATCCCGAGATGCAGATGAGAAAAGAACCAAGCATCAAGATGACTTGGCAAAGGTGAAGTTGATCCATTCCATCCTGCCTGACTACATCCCACCTCTGGCCAGTGCGATGAATCGTGACAGTGTCCCGAGGGACTTCGACTACACCTTGGTTATTGCATACCTCACAAAGGGGATACGCACAGGCAAGCTTCAGCCGGATAAGATCACGACACTAAATATTAGTGACTTTAACCTAAGGGATCACAAGAACTTCATCATTCTCTCTCCTCACAGGTATTTGACTAGGAAGAAGGGGAAGAAGTCAAGGATAATCCCCCAACCATGGACTATGGACCTCGCGTAGTCCACCATCCTGAACGTGATGAAAATACCCCATTTTGGAAGGCACCAGGAGGTTAACATGTGCGTTAAGATCCTTCTGTCAATCTTCCATGGTGGTTATTTGTGGCTAGACAGACGCATCACCATCGATCTAGTGTTGATCCATCAGATCACCATATTGAGCATGCAGGGACCAAACCCACAAGAATTTTACCGAGGGAAGGTTGCATACTGTACCCTGGCGCGGAAGATTAAAGATACATACAGCGATGTGGAGAAGGGGAAGTGAGGCTACAAGGTATCCTCCATCTAGAATGACACAGTCTGCCTTGCTTGCCAGTTGATTCTTGGTAAGCTAGTTCAGAAGAACAGACTCACGTAGGTCACAGGGTTTGTTATTGACCTCGCAGGGAAATGCATGTAGGGGATACAAATGAATTTGGAAAAGTACTTAGTGAACAAGTTAGGCCAAGACTGTCATGAAGTTCAGGATCAGGGATATGAGTTCCATTTTAGTTGGTTGTTGATCCTCATCACGTTCATATCTTGGGAGATGCTGGAAGGTGCAACCTTCCCTGAACTAGAGCCATCTAAACCCTTAGCCACGAATTTCACTTCGCTATGGTATTCAAGCAATATGGGAAAACAATGGAAATCAAATGTGGTGTTCCACACCTACTATCTACAGTTAAAGAGGTCTATTTAGGTTGTCCCTCGTATAACACCGAACACCTTGCACAGGTTCAGACCATTTGTGAAGTTCCACGCAGACAGACATTTTATCTACATCACTACGCGTGGAGACGAACACCAAGAAGTACTACAAAATTATTACAATCTCACAGAGGAGGACCTAGAAGAAATAACTAAGGAGTGGCCTATAGAGATCCTTATCCCTGTTGACCCTACAAAACTTTATGTTCCCGAACTAATCGAAATCTCGGTGATCACTCGTGAAGGGCATGATACACCTGGATTAGCAAAAGGAAGAAGACATAAGAAGTCCAGCAGTTGAGCAATGCATCAGAAGAAACTCCTTCAGAATCACTTGGAGGAGGAGGTGATGACGAAGTATATAAAGAAGAGAACAATGGAAAATAAGATCAGTAGAAGCAAGGTGAAGTAACACCTCCAAAAAATCCCCCTGATGATGTAGATCCATCTCACATAAGAAAGGTTTCTCCCATGAAACTCACATCGCGGAAGAAGTCAAAATCTAGTAAGACCAAGCTACAGACTGTGCTCATTCTTGATGACTTTGACTTCATCATCATAGTTGTATCAGACTCTTTGGAAGATCTTTTGTAGAGAAATGAAGCTAAGCAAGAGACCATGTATGAGAAAATTGAAGCAGAACTGTGAGGGGTGCAGCAGGCCCTTCACTCCAGCCGCGCAGTGTCCACTGCGCCCCCGCCATCAGAAGAAATAGAGTTGGGAGATGAGCCTACCCAACTCCATAGAATAGTCGATGCGACTGAAGCCCTCCTTCATCGCGCACAGGAAGAAACAGAATAGGCCACAGTGGCCCTGAAGGAATCACAAGAGGAAGTAATAGAGCAACACAGGGTTGCGCAGCAGGAGAAGGTTGCCCTCCAAGCAAAATTTGAAGAGGAAAAGGCGCAGATCTAGCATGATAAAGAACAGTTGCTCATGGAGCAGGTTGGAGTAAAAGAAGTAGTCAGCAGATCACTTTGCTCTGTGATGGGATTAGAGCAAAAGGAGGAAGACCCAGTGGAGCATCAAGTAGCACAGCTTGCTAAAGCCATCCAACAACTTCAACATAGAATAGAAAATCTAGAGATACAAATAGTACCAAGTACTCTGCAGGACATGCAAAACAAAAGAGAAGCCATTTCCCATAGCACAGTTGAGAGGATCAGAGAATTAGCTTTGGAATGTCAACAGCTTAGCAGTAGAAGTGCGCAGACTTATGAGCGACTTACTGAGGAACTTGAACTGAAGACACTGAAGTCACAGCTCCAAGAGGAAAATCAGCAAGCAGCGATGGTACAGGGGCAGCTAAATCTCTTGTCAGCCATTGAGAGAATGAAACGATCCTAGGAACAGCACATTGTTAAACAACACATCCATGCCATATAGAGAAAATTAATGGAAGTGACTCAGAGGCTCCAGCTAGTCCAGGATGTAGTGATCCGAAATCGGATTCAGAAGCCTGTTAGGGCTTGAAAAATGCTCAAAAATGAAAGTGCTCGGAATTCGACGAAACCAACACCATTGCGTCCGGCTCGTCTTCCTGATTCCGGTGGTATATTTAATTTGTCAAACGGAGTCCGTATGGAGAAGATATCGCGTTCTGACCGAAAAGTCAAACAGGCAAAAAAATGTTGACTGGGCAGTCCGTACAGTGACACGTGGCATGTCCGTACAATGACACATGGCATGTCCGTACAGGACACATGGAGGCTCCAGGGAGTGACACGTGTTAGGATGATTTGGACTTTTTGGCATGCAGTTGGACCAATCCCGAAGTGACATGTGTCACCACTAGAAGGGTGACACGTGGCACGGGTGACGTCAGCAGCTGACGTGGCAGGCTGACTGGGCAGATGTACGGCGGATGACGTGGTAGGTGATAGAGCGTACAGCAGCGACATGTGGCAGATGATGTGGACGAATCAACGGTTGACACGTGGCATGCATTGGTTGGATGTAAAGGTGCCACGTGGCCCAATCACAAGCTGCCACGTGGCACCCCGGTTTTAGTCAATGAGGACTATGTAAAAAAAAATTGGAGCCCGGGGGATTCGAACCCCGGACCTCCCACCATATAAAGCTTTAACAAAGGCTGCGCTTCCAACACGCCACCATAGTGGTTTATACTATGTAATGGATTTTAATGTATTTAAATTAACATATTGTAATGTGCTGGAGCGAAAGGGGTGGCCCGCGCTAGCGCGTGGCCACATGGTGCCATACGACCTTGCCAAGAGGGGCACGCACCCAGGAGAGGGGGCTTAAGCCCGTTGATAACTATAATATAGTTTTAAAGTGGTTTTTATAACCACTTTTGGTTTTTAACTATTGTTAGCCCATTTTTAATGTAATTAACTCATTTTTGGGAGTCATTGGGCATTTTTGGAGCCTAAATTCGTGGAGGAAGTTGGAGATGGATAACCAACTTCCCAACTATGTAACCAAGGCCATTTTGAGGCCAAGGGGGCATCTTTTGGAGAGCAATTCAGAGCAGAGATGCTGAGGCAAGCCAAGTCAAATCCAGTTTGAGGCAGGGAAGTCGTTGAGGAGGAGATGTTGTCGGACGATTTCTAAGAGCTTCGGACATCCGTTTCGCGTGTCGTCTTTTGTGAAAGATTCTAGAGATCTAGGCGAACATGACCAGATCAGTCTGGAATCCATTCGGCATTGTAATGATGTACCATTAAGCTTTCGAAAAGAAATAAAGAAGCCTCCCCCACAGAGAAAAGGCCCAGAGACGTAGGCAAAGTTGTGCCGAACTCTGTTATCAACCTGTGCATTATGGTTTGTTGTTTTTCATTGCTTTTCAGATCTGAAAATATGTTAATGGCTGTATAATTCCTTTTCTTTTCTCATTCTTTCGTTAAGTTTTCCAATGGTCAATTAATGCATGCAATTAAAAAAAAAAACTCAACCATAAGTCATTCGAAAAATCCTGACGGATCAAGTGGTATCAGAGCTAGTTGACGTTTGGATTTGAGTTTTTCATGTTAACCAGGGAAAAGCTACAGCGTGGTGAAGGAGAGCTTGTTGCAAAGAATCCATTAATTGGATTGAGAAAAAGAGCTTCTCACAGCGAGAAGATGCCATCGGAAGAAGGGATTTCTCAAGATGAGAAAGATTTCCGGAAAACATTATTTGCCATGTCGGAGATGGTGCAAGTTTTGTACGAAGATTACTTGGAACGGAAGCGTCCAGTTTTGGGTAATTCTTCAAAAGGAAAAAGTGAAGAGGAAGAGGACCAGCCTCAGATTCCTCCTTCACCTCCATCAACACCTCCTTCTTCTCCTTCTTCTTCAAGTTCAAGTTCTAAATCTAGTGAAAAGAAAAATGTGCATAAAAATAAACATGAAATGTCATTGTTAAAACTTGATGTAAAATTTGAGTTGCCCATATATGATGGTGAAGTAAATGCAGAGAAACTTGATAACTGGATCAGGCAGATGGAGGTATACTGCAGTGTGCAACAGATCAAGGAAGAGGTCACACAAATCCAGTTGGCATCGTTGAGACTTGCAGGTACAGCTCTTATCTGGTGGCAAAGCAAGCTGCAAAAAGGAACACAAAATGTG
>ML776716.1:1418320-1491434 GCA_009831015.1 Picea engelmannii | reverse complement strand
AAGAAATGTACAGAGACTGTAAAAATACAGAGTGAAAGACTCGCTAGAATGGTGGCAGCTTATCTCTGAGAAGAGATGTGACGGCTACTCGCATTCGCAAGAAGATGGTTACAATGAGGCTCTGGAGGCCCTTTTACAATAAAAGGTTACAATAAAAGGGAATGCCAAAAGTCCTAGACATCCAAAAACCTAACCCTAGGAGATGAAGCGCCAAAAGTCATGCGGGCCCCGTTTGGGTAAGTGAGTACATCAACTTCCCGAGGTCGTAACTTTTTCATACGATCTTCGTTTTAGGCGTGTGATAGCTCGTTGGAAAGGTATTGTTGAGGAGATTCATTTTGGGGGCTCAATCATGCCTTTGGCTATCATTGAGAACCTCGATCTCAAAAAACCTTCATTTGGACCCTCAAAATGGCCCCGGAAGTTAAAACCTGCTAAAAATAGTAAATTGCCAAAATGGACAGAAAATTGTTTTGAGCCATTTGGAAAAGGTGGGTGGCCACCGATATCCACCTGGATCATAGGCCTATATGTATTTGATCTATTTTGTACTATTGTTCATATACTTCACATTTTTTTTACTTGATTACACTTTCTATAATATATATGGAATCTTCAAAATTACTTATTTTCACAATGATGTCATGTTTATTTTCCACGATATGTACATGCATGCTTTGATTTTGATTAATGAGACAAATTCCAATCTAATACATAGTTAGATAATGCATTAGATAAACAAATGAAACTTCTCATAATATGAACATAAGTACTTAACTCAAAAGAATGTACGAGAATCCACACCTATAATAAATTTTGGAGAAGAATATGATTGTGGACCTTGTATAGGTCGTTTAACTATGACATCGTTAGTTGTGAATCTATGTGAACCACTAAATGATGAATACCATTCATAATGGCCTCTGAAAGAAATTTCATTACAACAATATACTTGGCTATGTTATTGGTTTTTGGTCCTAGGACAACACCTCCTAAGGTCACAAGCTAGCCTATGGGAGAATAGATTATCTAAGTGGTGGAAGAAAGTTTTTAGGTGTGTCATCTAGCACCATCTGCAAATCCCAAAAACACAGGTGTATCTAACGACATCCGCCAACCAAGCACAAAGCATAATAAGTATAAAATACCAAAGAAAAAGAAAATTCTAAAGCTAACTAACACTAAAACTACTAATGTACAACAATTACAAGGGGATCCATGGGCATGGCTTCCTAAGTATAGTATCTCTTAAGGTAGATCCCATTGTTGATGTTTGTAGCATCAGATAGGTACTTACACATAGGTCCAAGTGTCTAGACGTGTGGAAGTCATCCAAATCCTTCTATTAGTAATTTACTTTAATTAAAGGAATTATCAAAGTAAATTTCTTTTATCAATTAGTTGAGTTTTATTTAATGAAATGATAAATTTATTACCATTCGTGAATTACATATTATCCGTTGATCTCAACTAAGGTGATATTTGATATTGGACATACTTCACTTTGGATATTAGGGTTAGTTTGTAACTCAATATTATAAAAGCATGGCAAGGGTGAAGGAGGAGGTATTGGATACACTTTTCATAGAGAGAGAGAGAGAGAATAAGGACTTTTTCTCAAGGAGATCTCAGATAGGTGGAGAAGGATTTTCATCTAGAGATCAATACAAGTCATAGAGAAGAGAGAACAAGGTCAACTGCAAGTAGTTCTAGTAGATTGGAGCCACATCGGCATGGTTTCTTTGTATGAAGTTTTTCATATAGTCTGAGTGCATGTGTATGTGGGGGTTTCATTGGAGATAGACACATATACGTGGGTTTTCTTAAGGAAAGTCGCTTATACCTCGAAAATTATGAAATGTCAAGTCTGTATAACGACACAAGAGTTTCTAGGTTTTGCAAGTGTTGTCTAAAGTTTTATGTATTTCTTTGTGGTCCATTTTCCTAGTAAGGGAGCTTATTTTCAATTTTCACTTGCAACTCTATGTGACTAATTACATATCTGAAAATTGTTTCATAGTGATCTAACAATAAAACCCTAGTTGTTATCACTGAAAAACTTTACAATAAAATTATTGACTGAAAATATATGCAACGGGAACAAAAGGATCGAAGATGAATAATAAATACACATGAGAAACATTTCAGTTGTGTAATATTGTTATCATTATAAATATTGAGGGAAAAATCAACCCTCCCAGCCAATACAATATCACCAAAATCTAAGGAAAACCTTGTCATCCAAAGTCACCAAAATTGAGAACAACTTTGTTCTCCAATAATTATACAAATATTACATGTAATATGTTATTACATATTACATATTACATGTAATATGTAATTATGTTATATATAATTATGTTACATATAATTATGTTATATAATTATGTTACATAATATGTAATTATGTTATATAATTATGTTACATGTAATATGTAATTATGTTACATATTAAATATTATATGTTATATGTATTACCAAACCTCAACAATATTTTGGAAATCTCCTTTGTCCATGAATCTACTATAGACCACCTGTACGACCTGCTAACATCACCTGTCATCATGTACATATATGTGCCTACCCATAAAATCAGATACAAAATTCACCTTACTGGCAACCCGCATATATACGTTGTTTTCTCTACTCCAAACCACGTATACCCTATATGTGATTCTCCCTTCTACAACCCGCATATATATGTGCTTCATCCTTCTGCAAATTGTGTATTGTATGAAAACCTTTCTCCACACGTGTGACCTTCTTCACTTATCTCTTAAAGGTCAGATTTTCCACCCTGCAAAATTTACCTTTGTTGAGATCATCAATCCTCCTAGCACAAGTTCATACTCAATTATGCTATCTCCATCATGTCTCCACACACTCTAAATTATGTGTGATTCCACGATGACCTCTCTTATTTATATAAAATCCTTAGGGGTCAATAGAGAATCCTCTCCACAAGTCAACATCAAATTAGGCTTTCCTTGTGGGTGTGAAGCCCCAACAAAAGCCCACAAATCTCATCACCAAACCCATGAATCCCCCACTCAAATCCAAGGGGGTTTTCACCAAACTGAAAGTGTGATGTGGTTCCCATGATTATTCCCACATTCCCAATACCTAGGTTCATGTGAGAACACCTATCCTAAGCTACAAAAATAAACACTCCTTAGTGAGGAATATATTCTCACCACACTCTACAAGTGGGAATGCCTTTCGATGCTACAAAATCATCAACACTCCCTCTTAGCAAGGGAGGAATTCCATCCTCCATCATCACCTGGAAGTAGCTTTGTCACCCATACTAGATCCTCTGCCAAATTTTCTCTCCAATATTCTTGATTGGTTGATCCCTTTGTCACCGAAGTAAATCATATTGGTTGACATGATCCCATCCTAGAATACCTCTTGTTCCTATAATCCTCCTACATTTGAACCTCCTTTCTGGCCTCCTCAACCCATGGCACCCACCTGATAGTATTGTAAGATGTATCTCTCCCACATTGACCTGAAGGTTGGCTTCCATTGAGCAAGTGACTCTCCCTCTGATTCTACACAACCTTTGGAGCTACCTGCTCCATGTCCACTGTCATCTACATAGTCCTGGGAGGTTTCTCCTCCCCACTAGATCCTGAGGAATGACTCCTTATGAATTTGGATCCCTATGATCTTGTACTATTGGTGGGGTTTCCTACCTCACCACTATTGGAACTACCTATCTCACCATTGGTGGAGTTATCTGCTCCCTCTGTGCTACTGGTGGGGCCACCTACCTCACCACTAGTGGAGCCACTTATTCCTCCTCGTCTACCTCTCTGCTCTTGATGTTCATAGCATGCATATGTTGGCCCCTCAGCTTAAATCCAAGAACCATGGCTAATATGAAGCTATATTTTTCAAGCACAAACAATACATGTCCATCTCGAAATAATATGTGGTACCCCTTCCTCTCAATCTTCGATATTGAGAGGAAACTCATCCTGAATTATGACACCCATAACAAATTTGATACCCTCATCACCTCTCATGACTCCAATCGGAATGATACTATATGGGATCCTTATATTGAATGCTTGGCTCCCATGCCAAGCTCCACACACAAGTCTGATCCAGTCTCTGTGAAAGTGTCAAACAACTCTCTAGTACATGTTATATGGAAAGATTCTTTGTTATCCACCAACCAAGTCCCCCTGCTAGAAATTGTAACTGAAAGATAAGATACCAACAAGATCTCCATCTGGAACCTATCTACAACCTCATCAACCTCTATTATTGATTCCTTCTACCTACTTCCTCTTCCCCTCAGGTGTGGTGACTATGAATCAAAATCACCATAGTCATGACACTCAAACCATATGTATCCTCCCTAGACACCAACTGAGTCTCCACCTAGATACAATAAATCCATATCCTATCAAATCCTAGCAACATCTCTCGTGCATATATCCCCTACAAAAAAGGTTCCCAAAACTAGGAAGGAAAACTCAACATCCAATAACACCTACCCATCCTTGAACAACATTGCAAGGCCCTACTCAATCCCTAAGTCTAAGAACACTTTCCTGACACCCATGGCACATTTTCCATCCACAACACATCCCCTAACTCTGTCATGATTACCATTGCTCCATATCCCTATACTACATGTCTGGTCCTCCTATCAAGCTCCTCGTACATACCTGAGTCAGACACTGTGAAGGTCACAAACAAATATTTTGCCCCTATCATGTGTCGGTGGCTCCCACTGGATAAGTACCATGAAATCCTCCAATTAAATCATCATGCTTCCCCAAGTCACGACCATCGAATGAAATTATACCCAAGTCCATTATCCAAGTCACCAAAAAATATGTGTGTTTGCACATGCTACCACCAATCATGTGTCCTCTATCTGAACAATCCCAAGCTGCAGTTTGACACTCAGTCTAGTCCACTCTATACCTTCATAAATCATCTTTGCAAATTTCCTCATCCTTCTGTGTCAAATACCACATACATTGTCATACCTCGACAATTTGAAACTCTCTGATTTGATGAAGACTCTATCTCATCAACCTTCCAAACATTTGAATCCATATCATATGTGCCAAAGCACTTGAGTTGCACCCATCATAACTCACCATGACAAGTCACCAGAATTCCATCCACAGGGTTGGAAATCTGCCACACAACATATTTGTGTGATCCAGTCTCTTCACCAATCCACTAGAACTCCCAAACTACCACACCATCAAGTTGTAATAGTCCACAACTCCTTGTCTAGACAGTTTTCTCCATGTCTCAAACTAGATACCATCTAACTCGTTGCCACATGCAACCATCATTGTATCTCCCTCTCAAATATATCACCTATGAACTACCCAGAACAAGAACATCACTCCTCCAGTGTTGTATCCAAAAATGGGTCTAAAATATGATCCCCTTCTCTTCAAATCCCATGCTCTGATCCCATGTCAATTTTCACATGCAACTCTATGTGACTTATTTCAGATCTGAAAATTGCTTCCTAGTGATCTAACAGTAAAACCTTAGTTGTTGTCATTGAAAAACTTTACACTGAAATTAATGCCTGAAAACATATGCAGCGAAAACACAAGGATTGGAGATGAATCAACAATACACATGAGACAAAAATTCAGTTCTATAATCTTGTTATCATCATAAATATTGAGGGAAAAACTAGCCCTCCCAGACAACAAAATATAACCAAAATTTGAGGACAACATTGTCCTCTGAAGTCACCAAAACTGAGAACAACCTCATTCTCCAATAATTATACAAAACAGAAAACAAAACCTCAACAATATTCTGGAAATATCCTCTGCCCATGAATATGTTGTAGACCACCTGTATGGCTTGTTTACATCACATGTCATCCTATACAGATCTGTACCTTCCCAAAAAATCAGATACGTAATTCACCTTACTGGAAACCCATGTACATATGTTGTTTTCTCTATTGCAAAATCCATATACCCTATACGTGATTCGTCCTTCTGCAACCCGCATATATATGTGCTTCATCCTCTCGCAAACCATGTATTGTATGAAACATTTGCTCCACATGTGTGACCTTCTTCACTTCTCTCATCGGGGCCAAATTCTCCACCTTTCAAACTTTCCCTTTGCAGATATCATCAATCCTCATAGCACAAGTGTAGACTCACTTATGTTAGCTCCATCATGTATCCACACACTCTACATGATGTGTAATGTCACAATGACCTCTCTTCTTTATATACAATCCTTAGGGGTCAACATAGAATCCCCTCCACAAGTCAACATCAAATTAGGCTTTCCTTGTGGGTGTGAAGCCCCAACAGAAGCACAAAAATCCCATCCTCAAACCCATGAATCCCCCACTCAAATTCAAGGGGGTTTTCACCAAATCAAAAGTGTGGCGTGGTGCCCATGACGATTCCCACATGCCCAACACCTAGGATCATGTGAGAATACCTGTATGAAGCTACAAAAATAAACACTTGTAAGATTTGAATTTATTTGAATGATAAGACTAGTGGGTGGGAAGAATATCTTTGTGTATTGTGTATGAGATTTTGGTTTCCAATATTTCTTTCTCTATTTATTTGAGTTGATTATTCTAGTCAATGTATTTTGTTTTGTGAGTTGCTAATTTGATTTACAACAAGGAAATCACTAGTAAACAATATACCTAGGCGTTGGGATTATAGATTTCAACATGGTATCATATCTCTCACTTTGAGAGGAATCCAGATTTCAGAACCACATCAGTTTGTAGCATATATGTTAGATCTGCAAAGGAGATATCAATAGATCTATAACCAACAATCAAAAATCAAGGGAAGGATTTCTAGGAAATAATCATACATAGGTAAAACTTGTTTTTTGCAGTAGTACAAAGTTGTATCCAGGTTATTGTAGGAGAAGGCGCATACATACATGGGTTTTAGTAAATAAAGTCACATACATACACGGGTTTCAATAGTGACAAGAACTTATAAGATCATACATAAAGTCACATACATACATGGGTTTTAGTAAATAAAGTCACATACATACACGGGTTTCAATAGTGACAAGAACTTATAAGATCATACAGGTCAGTACGGGGGTAGTTTCAACAACAAGTTATTTCCAAGGAAGATTATCATATCGAATAGATGGCAACAAAAGTATGAGAGTTGAAGACATATTGGATGGAGTATCCAACTTCCTATATTTCAAAGAAAGAGTTTATTTTCTTTTGAAGGAATTTGACTTTTGGGAAATTGTGGACAAAGTAGTTCTTCCATCAACTAATCCTCAAGATTTGGTAGCTCATCGAAATAAGGAGATCAAATACCATCGGGTATCCATGAATGCAGTGAAGGACCATCTGATTCTTCACTATCTGAGAAGAAGATGTCCATAAAGATGTTTGATGCCCTGGTAGCATTATTCCAGATCAATAACATGAATAGGAAGATGGTCTTGAGAAATAAACTTAGATTTGTGCACATGTATAGATCTAAAAATGTTACTATCTATTTCATGAGGATAACTCAGGTACGTGATCAAATTGCAACTATTCGGGAGAAGTTGGATGACATAGATCTCGTAATTGTGGCATCGAATGGTTTTCCCTAGTCATGGGAACCATTTGTCAAGGGAGTCTGCACTCGAGAAAAACTCCCAGATTGACAAAGGATTTTGGATGATTGTATCCAAGAAGAGACTCGAGAGGATTCTAAAGGAAACAAGCAAAGAGGTAGTGATGAGAACCTATCCCTTGTCAATAAAACAAAGAATGGAAAAGGAAAGGTTACCATCAATAAGGGTAACAGTGATGGTGGTACATCACATCTGAGAAGAAGAAGGAATTGAGTAAAATCAAGAGCTTCGCATTCCATAAGAATGGTCATTATGCATCTCAGATTCTGGAAAATAATAAAGGAAGAGGAAAGATGTAGATAGCAGCATCAGTGGAGGTGTAGATAGATGAGTTTGTTGCAAAGTTTGAGAGAGATTTCTCACTAGTTTCTTTCCTTTCCACTAGCACAAACACCAAGAGTGTGTGGTACTTGGAAAGTGGTGCATCGCGTCACATGATAGAAGCATAGGAGATATTCATATTCTGATGGAGAGGGACTCAGGGATCCATGTGGATCTTGGTGATGATTCCAAGTATGCAGTGAAGGGAGAGGGAAGAATTTTGTTCCAGATTGATTCAGGAGGTTCGTTTGATAGTCAGGATTTGCTTTATGTATCAAGAATGAAGAAGAACTTGCTCTCAATCTCAAGTATGGAATATAGGAGTTTTTTTGTTATCTTTCTAAAATGGCAAGTACACATACGTCTAGACGGAGCTATTCCTGACATAGTAATGAGAATTAGGGTTAGATAAGGAAATTTATACAAGTTTAAGGGAAATCATGTTCATACCTTGGTACATGATAGTGACAGCTTATGAAAGATATGGAATAAGAGGATGGGACACCTACACTATAGGTCATTTTCTATTCTGAGGGAGATTGTCATAGGTCTTCTAGATTTCATTGTTGAGAAACATGGTGTATGCAGAGGGTGTGCACTTGGAAAGAATACCAAGGATGTTTTTCCAAGAAACAATATTAGTTCCAAGGGGATCTTGGATATTTTTCATTTAGATGTTAGTAGGATGATGTTAGTAGCATTCATTTAGGGATCTTGGATCTTCTTTATGAAGACCAAAGATGAGGTCTTCAATCGGTTTAGGGAGTTTAGGGCTCGGGTGGAGAACCAAATAAGTCAGAGGATCAAGGTCTTGAGGTTGAATAATGGGGGAAAGTACACTTCCAATTACTTCAAGGACTTCTGAAAGGAGGAAAGGATCAAGAGGGAGTTGATAATATCATACAACCCTCAGCAAAATGGGGTTACAAAGAGAAAGAATCGGTCCATCATCAGTTCTATCAGGGATATGATACATGATCAGGATTTTCCTATGTTTCTTTGGGAAGAGGAATATAACACATCAGTAAATGTGAAGAATAGGAGTCCTCATAGGATATTGGTGGACAAGACTCTCAAGGAATAATTCTTAGGAGTGAAGCCAGAGATAGGACATTTTAGGATCTTTGGTTGTTTAGTCTACACCTGTGTGCATGTGTAGAACAGGACTAAGTTGGAGAATTCAGTACATAAGGGTATATTTTTTGGATACATCGATACCTCAAAGGATTACATGATATTCATACCAGTGCAATGGAATATAGTTGTGAGAAGATATCTTAAAATTGAGGAGAACTTAGAATCTAAGAAAACTTAGGAGTCACCAGTAGTGGCAGAGGATGAGGAGAAGAAGGCTCTGAAGGATGAGAAACACTTAGTAGCTTCTAGTTCAGGAATTTATACTTTAGGTGGGGAGGAGGATTTATCCCCTTCCAATTATATCAGGAGACATAGGTGGTTATTACGGACATTGATAGATGTTGGTGAGGCTCATAGGAGTGTAGTCAGGGAGAGCAAGCCTCCAAGGAAGTTGTTTTTGAACTAAATGGTTCTTATGAGTAGCATCATTGATGTTGAGCCTTCCAATTTTGAGGAAGTATCATATTGGCAGGATTGGTAGGATTCCATGGTGGAGGAGTACACCTCTATCATGAAGAATGATGTGTGGGACATAGTGATGAGGCCGAAGGGGAAGTCAATTGTGAGTTCTAGGAGGATCTTCAAGATCAAGCATGTTGCAGGTGGAAACATTAAGAAGTTCAAGGTGAGGTTTGTTGCAAGAGGATTCTCTCAAAGAGAAGGAATGGACTATGAAGAGACATTTTCTTCAGTCACTAGGTATGCTTCTATTCAAGATGTTATTTTTATTGCTTCAGCTATGGGGTAGAGGATTCACCAGATGGATGTGAAGAGACACTTTTCCTCAACTAAATCATTTGGGAGGAGGTATATGTAGATCAACCTCAAGGCATCGAGGTACATGGGAGGGAGTCTCATGTGTGTAGGCTTAATAAATCCTTGTATGGACTCAAACATGCACCCAAGGCATGATATTCTAGGATTAACGGATACTTGTAGAGTATGGGATTCACCAAGACTCAGGTGGAGCCTAAATTGTATTCCATACTTGTTGGGGATGATCCACTCATATTGGTATTGCACGTGGATTATTTTTTTCTCATGGGTGCAGAGGATCTTATATCAAGGTGCAAAACAAATTTGGCTATAGAGTTTGAGATGAAGGATATTGGCTTGATGCATTATTTATTGGGGTTAGTGGTATGGTAGATATAGGGAGAGATGATCCTTGGACAAGGGAAGTACATAGTAGATATCTTAAGGAGATTTAGGATGGAGGAATGTTGGCCCTTGGTTATGGAAGGAAGTGAAGAACAAGGAAGGAAAGGTAAAAAGAGAGATTCACGTGAGACACTGTAATTTTCACTGAGTCGAAGTGAGCAAAAGAGCAAGAAAGATGGAGCGAAGTGAGGAAAAAAAATTTGTTGGACGAGGAGATCAGGGATGATAGATCAGCAAGGAAGAAGGATCATGGACAACTTAGCAAGCAGAGAAAGCCATCATTGGATGCTTTGGAGCACCACGTGATGAAGGCGGAAAGACAAGATGGCGAAGCCCGGAAAAAGTGGGTCAAGTTGACCTAGGGTTTTAGACACCTAGGGTTTTGGTATCTAGGGTTTTGGCACCTAGGTTTCAACCTAAGGCTGTCGGTGAGGGATTGTAATATATAAATAAAGGTCAAGAGGACCTAGGTGGGGTTGTTGTTGTTGTTGTTGGTCATTGATTATTGGTATGATATTGTTGTTATAGCTCTGTTGTGGAGGGAGAGGATTGTATTGTGAGATCTTCAGCTGTGTGCAAAGGTCAAGTCCTGTAGCTAGGTGCACAGGAAAGGGAAAGAAAGAGACAGAAGAAAGAAGATTTTCTAGTTGAGAGCACAGATAAGAACTGTATGCTTTACCTTAATAAATCATAATCACAGTTCTATGGATGTAGCCCTAGAGAGAGGGTGAACCACGTATATTTTGTGTCGTATGTGTGATTGATGCCTGGATCTCTGTCATTGTTATATTTTTATTTGCAGTCTTATGTTAGATCAGATCTATAGATGCGTAGGATAGACCTAGATGATAAGAGATATATGAATGTTTTATTGTTGTTGTGATGGATACACTTGATATTCCCCTAGTTGTAGACATTCCTGTCCTGCAACCCCCCTCTTAGCTACTTCGGGTGAGACTGCATCTGCTTCGCAGGTGTTGCCGAAAGGGCCGGTAGTTAGGGTTTTGTTGGTGCGTTGTTGTAGCATTGAACCCTGGGTCTTCCCCTATGCCAACAAATGGTTATGTTGTCGGGACAGGAATCTGTGTAAGGGAATGTCAAGGTGGTTCCCATCGAAGACAGAGATTCAAAAGTGGATAGAGGATCAAGAGAGGGACTTCTTTGAAGCCCAAAACAAGAACCCTAAGCTAAGTACTGAATATTGGCTGCAGAGACACATCTTCACTGATATTCACGAGATCTTCTTTGGAGGAATCCATCAAGAATTATACGAGTGGTTAGCTAGGTTAGTCGATACCCAGTTTGATATCAAATCTAGACCTCCTATGGTCTGGACGTCGGAGTTGATTAAGAAGGTTAAGAGAGTCAACAACGTTGTAGCAAGGGTTGTAGATCACTGGTTCGATAGTACCATTGGAGGGTATATCACCGAATTCGTTGTTGACAGAACAGAATCATATATCCAAGCCGAGAGATACTTCTTCAAAGGACCCAGAGGAAAAATTTTACAATTTCTGAAGCTAAGAATCAAGATGTTGTTGCATGAAAAGAATGTCTTGAAGATATAGTAGATTGGTTGGATCTGAAAAGGCTAATGTTCAAGAATTCAGACAGCGACAGCAACACAGAAGTTGGACATACGCACAGTGGGAAAGTATTTTGAGGGGTTCACCTTGAGAACTTGTTCAAGCAAAACTACGAAGACGCGGTTTTCTACAGTGGAGAAGAGGCAGATCTAATAAATGAAGAACATTCAGAACCCACCAGAGTAGAGGAAGAGGAAGCTAAAGAACTTTTCCAGAATGAGCCAGAAACATCAGGAACCGCGCAGACCACTGAAGTAAGTAATATCAATCCTTTTGTTATTTCAGAAACGCTAAGTAATCAGAATATTCTGAATCACCAGAGTTTGCAGACTACTATTACTAGTAGTTCAACATCTACTTAGATAGGAAACTTAGGTATCTCTATGGAAGACGAGATGAGGCTCCCTATCTTCAAAGGAGATGGATCTGAAGATCCTGATCAGCACTGGTTCCTGTGTGAGGCCATATGGAACATTAAAAATATTATTGATGAAGCTGTTAAAAGAAACCAGTTTAGCACTACGTTGAGGGATCGCGTGATGAGCTGGTACATGAAGCTTGTCCAAGAACGCGTAGCCTAAGCCACTAAATGAGATCAAGAACACGTTGGTTGCATAGTTTAAAATACCTAAGTCAGAGTCACAGTGTATTACTGAGCTGAAGGAGATCAAATAGAAGGTAGTTGAACCTGTTTGGGAGTTCAATTAGAGATTCAAGACCCTAACAAGCCAATTGAATTTTAAGATCCCAGATCAGCAGAACAAAGAATGGTTCATCACTGATCTTTTACCACACATCAGATTTCCCCTGATGCAGCAGAAGATTTCATCGCAGGAAGAAGCTTTGGAGATCGCCATGAAGCTTGAATCAACACCTATGGGAGAATCTAGCTAAGGCATGAGCCAGATCTTGAGCTAGCTGACTAGTGTGTCTCTGCAGGTTGAGGATATGAAGAAGGACAAGGGGAAGGACAAAAGAGAATATATCTAGTGTGTAAGATGCATATCCGAAGGTCATGATACAGAACAATGTCCCCTATTTCATGAATATTTGGCCTCGGTAGTGTTGAGCCCTTTGAAGCAAGTTAACTTTCCCTGGTGTGAAGTATGCAGAAACCGACATCACCCTGGTGAGTGTTATTATATGAAGAAGTATGTTTATACACCCACAAACTTGTACTGCACATTTTGTAAGTCTGTAGGGCATGATGATAGAGATTGTAGGGATTTTGACCTGATGCATGAAAGATCAAGAGACATATACAATATCCAAGGCGAAGTACACCAAGAAGGAAACAATGCACAGTATAATTCTTTAGGAAGAGGAAGTTTCAATCCTCACGGTGGATACAAAGGACGAGGATGAGGAGGAGGTATGGATCAAGGCCGAGGAGAAATAATATGTTACAACTGTGCACAGCCAGGACATTTAGCGAGGGACTGCCAAAACCCTTGCACAACCTGTAGTTATTGCAATTCCTTCGAGCATGTCATCGAGGATTTCCCTTTGCTGCTAGCTAATCTTCAGGAAAGATGAGTACCTCAGCAAAACCCGCAAGTGCAACAGATATATGTTGAATCTCGTGGAGCAGACCCTAGAGTGGTTGTTATCACTCGAGGAGGCATTGTTACAGGAGAAGACAAAGCAGCCCAAGGAAAGATTGCATACGACCACGGAGTTAGGAAAGCTACAAAGAAGACTCCAACGTTTGATGCTAAGAAAGAAAGACAGATATTTGTGGAGGCAAGAAAAGAGTTCAAAGGAGATCAAGGGTCTTCATCAAAGAAACAACCAGAAATCAAAGAATATGGCATGCCTCGGGCATTTGATTAGTATGTGTCACCAACAGAAGGAAAAGAGGTAAGCAAACTCATGGAATTTTTGTGCACTTGTGTTAAGTTGATTCAAGATAAAAGCGTTGTACAAAAATTACAATATTTAATCAAGCATTATGAGCTAGGAAAGATAGACTCCTTACTAAATAGGGAAGTGCACCAAATTGGGAAAAGGAGAAGGACCAATAAAGAATTACACCTTAATGCTCAAATAGGAGAATATGATATAGACTATGTGGTCCTCGACTTAGGGTCGTAGGTCAATGTTATGACGAAGCAAACATGGGCACTAATGGGAAAATCGAAGTTGATCTATTCCCCTATCAGGATTGGAATGGCTAATCAGCAAGTTGTCATCCCATTTGGACGATTGGAGGATGTTCGTATGGACATCGTTGGAGTTAGAACCTTTGCAGATTTTAAAGTAATTGAAATTGTTGATGACAACTGCCCTTATCCTTCATTATTAGGAATTGATTGGGCCTTCAACAATTCTACTGTTGTTGATCTAAAGAAGAGGCGTATGAAATTTGAAAGAGATGGCCTTAGGGTCATTTCACCTTTAGATCCATATGAGGGTCCTCGATACACAGAGCCTATCAGAGAAGAAGACCACGTGTATGAACTGGAAAACATCTACAAACTAATAGACAGACAGCAGGATTATATCAATCCTACAGCCGATGGGAATCTAAGTTGGTGAAGCAACAACACATGTTCATCAAACTCAAAAGAAGCGCTGGAGAATTGGAAGAACCAAATGTATGAAGTCTCTACCATAAGATGTGCTAGACTAACCAGAGAGGTTCACTGGATCAGCACAACAGTGAGTAACTTACCCACATTTGATGGGCTAAACCCTTTAGAAAACTTCTTATCAGAGTTTGAGACAAGTGTACCAACACAACAGAGGTTGTTGGCAATGGATGAGGCCATGAAATCCACAACAGCAAGATGGTGGGGGACGCACAAAGAAAACATCACAGACTGGACACAATGTCGAACTTTGATGATAGCACGGTTCTCAGCACAAGTAGGAAGCTGCGAAGTGAGGTACACAAGTTGAAGTTTCCCAAAGGACCATGTGCGAAGCTACGAAGAGGACTGGAGTGACATTCCTAAAGAACAATGGGTGCACAGATTCATTAACACACTGGACATGATCCCTATCAACTGGTACGTTCAAGCGGAGTTGTGCCTCATCACTTCAAATTGGGAAGGTATGATCCAAAATTTTGTAACCACCTTTTTGTTTGAAAGTGAATTTCCTTCAGTAAACCAAGCATTATAGATTGTGAGATAGAAAGTATTTAAGGAGGCATTTGGTCTCCCTTTGGAGCAAGAAGAGAATGAATGGACCGTGACATTCCAGAAATTGCAAGGATGTTACAACATTAATGCCGATGAAGATGATGATATGAGGAAGGTAAACATCGTTGAGACAGAAGGCTAGAGAAATGTGGAAGGACCAGGAGTTGAGTTTCCATTCATAGGACATTCGATCAAAATAAATAAAGTCAATATTGGGACAGAGGAGACACCGAATCTTACCAATGTCAGAGATTATTGGGATGTTCCTACCATTGACAAGATTACAGAGTTATTACACGAATATCAGGACTTGTTCCTGACCAAGTTCATTGATATGAAGGGAATCAAAGGGCCTATGGGTGAGATGAGAATACCTTTGAAACCATATGTGAAGCCAGTCAAGCAAAGACCTTATAGACTGAACCCGAAATACAAGGAAAAAGTGAAGATCGAGCTCGACAGAATGCTGGAAGCAAGGATTATTGAACCTGTCGAAGAGTTGGAGTGGATCATCCCTATGGTGGTACAAGACAAGAAGACGGGAGAAATAAGGATCTGTGTGGACCTCAGAAAGTTGAATGGTGCCTGCCTGCATGACCCTTTCCTTACACCCTTCACAGACGAAGTGTTGAATAATGTGGGAGGCTAGGAAGTATATTCTTTTACAGACGGTTTTTCGAGATACCATCAGATCCGCATTGACAAGGAGGACCGTCATAAGACTACGTTTTCCACAAAGTGGGGATCCTACCAATATAAAGTAATTCCATTTGGATTGAAGAATTCCCCAGCCATATTTTTCAGGGTGGTGTTTGAAGCGTTCAAAGAATTTTTGCATAAATTTTTAGAAGCATACTTTGATGGTTGGACTATTTTTAGTTTGTTGACAAATCATATTGAATGCCTAAGGCTAATGTTGGAAAAATGCAGGTAGTGTCAAATTGCTTTGAATCTGAAGAAATGCATCTTATTCTCACCATTTGGAGTGTTATTAGGTCATATTGTATGCAAGAAGTGATTGTTGGTTGACCCATCTAAAATTGCAATTATAGTTTATTTGCCACCTCCTACTTCAGTCAAACAACTGCGCACTGCACTGGGCCATACTGGATATTACAGGAAATTTATCAAAGGATATGCCCAAATTACAACACCAATGGAGAAGTTGTTGAAGAAGGACTGCCAATATGATTGGACAGATAAATGTCAGCAGAGCTTCGACACACTGAAACAGAAGATGGTTGCAGCGCCCATTCTGGTTTTTCCAGATTGGAGCGAAGAATTCCATGTGCATGTCGATCCATCTTCTATTGCATTAGGAGCAGTACCGGAACAACCTGGAGAAGGGGACATTGATCATCCATTAGCATTTGCCAGCAGGAAGCTATCCACAAATGAAGTTAATGACACCACTATAGAGAGAGAGAGGGACTAGCCATGGTGTATGCACTGCAAAAATTTCGCCACTACTTGTTGGGAGGACACTTTAAAATGTTTACTGATCACTTCGCCCTGAAGTACCCAGTCAACAAGCCAGTGTTGGGGGGAAGAATATGAATATGGATTCTGTTGTTTCAAGAATATGATTTTGAGATCATAGTTAAGCCAGGAAGAATGAACAAGGGCCCAGACCACTTATCAAGGTTGGAACATGGTGAAGAACCTACCAGTTTGGAGGATACATTACCGGATGCACAGTTGCTCACCATTACAAATATTTATGACCACTTCGCAGACATAGTCTAGTTTCTGTCAATAGGAATGGCTCCAAGTGAGTATACAATTCCTCAGAAGAAACAGCTAGGAATGGCTCACTTATAGCTGGAAAATTGTACAAAATGGGACCGGATGAAATATTAAGGAGGTGTGTTATGGAGATAGAGCGACCATTGATCCTCGCAGAATCTCATGAAGGCATCGCAGGAGGACATTACGTAGGGAAAGAAACTACGCAAAAGGTTTTGTGAGATGGACTTTGGTGGCCTGCGTTACACAGATATTCTAAAGAGTATGCCAGAGCATGTGATGTATGCCAAAGAATTGGAAAACCATCCCAAAGAGATGAAATTCCATTAGCAGTGTAGATGACCCTACAAGCATTTGAAAAGTGGGCCATTGACTTCATGGGACCTATAAATCCACTTGGAAAGTGCATAGGAGAAAGGTACATTATTACTGCGACGGAATACTTAACCAGATGGGCTGAAGCCAGAGCAGTCAAGGACTATAGTGCAACTACAGCTACGCATTTTATATTTGATGACATAATAACTAGGTTTGGATGCCCTAAAATCCTTATGAGTGATCAAGGTACACACTTCATCAATAAGACAGTTGAATCCCTAACTGAAGAATTTGCAATCCGCCATCAGAAGAGTACACCTTACCATCCACAAGAAAATGGAACAGTTGAAGCATTCAACAAGATCTTGGAGACAGCATTAAAAAATATTTGCAGCGTGAATAGGGTGACTGGGATTTAAGAGTACCAGTAGTACTCTGGGCCTATAGAACCACTTGCAAGAAATTAACAATGCAGACCCCCTTCAAGTTGGTTTATGGTCAAGCCTAAGAATTGTTGCATTTACAGACATGGATGATACCGGCACTGTTTGTGAGAGGCTTGCACAGTTGGTTGAACTGGAAGAAGACAGATTCATTGCAGGATTCCATCAGCAATTTCAGAAGGAACGAGAAAAGGCCTATCATGACAGGCACATCAAGAAGAAGACATTCAAGCAAGGTGATTTGGTACTGGTGTATGACAGTAAGTTTATCAAACACCCTGGGAAGTTCAGAACACACTAGCTCAGACCATATGAGATTGCCTATGTTACAAAAGGAGGAGTTGTGCAGCTGAAGACATTGAAGGGAGACTAGAAGGAAGGATTGGTGAATGGGAGTCGACTGAAGTTGTACTATGATAACCAGCTGCCTCGCAGCTCTCAATAAAAGCATGAGGAAAAGGGTCCAGGTACCAGGTGCAGTTGAAACTGGGTACCAGACACAGAAAAGACAATCTGCACAAGGATGGAAAGGAGGCATAAAACAAAAATCAAGGGATGCACTGCACAGTCCAAAGTCAAAATAAAACAAGAGGATCATATATGAAGTGCCTCGGGATGAGTCACAGGTGAGTGTTGGAGGCATGTTGTCCCTTGGTTATGGAAGGAAGTAAATAACAAGGAAGGAAAGGTAAAAAGTGAGCTTCGCGGGAGGCACGGTAACTATCACTGAGTCGAAGTGAGCAAAAGAGCAGGAAAGATGGAGCGAAGTGAGGAAATGCTAACCATTGGACGAGGAGATCAGGGATGACAGATCAGCGAGGAAGAAGGATCTTGGACAACTCAGCAAGTAGAGAAAGCCATCATTGGATGATTTGGAGCACCGCGCGATGAAGAAGGAAAGACAGGCTAGTGAAGCCTGGAAAAAGTGGGTCAAGTTGACCTAGGGTTTTGGTATCTAGGGTTTTGGAACCTAGGTTTCAACCTAAGGCTATCGGTGAGGGATTGTAATGTAGAAATAAAGGTTAAGAGGACCTAGGTGGGGTTTTTTTTTTTGTTGGTCATTGAGTATTGGTATGATAGTGTTGTTATAGCTCTGTTGTGGAGGGAGAGGATTGTATTGTGAGATCTTTAGCTGTGTGCGAAGGTCAATTCTTGCAGCTGGGTGCGTAGGAAAGGGAAAGAAAGAGAAAGAAGAAAGAAGATCTGCTAGTTGAGAGCGCAGATAAGAATTGTATGCTTTACCTTAATAAATCATAAGCACAATTATGTGGATGTAGACCTAGAGAGAGGGTGAACCACGTATATTTTGTGTCGTATGTGTGATTGATGCATGGATCTATGTCATTGTTATATTGTTATTTGTAGTCTTATATTAGATTAGATCTATAGTTGCACAGGATAGACCTAGTTGATAAGTGATATATGAATGTTGTATTGTTGTTATGATAGATCCAGTTGATATTCCCCTGGTTGTAGACATTCTTGTCCTGCAACCCCCCTCTTAGCTGCTTTGGGTGAGACTACATATGCTTTGCAAGTGTTGTCGAAAGGGCTAGTAGTTAGGGTTTTGTTGGTGTGTTGTTGTAGCGTTAAACCCCAGGTCTGTTCCTGTGCCAACAAGGGCAGTATACCAATTTCTACGCCTATGGATACCAATCCGAAGAAGGTTGTCACTTCATATTCAGAGTTGGTGGATCCTAGGATATATAGGAAACTGATAGGGCCCTTGAAGTCTTCGGTCAACACTAGGCCAAGTATATGTTGTGTTGTGAACACCTTGAGTCATTTCATGGTTTATCTAAGGAAGGTGCATTGGATAGTAGCAAAGCATCTGCTCAAATACTTGAGAGGTACAGTGGAGTATGGGTTGAGGTATCTTGGAGGTGATGGAGGGGAGTTGCAGGGATATTTAGAATCATATTGGGTAGGGAAGGAAATAGATATAAATATCACCTTAGGGTGATGCTTCAACCTAGGATCAACAGTGATTACATAGTTCATCAATAAGGAGACTTGTAGAACTCAATTCAATAGATTCAGAGTATATGGCAATAACTATGGCTAGTTGTGAAGCCATTTGGCTTTACAAATTTCTTAGATATTTATTTGATTAGGATTTGGAGCCTATGGTGATATATTGTGATAATCAGGGTTGTATCAAACTATCTGAGAATCAAGTTGGTATGCGTAAAATTTGCACATTGCCTAGTGTCATACCAATTGTCGCACTTATGTCGCTTTTTCATTAAGTGTCGCACTTATGTAGAGTTGCGTTGTTGAGTTTCGTAATTAGAAAATGACACTTTCCTAAGTGTCTCATTTGTGTTTCATCTCTCTGACACCTTGGAACAACACTTTTTCATCATCCCTAGCCATTGGAGAGAAGAAAAACCCATTTTCGACCTCGAAAATGGGTTTTTAACTCTCCAACCGTGAGGAGTTATGTGATGTTCCACATACCACCAGAAATGGCTTGACAAGAACTATCCATCTAGGATAGTTTCACTGACAAATTCATTTATCTTCATCTCATTATTCCACTATTAATTATGGGTTCTCTAACCATACTTATAGGATAACTCAATCACAAAGTTGTTGGACATAATTTTCATTAATGTCAACAGGAGAAGTAAATAACCAAAATTCCAAAGCTCAGGAAGAAGAATGAACTAGCGCATGAAGAAATGCCGTCGAGATCAATGGAAGGATTTCACAATTGATCAAATGCATAGAAATGGTGAGAAGACTCAACAACTGTCCGATCACTGTGAAAATAACAGTTGTCGTTCGATCAGAAGTTGACCATGGGATTAAGGGTCGTGAGAGTATCGTGACCATCAAAAAGGATGAGAGTTTGATTATCCATATACCTGTCGACCGTGGGATCAAACCCAAGTTCTTGTTGAGAATTCGAATAATTTTCAACTAGAAGGAGCGTTGAATGATTGGTCAAATGACCATATTAAGTCATAATTGTCAGATGCGCAAGCACATGAATCAACAGCTTTTAGATACAGGTAAGGTGCACCCACCTTAATACGTCGACGAGAAGTGAGAGTGGTTTTAGGGGGACCCACACGAAACCACCCCATTCTGAACCCCCCCCCCTTCATTAAAGGAAGAATGGCAAGGGGGGTCTGGAATCCAACCTTAACCATTAATATAAGCTCCTTGATCTTCATCGTCCAAGACTTGCGCATCCAATTCCGGACCCCCCTCCATTCATTAAAGGCAGTATGGCAAGGGGGGTCCAGAATCGAATCTCAACCGTAGAATTAGACACGAAAATCTTAATCGTCTGAATATGCAAGGAGGATATGCCTAGGAGTCAAATAATAGTCCAAAACAAAGAAATGATTTGATCCATTGATCTAGAGGGCATGTGGTGAGTGATTGACATTTCGTTGACTCACAGGTCAGGAAATTCAAAAGCAATGTTGCATGAAACTCACGATAAGAAAGGTTGCGAAAATATCTGCGCCATAGGATCACACAAGTTCAAGGTAGATCTCAGGCCATCGATCAAAGGAGAACAAGATCCATTGATCCAGAGGACACATGGCAAGCGCATGGCATCTCGCTAACTTGTGAGTTGGAGAATTCAAATGCAAGAACGTAGGAACTCGTGATATGTGAAGTCGCGATAGAATCTGGGCCATCAGATCACAAAGGATCAAGGAAGACCTTTAATCTTCGATCAAATATACATCAAGAGATCTATGTCGACAGACCACAACAACAGGCCATGTCAGTCAGGATGCATGCATCCATATCAGCAAGATCCATGTAAGCAAGGACACATGGCATACTCAGACACTGACAAGTGTCAAGTTAATATGGAATTTCAGGCACATGCAAACCACAGATTTGAATGACACGTGACAGGTACTCAACACGTGTCAAGTCTTCTTGTGACATTAGCAAGTATACGTCATGTCGGGAGTTTTCATCTGAGGAGTTTTTGCATCATAAGCAAATACTCTAAAAGCAAAAATTCTCGAATGTCGAAACTCCGAAAGGGACACGCGTCAGGTGTTCTACATTTTCGACAGTTTTGGAGAGTTGGAGGTTATGAAGACTCAAAGGAATAAACACCAAAATCCTATCAGTCGTCCATCTTGTCAGGAGATTGAATCACGACCATTGTTTTGGTAAAGCGGTCAAGCACTTGTTCAAGCTTAGCATTCGGTCACTGTCGTTGGTCATATGCTATAAGAATATTAAAAGAAAATTATAACATGTCGCTATAATTGGTAAAGCCCGTGGTTATGTAACGCACGATCATATGTGATGGTTTGAAGGAAGTGCCTTCACGGAATCTGGTCTCTGTAAATATAACAGAGATTAGGCATCGATTATAAAGGATTAAATTGATCCATGACTGTGATCAATTTATGACAAAAATAAACCGATACAAAGTCATGATTAAAAGAGAATAAATCATGAAAATATGAATTAAGAATAAAAAGAAAAATGATATTAATTAAAGTTTAGATTATCATTTTAAATGAAAAGGTACAATAGTTCAAATAAAGGGACACGTTGTTTTAAATTTCACACCAGTTTGAAGATTATATAAACAAGAAAAAGTGGTGAGAAGAAGGTGTCTCTAAAGTTCAAGTTAGAAGATCAATAGCTGAAGCAGAGTCCAGGAAGAAATACAAATACCTATGTATTAAGGGTGGTTGGGTGGTGCAAGGGCAGGTTGTTGCCTGCAGAGGGAGTTGGTGCTTCCTTGTCAGTTGTAGCTGACTAAACAAGGGGTCATAGCCTCCTACCAGTTGGTGATGGTAAAACAGGGTGTGGGTGCATCCTAATCAGTTGGTGTTGATCAAAGAGGAGTACATCTTCCCTCTATGTAACATGTAAAATAAATTTTGCAGTTAATAGAAAATAATTTGTGGTTTTCCCATTTGGGTTCCACGATAAAATACTATGTCAAAATTATGTTTGCATTAATTAATGAAAAATTGATATAATTGTTGTTTCATTGATTCACCCCCCCCCCTCTCTCAGCGACAATATCTGATTCTACAATTGGTATACCACATATAAACCTATTGTGCAAAAAATACTTAGGTCGTTACCTATGAGATATAATGCAAAGATTTCTTCAATAGAAGATAGATCCGATCTAAAAACACTCACAGTTGATCGGCTCCATGGAATCTTTACAGCATATGAAATGAGAACAGGGCATGATAAATCAACAAAAGATGAAACAACCTTCAAAGCATCCAGGACAAAGACAAATCAAAAGAAAAATCCTCAATCTAATCATCACAAAGAATATGATTTGGAAGAAGCCAATTTCATTAGAAAACTTCAAAAAGGTTCAGGGAAGTACAAAGGAAAGCTTTCGTTCAAATGCTTTAACTGTGGAAAAATTGGTCATTTTTCATTCAAGTGTCCTTACCCCAAGGAGGACCCTGAAGAGGAAAACAACAGTTCGTCTGAGTCCAGTGATAACAATGAATCTGGCGATGATGAAGTCATTTTCTTAGGTATTGAAGAGTCTAATGAAATAGAAAAAATCAAATATGAAGAAGAGCCAGAAGATGAAGAAGAAGTCAATATGGAGGAAGAACTTCTCAGTGCTCTGAATGAATTAAGAAAATACAAAACCAGATATAGACACATGAAAGGTTTTGTAGTTGAACAAAAAGAAAAATATGAACAAAAGGAAAAATAAATGGAGAAACTCATGAGCAACCTAAGAAAACAAATCTTAGAAGAAAATAAGATCGAAGAAAACCTAGAAAAGTCTCTTAAGGAAAAACAAATAACTTGTGAAAGAATGGAGGCGGAAATAGTTCATCTGAAAAAGGAACTGGATGCAAAAATCATTCAAACAAAATTTGAAAATAGATCTAAAATATTAGATAAGATTATTACAGCTCAAAGGGATCCTGAAAATAAAAATGGAATAGGTTATTCTCAAAAGGAAAGCCATGTTAACTCAAAATCTTATGCAGATGCTCTTCGAAGTAAATTCAAGAAGAAGAATGAAGAGAAGACAAGTAATGACAAGAGCTCCAAAAAATTACCTCCACTCATCGCGAAAGAAGGCAAGACAATGCCAAAGAAGATTTATCAAAACAGGTATCCTCGCATTTTTCTTGGTTACTGTTATTCTTGCTCTAATTTTGGACACAAAGCTATAAACTGTAGAGAATATAAAAAGAAGAATCTGAAGGTTAAGAACTACATCCATAAAGATAAACAAGTAGAAAAACCAGTTAAAGGCAGAAACTATAACCCCTTTGCACACTTACAAGAAGGGGACTTACAATTCTTCAGATGCCACAACCATGGGCATAAATCCATTAATTGTAGACTAATGGAAGCCTCAGAACAATCCAAGTTAATTAGACAGCAAAAGAAACTTTGGAGAGTAAAAACATCAAAGAGGGATTGCCTTATTGCCCTAAAAACTCAAGATGAAAAGATCTCTGGTATGTTGACAGTGGATGCTCGAAACATATGGCAGGTAACAAGAACAAGTTCTTAGACTTAAAGAAACAAAAAGGTAAAGTTACATTTGGTGATAATGCTTCAAGTAACATACTTGGGAAAGGCACTGTGAGCCTGGGAAAAGACAAAGCTAGAAATGTACTACTTGTCGATAAATTGAAGCCTAGTTTATTAAGTGTCAGTCAAACCTATGATCAGGGACACTTTTGTATCTTTGACTCTCAAAAGTGTGATATTAGGAGAGAATACACAGGAAAATTAGTTGGCACTGCTCCTAGAACTCCTGAAAATGTATACATACTAAATGCTAAATTAAAAGAAGAGTGTCATATAAATTCAGTAGATGAAAGTTGGCTATGGCATAAAAGGTTGGGGCATATTAACTTTGACAATCTTGTGAAAATCAGTAACCTTGGTGCAGTAAGAAACTTGCCAAAAATCATAAGACCTTCAAATTTTGTGTGTAGACACTGTCAACTAGGGAAACAAACTAGAATAAGGTTCAAGGCAAAAGAATACACAACCTCGAAACCATTAGAACTTGTTCACACTGACCTATGTGGACCTACTAGAACCAAGAGCTTTCAAGGAGAGTCTTACTTTATGTTATTCATTGATGACTTTACTAGAATGAGTTGGATATGTTTTCTCAAAGAAAAATCAGAAGCACTCAATAAATTCAAAGCTTTTAAAACCCTTGTTGAAAATGAAAAAGAGACAAAAACAAAATGTCTTAGATCTGACAATGGAGGTGAATTTACCTCAAGAGAGTTTGATGTCTTATGTTAAACTCAAGGAGTAAAAAGACAATTCTCTGCTGCTAGAATGCCCCAGCAAAACGGGATTGTTGAAAGAAAGAATAGAACAGTTCAAGAGGCTACAAGGACCATTCTAAATGAAGAAAAATTACCAGATGGATATTGGAGGGAATTTGTAAGCATAGCAGTATACATATTGAACAGAGGTCAGCTTAGGATTAATAGTGATAAATCCCCTTATGAATTATGGTTTGGAAGAGCTCCATCAGTGAAATACTTCAAAGTCTTTGGAAGTAAATGCTACATCAAAAGACTAGATGAGAGTCTTGGAAAATTTGATGCCAAATCTGATGAAGGTATTTTTCTTGGATATGCTTCAAACAAAAAGGCATACAGATGCTACAATCTTAGATTACATAATATTGTTGAAAGTGCATATGTCAGAGTAGATGATATAAAAACAATAAGGATCAAAAATCAAGAGACCATATCTACAAATAAAGATGAAGATGATGATGAGACATTCGACACCCAACTAAAAGAAGTAGAAGAGAGTGAAAAAGAAAGGGAAGAAGATGATATGGATACTAGTGATAGTGAAGAATATAGTGAAGATGAAGGGATAAGAGAAGAATTTCCAAGAAGAGATACAAGGACACCCTCAAGAATTATTCATAAAAATCATCCCGAAGAACTGATTATTGGAGATATGAATGATGGAGTGCAAACAAGAAGACAATTGTTGTATCAAACAGAATTAGCATTGTTGTCACATATTGATCCAAGCTCAATAAAAGAGGCATGTAAAGATGAGAAATGGGTTAAATCCATGAATGAATAATTGGATCAAATTGAAAGAAATCAAACTTGGGAGCTAGTTCCTAGACCAAAAGATAAAAATGTCATTGGAACTAAATGGGCATATAAAAATAAAATGAATGAAGATGGGAAAGTAATCAGAAACAAGGCCAGATTAGTATGTAAGGGGTATGCTCAGGTTGAATGAGTAGACTATGAAGAAACATTTGCACCTGTGGCCAGATTGGAGGCAATTAGGATGTTCTTATCTTTCTCTAGCTATAGAAAATTTAAAGTGTACTAAATGGATGTCAAGTCAACATTTCTCAATGGAAATTTAGAAGAGGAAGTCTACATTGAGCAACCAAAAGGATTCCAATTAACCAACAAATGGGACTATGTTTTCAAATTGAAGAAGGCACTCTATGGATTAAAACAAGCACCCAGAGCATGGTATGCAAGGTTAGATTCTTATTTACAAAATCAAGGCCTCAAAAGGGGATCAGTAGACAACAATCTTTATTGCAAAATTGATGGTAATAACTTGATCATTGTGTAAGTGTATGTTGACGATATCATTTTTGGTAGTAATGAAATAAAAATGAGTGAATACTTTGCTAAAAAGATACAACAAGAATTTGAAATGTCCATTCTTGGAAAACTAAATTTCTTCCTTGGATTACAAATAATACAATCCAAAAGAGGAGTTTTCATCCATCAGTCTAAATATGTTAAGAATATGCCTAAGAGATTCCAGTTAGAGAATTGCAAACTTGTTAGTACACCTATGATAGTTGGATGCAAACTAAGCAAGGATGATTAGTCCAAAACTGTAGATACAAAATATTACATATCAATGATTGGCAGTTTTCTCTATGTAACATCTTCTAGACCTGATGTCAAGCAAGTTGTTGGGATGGTGGCTAGATTCCAAGCAGAACCAAAGGAGAGTCATGTTCAAGCTGTAAATATAATATTCAGATATTTAAAGGGAACCATAGATCTAGGTTTGTGGTACCCCAGCAAGGACTCATTCACATTAAAAGCATATTCAAATGTTGATTGGGCAGGAAGTATAGATGACAGAAAAAGTACGAGTGGCGGAGCATTATTTTTGGGAGAATCACTAGTTTCTTGGATAAGCAAGAAACAATCTTCAATTTATCTATCAAGCACTGAAGTTGAGTATATTGCAGTAGCAGAATGTTGCACACAAGTGGAATGGATGAAACAAACTCTACAAGATATCAAAATAACATTTGAAGAACCCACCATTATCCACTGTGATAATACAAGTGTGATAAGTCTTTCCAAGAACCCCGTTCAACACTCAAAATCAAAACACATCCCCATAAAATACCATTATCTAAGAGATCATGCTGAAAACAAGAACATTAAATTGGAATATGTTCCAACACAAGAATAGGTGGCAGACATTTTTACAAAACCCTTAAACAAAAATGTATTTGAACATCTCACGCAAAAACTGGGAGTAATTCTTCCTCCTACTTAAAATCTCTCAAAAATCTAATGCATAAGTGGGCACCTATCTAGGGGGAGATAGCAATCAACGTTAGAAAAAGTTACTCAGTTATGATAGGCAAAGTGTGATTGCAGGAGAAAATACCAGGTGTCAAAATTAAAAAAAAAAAAAAAAAAAAAATATATATATATATATATATATATATATATATATATATATATATAACATTTATACATACAGATCATAAGAAAATAAAAAACCCTTTGCCATTGATGCCAAAGGGGGAGAGTAAATTCAAAGGACAGAAGCATCACCACAGGGGGAGATTGTGTATGGAGTTTGGTTGTTTCCCTCAATGACAAAGGGGGAGATTGTTGGACATAATTGTCATTGATGTCAACAGGAGAATTAAATAACCAGAAGTCCAAATCTCAGGAAGAAGAACAAACTAGTGCATGAAGAAATGTCGTCGGGATCAGTGGAAGGATTTCACAGTTGATCAAATGCACAGAAATGGTGAGAAGACTCAACAATCGTCCGATCACTGTGAAAAGAGAAGTTGTCAATCGATCAGAAGTTGACTGTGGTATTAAGGGTCACGAGAGGATCATGACCATCAAAAAGGATGAGAGTTTCACTATCCATATACCTGTCGACCATGGGATCAAAACCAAGTTCTTGTTGAGCAGTCGAATCATTTTCAAGTAGAAGGAACGTTGGATGATTGATCAAACAACCATATTAATTTGTAATTGTCGGATGCACAAGAACATGAATCAACAACCATTAGATACAGGTAAGGTGCACCCACCTTAATACATCAGCGAGAAGTGAGAGTGGTTTTAGGGGGACCCACGCGAAACCACCCCATTCTGGACCCACCCCCCCTTCATTAAAGGAAAAATGGCAAGGGGGGTCTGGAATCCAACCTTAACCATTGATCTAAGCCCCTTGATCTCCATCGTTCAAGTCTTCCATGTATAATTCCGGACCCCCCACCCCCCTTCATTAAAGGCAGTATGGCAAGGGGGGTCCCGAATTGAATCTCAACCGCAGAAATAGACACGAAAATCTTAATCGTCTAAATCTGCAAGGAGGATATGCCTAGGAGTCAGCTAACAGTCCAAAACAAAGAAATGATCTGATCAATTGATCCAGAGGGCACGTGGCGAGTGATTGACATTTCGCTGACTCGTAGGTTAGGAAAGTCAAAAGAAATGTTGCATGAAACTTGTGATAAGAGAGGTTGCGAAAATATATGGGCCATCGGATCACACAGGTTCAAGGCAAATCCCAGGTCATAGATCAAAGGAGAATAAGAGTCGTTGATCTAGAGGACACATGGAAAGCGCATGGCATCTGGTTGACTTGCGAGTTGGAGAAGTCAAATGCAAGAACGTAGGAACTCGCGATATGCGAGGTCGTGATAGAATTTGGGCCATCGGATCACAGAGAATCAAGGAAGACCTCTAACCATCAATCAAATATACATTGAGAGATCTACGTCGACAGACCATGATAGCAGGCCACGTCAGTCAGGATGCATGCATCCACGTCAGCAAGATCCATGTAAGCAAGGACACGTGGCATACTCAGACACTAACAAGTGTCAAGTTAATATGGAATTTCAGGCACATGCAAACCACATATTTGAATGACACGTGGCAGGTACTCAGCACATGTCAAGTCTTCTTGTGATGTTAGCAAGTATACGTCATGTCAGGAGTTTTCATCTCGGGATTTTTTGCATCATAAGAAAATACTCTAAAAGCAAAAAGTCTCGAACATCGAAACTCTGAAAGGGACACACGTCAGGTGTTCTATGTTTTCGGCAGTTTTGGAGAGTTGGAGATTATTAAGACTCGAAGGAATAAACACCAAAATCCCGTCAGTCGTCCATCTCGTCAAGAGATTGAATCATGACCGTTGTTTTGGTAAAGCGCTCAAGCACTTGTTCAATATTAGCATTCGGTCACCGTCATTGGTTATATGCTATAAGAATATTAAAAGAAAATTATAACATGTCGCTATAATTGGTAAAGCCTGTGGTTATGTAACGCACGGTCATATGTGATGGTTTGAAGGAAGCGCCTTCATGGAATCTGGTCTCTATAAATATAATAGAGATTAGGCATCGAGTATAAAGGATTAAATTGATCCATGACTGTGATGAATTTATGACAAAAATGAACCGATACAAAGTCATGATTAAAATAGAATAAATCATGAAAATATGAATAAAGAATAAAAAGAAAAATGATATTAATTAAAGTTTAGACTATCATTTTAAATGAAAAGGTGCAATGGTTCAAATAAAGGGACACATTGTTTTAAATTTCACACCAGTTTGAAGATTATATAAACAAGAAAAAGTGGTGAGAAGAAGGTGTCTCTGCAGTTCAAGTTAGAAGATCAATAGTTGAAGCAGAGTCTAGGAATATATACAAATACTTATGTATTAAGGGTGGTTGGGTGGTGCAAGGGCAGGTTGGTGCCTGCAGAGTGAGTTGGTGTTTCCTTGTCAGCTGTAGTTGACTAAACAAGGGGTTTGTAGCCTCCTACCAGTTGGCACTGGTAAAACAGGGTGTGGGTGCATCTTGATCAGTTGGTGTTGATCAAAGAGGAAGTACATCTTCCTTCTATTTAACATGTAAAAAAAAAATTGCAGTTAATAGAAAAGAATTTGTGGTTTTCCCATTTGGGTTCCACCATAAAATATTGTGTCAAAATTATGTTTGCATTAATAAATGAAAAATTGATATAATTGTTGTGTCATTGATTCACCCCCCCCCCCTCTCAGCGACATGATATGATTCTACAAAAGCATCTTACCGTGAGGGATTTCATCATAAGGGGACCACTTTGGAGTTCATCCATTTATACTTCTTATCAAGACAATAATGAGTCATATTTACATCAGTCCAACTTAGCATCATATATCAATGAAACCACATTGATCTATCTTCATCTATGCATCATATATCAATGAAAAATCATTGATACATCTTCATATATTCATCATATGACAACTCGTTGATCCATATTCATCTCTGCATCATATATAAATGAAAAATCATTGATGCTTCTTCATCCATGCATGAAATCGTATGACTATGATTCCACTTGACATCATTCATTCCCATCAAGGACAATACATATTACATTAGTATGCTATGACAAGACATTGTTCATTTGACATCAATCCATCAATAAATCCTTTGGCATCAATTAATCCCTTGACATCAATGCCAACATGATCCAACAGAGGTTCCATTCTTTTTCATTCTATCTTGTTCTGTAGCTGAGAAGAAAATATAAGAGTGGTATTATGTGAGCATAAAATAGGAGGAGATATTTTGTAGCAGTCATACAGGCCACATGTCAAAGGAAAGTCCACAGAGAGTGCCTATTTCTTTGTACTTTCATCATTTCTTTACCAAAGAAAAGAGATGAGAGCAGCCTCACCTTCTAGTTGGGTTTCCCAAGTCATATATTATGTTTATTTTTGGATGGTGTGAATGTTTTTTACTGTTCTCCATTTTTCTGCTTTTTTTTCTATTTTATCAGTAACTAATTGTTATGAATATCTGAAGGAAATTAACCTTAACAGTAAATATTTTAGTATTTTATTAGATGTGTTGTGGAAAATTTTTCCAATGGAATATCTACGAAAGTTTACAGATCATATTGGTATCAGATCATGTTTTTATTTTGGGTATTTTTGGGAAGTTGCAGGATCTGGAAATCATATTAAAAAGAAGTCACAGAGAACCCTGGCCATGGTGAACAAGTATGTTCATAATAACCCTAGCGGAAGAGGGATTTGAACAATTGGAAGAACAAGTTGTTGACATCAGTCACAATATGAACCTCCTCATGGTGGATCTATAAAGCAATCTTAGACTATTCGAAGATGATGTAGGCTCTAACTCAAAGAACATATCAGAGGGGAAATCAAAATATCATGAAGAAAAGGAGTCACAGAAAGAATATGAAAAGGAGCAGTCGAGTTTGAGTGTCGTGAACCCTTCACAATACTTATTCAATATGGAAGAGAAAGTGGACATAAATCCATATCAAGGTGAGATCGATGCATTAAAACTGAATCATTGGTTGCAACAACTAGAATTTTATTTTAGCATTCACCATATAGATGAAGAGAAGAATATTTTGTTTGCTATATTTAAATTAGAGGGTCATGCGTTAACTTGGTGGGAAAGACACATGGAAACACTTAGGTTGGAGGGTGATCCACCCATAAATAGATGGGAGGAATTCAAAACCCTCATCAAGTCCCAATTCTACCCTACCAGGTATGTAGAGGACCAATGGATCTTGTGGCACTAGTTCAGGAAGAGGCAGGGGAAACATGTAGAGGAGTACACCACTGAGTTCAAAAAGATGTCCATCATGATCTATATCTCTCCCAAGAATCCATATGTACTCCTCAAGTATCTGGAGGGTTTACACAGTAATCTATGAAAATAGGTGATTCTCTTCAATCCAAGTAAAGTGGATGAGGATTGTGTACAGACACACTACTTGGAAAACATAGGCCAAAAGAAGGGGTATCCAAGTGATTCAAAGCAGAAAGAGCACCAAGAATATTCCAAGGAAGGGAAGAAGAAGTGAAAGGGGGGAAAACATAAGAAGAAAGAAGCCACTACAAAACAGAGTAAATATCCCAACAACCATTGCAATCATTTCAACATTGATGGTCACACCGAGGAAAAATGTTGGAAACTACATCAAGAGATGAACTCGAAAAATCGCAAGAAGGACGAAAAGAAATAGACCCTTCTAGCCAAAGAGTCAAGAAAACAGATTGAAATTAGCTCGGATGTTGATGACAATATTGTTTACACATATGTGCATAAGGAGGTGAATCTAAGTAGCCTTCATCACTATGAAGAGAAGGATATGACCAAGATCTTCCACATTAAGATTTGGGTCAAGAAGACCAAGATAGATGCTCTGTTCAACTCTAGTTCACAGGCTAATCTCATCGTGGTGGATCTGGTCAATAATCTTGGATTGGAGGTTCACAATCATACTAGCCCCTATCCATTGGGTTGGGTAAACAAGGATGTAGAGATAAAGGTAAAAAAATAGTGTAAGATTAAATTTTCTATAAGATTAAATTGGATGTAGTACCCCTTGATGTATGTGGATTAGTGTTTGGAAGCCCTTACATGTATATGATGGATGTAATATTCATGCGTAGAGCCAACCAATACTGATTGATCAAGGATGGGAAGTCCTACATCATCAATGCACATAAATTAAAGTCAAATATCTCATTGGTAAGTGTCGATAAAGAGAAGAAGTTGATTAGTTCTAGTAGGAAATATGTTTTACTTTTCTTAAGAGAAATCCAAATTGATGATGAGTCAATGAGAGTGAAGGCATCCCTGGAGGGGTGTACTAAAGAACAGAAACAACAGTTGGAGGAGTTTCTACAGAAATACAGAGGAGTGCTCTATGAACCTAAAGGGATACCAACCAAGAGGGAAGTGGAGCATGAAATACAGGTGTTGTCAGACTCCCATTGTCGAATATTGGGTTTTATAGATAGTATGTTCTAGAAGCGAATGAAGTGAAGAATCAATTGCAACATTTTTTGTTGTAGGGTGTAATTAGACCAATTACCTCAACTTGTGGGTTACCCATCATAATTTTTCCCAAGAAGGATGGGACTTGGAGAACATGTATCGATTACATAGCATTGAACAAGATTACACTGAAGAATCCATACCCCCTGCCAAGGATCGATGATCTATTGGACCAGTTGCAGCATGCCAAGTACTTCACTAAGTTGGATTTGTAATAAGGATACCACCAGGTACGATTCAAAGAATAATATACCTGGAAGTTTTTCTTCAAGACAATTTAAGGTTTGTATGAGTGGTTGGTTATTCCATTCAGTTTATGCAATGCATTGGCTACATTTATGAGACTAATGAATGATGTTTTATGCCCTTATCTAGATTCATTTGTTATTTTCTATTTGGATGATATGTTGTTTTATAGTGCTACCTGGGAGGAGAATATGTCACATCTTATGCAGGTGTTAGAGACTCTGAAAAAGCACCAGTTTTTTGAAAATCTCAAGAAATGTGAATTCTCTCAGCCGTGTTTGGTGTATTTGGGGTATGTGATCGATGGGGGCGATATCAAGATAGATTCCGCAAATATGGAGGCCATCATGAAATGGCCACTTCCTATAAATTTCACTAAAGTTAGGAGTTTTTTTGGGGTGGCACAATACTTGCGGAAGTTCATAGCTTCATTTTTAGTTGTAGTTGCACCATTCCACGCCATAAAATACAGTGGTAAGAATTTTCAGTGGGGGAAGAATCAGAAAAATGTCTTTGATGAGATGAAAAGAATCATCAATCAAGCACTGATGCTCGTACCACCAAACTTGTAGAATCCTTTTGAAGTGGGGACATATGAAAGTGGGTATTCCATGGGAGAAGTATTAATGCAAGGAGGAAGTCTCGCCTACTATCATTCTGGAGTATTTCATGGGGTATTTCTCAACTACCCTACATACAACAAGGAGCTTTGTGCCTTGGTACAATCTGTTAAAAAGTGGAAACACTATCTTATGGGAAAGGATACCATCGTCATCACAGATCACCAACCACTACAATATTTGCAGGCCTAGAGTAAGCTATAATAAACTAGACATTACAAGTGGATGGGGTTTTTACAGAAATTTCATTTGGTCATAAAGTATAATAAGGGTAGGAAAAATAATCTGGTATACATGTTTTAATGGCCAACCACATCTAATATTACAACTTTGGGAACTCTAATACACATGGAGCCTTTTACCCATGATGGATACAAAGAGGCATACATAGAAGATGAGGAATTCAAGGAGGTGTTTCGGTATCTACAAGTCCAAATTCATATAGAATAAGGTGATAGCAAGGTTGACTATCATTTCCAGAATGGTTTACTCTACAAGCTCGACAAGCTCTATGTTCCTAAAGGTGAACGATTGCATATTATCAGAGAGGCTCACACCTCAAATTTTGCATGACATTTTGGTATTGGGAAGACAATTTCCAATTTACAGAGTTATGTGTATTGGCCCAGAATGTAAGAAGATGCAACATGATATATTAGAGGATGTATACTTTGTTTTACCAGAAATCCCAGTAATAGGAAGCAAGGTCTATACCATTAATTACATGTACCCACTTAACCTTGGGAAATCATTTCCATGGATTTTGTGGGAGGTTTACCAACAACCAGGAAGGGACATGACTATCTATTTATGGTAGTTGACAAGCTCAGCACAATATGCATTCGCATGCCTTGTAAAAAGAACATCACTTGACAAGAAGTACCAAATACGTTCTTTGAACATGTTTGGGCGCACTTTGGGATACCAAGGAGCATCATCTCAGATAGGGATACCAAATTTATCATTTCATTTAGGACTACGTTGTGATATAAGATGGACACTAAGTTGAAGAGGTCTACATCATTCCATCCACAGACAGATGGGAAGACAGAAGTAGTCAACAAGACTTTGGTGCATATTTTGAGGGGCTACAATCAAAATCATAAAAAGACCTGGGATGAAAATTTGATCTATATGCATCACTCTTATAACAGAGCAGTTCGCACTCATACTAGTAAGTCTCCCTTTGAAACTTGATTTGGATGTTTTCCACCTTCACTCTTAAATGTTTTATATGGAAAGCAAGGAGGAGTGAGGGAGGACCTCACAGGAGATGCACTAAAGGCAGAAAATGTTTTTGAGAAGATCATGTAGATCCATTTGCAAGTACAGTAGACACTGAAGAAGTCATGGAAAACGTACAAGGCTATACATGATGATCACATAATAGAGAAAAAATTTAAAGTGGGAGACAGAGTATGGTTACAGCTAAATAAGGAAAGACTGTAGGGTCCTAGTAATAATACCAAGGCTCTATGATATAGTCATTTTGATGTATTAGAAAAGATGGGAGATAATTCCTACAGACTCATTCCACCCCCATACATGTGCATTTACTTAGTAGTGAATGTGGAGAATCTCAAACTCTATGAACCCTCCATGTTGGATCATGAGGAGGAGAAGGTCCTACCTTCCATAGAGTATTTAGCACCATATGCTCAGGAAGAATTGGTATAAGACACAATTTTTTAGAATCAGTATAGAACTACAAGACAAGGGCAGCATGACCTTTAGCAGATTGGGTTGAAAGGACAACTTTCAGGAAAAGAAAAATGGTACTCGAGGGAGAAGGTAGAGGAAAAATTTCCTCACCTCATTCAGTAAATATTTTGGGGACAAAAATCCTCCCTAAATAGAGAGATATGATCTGGATTGGATCATTATATTATTTTTCATCTATCTCACTACTTTTTGGGTCAAAAATTTGGAGGAATCAGCTTGTAAGGCCATTTTGGCGACTGGTCCAAATTTGGAAATTTGGGTCCAAAAAATAGATAGAAATATTTTGGATCCATTTTGAGGCATCAAACGACATATTTTTTGGTCCAAACCTTCCTATGGAGGAATATTATAAATCCTACACATCAATACTTTTCCAACGGTGTAGATCGTTCGTCAATCGGTGTTCGTATGAGAAAGTTGTGTCTCCCGCAAGTTGACCTACCATATTGATCACCATGGTGCGAGTGGATGCCATGTCAGCCTCTGGTACTTAGACATGTGGGGCTAGCCACTTAGTGGATTTTATAATAACATTATAGAAGGTCCAAAACCTTATCACAATTGAAGGTTGAGGAAGTCAAAAACCTATCCCTAGATGGCTATCGGGCTATCTTAAATATCGGGCCACTAAGAGCAGAAGAGGTTCCATTATTTTGCATTATATATTGTTCCATATCTAAGAAGAACAACTAAGAGTGGTATCTTGTGAGAATAACAGAGGAGGATAGATTCTATAGCAGTCATACAGGCCACAGGTCAAAGGAAACTCCACGGAGAGTGTCTCTTTCTTTGCACTTTCATTATTTATTTACTAGAGAAAAGAGAGCATAGCAACCTCACCTTCTAGCTGGGTTTTCTCTTGTATTGGGTTTCCCGGGTCATATCTTGTGTTTATTTGTGGATGGTGTGAATGTGTTTTATTGTTCTCTATTTTTCTGCATTTTATATATTTTATTAGTAACTAAATATTCTGGAGATCTAAAGGAAATTAACCTTAACAGTAAAGATTTCAGTATTTTATTAGATCTGTTGTGATGAATTCTTCCAATGGAATATACACAGAATTTCACAGATCAATTCTATAATAAACATTAAGCTACATTCATTAGGGTTTCATCAGCACTCTTTCTCATACAATTTCTACACTTTTCTACCATTGAAAATTGCTTGTAAGTTGTGATAATTAATCTATTGATAAAGAGATATTTTTGGATGGTTTACTTGTTGATTTTAGTGGTTAGAATTTGTTGTTGTAGAAAAAGTTTGCAACAGCCATAGATCTCTCCTAATTATTTGTTGATAACACTCCTTTACAACCCTCTTTTCACATCAAAACCTTGGTTTAAGCATTGGAAAAATGTTTACTAATTACAAGCTTTCTTGTCCAATATCATATGTTGATTTTGATGGTCTAATTTGCAGCTCCTATAATTTTGTTGTTTCTGATATATCATTGTTATATGCTGCAATTTTGGGACATCAATTATTCTTGTTGATTTTCCTCTTGTCTTGGGGCTTATTTCATCATATTTTGTCTTGGTTTGGGTTTTCTAACATTTTTTTTGCAAGTACTATCAATTGGAATCATTTTCATTGACCTATACTCATCCTACATCAAGCCTCAAGATCCTTTAAATGTGACCTATAGGGGTGGTTCCTTTAGCTCTTGGCCTTTTCCCTTATAATCCCCCTAGGGTCACCCTAGAAGCCTCCCTTGTGTTGGACTTGTCCATCACTAAAACGAGGGGGATATCTATTGAGTGACAATGATAGGTGTCCCTAGTTGTGTCACAAATGTGTTTCTTGGGATGAGATTTTCCCAGATTACAAAATGTGTGATAACATTTTTGGCACCGTTGTCAGGGAGGATTTTGAATCCTTTCCAATCCCATAACAACACTTGCCAAGTCTATCCTAAAGCCTCTATATTTATCTTTCCTAGTGACTCCATTTGAGGGAAGTTCCTTTTTTCACTTTTGATGAGCTCTTCATAAATTTCATCTGGCGACTCCACAACCTAAGAACTAGTCTTCCCAAAAAAGACTTCTCAAAGAAAGGTTTAATCCTTCCAAGGTTTATCGAAGAATACCTCATCATAATTCACTCATTGTCAAAACCTTATTTCAAGGAATTCTTCATTTCTCCCCAATGGCTCGTATTTGGGCTAGCACTCTTTACAAGCCATTGAATATTGCCACCATCCCTGGGCACCCCAATAACATGCCTAAAGAATCTCACAAGTGGTTATCCAAATTCACCAGAAACAACGTTATTACCACTGAAGAACATATTAACACTATTGGTGTGGCCATGGAAGATAATGGTATAGAACATGAAGATGTTGCAATGAAGTGACTAGATACCTCTCTTGATGAAAATGATGAAAATTAGTTCAAGGGTTTTCCCAACACTCATTTACAATCATATGAGGCTTTCGCAAAGTTGTTCAAAAATATATGGACAATGAAGAAGTAAAGATGAATGTTATTGACACAATTCAACCAAATCAAAAAAAAAAAAAAAAATATGAAATAGTGAAGGAATTCGATACTAGATTTGACAACTTGTATAGCCAGATCCCAAAGTACATGTGCCCACCAGAAGCAATTGTTCTCCTTCTTTATTTGAATGGTTTTGAAATATGGTTTGGTTTTGTCTTGAAGGAAAATATGCCTAAGAATTTTGCAAAGGCCAAAGAATATACTATGCAAATTGAAGAACATATTATTATCTCAAAGATTGAGCCTTTTCAATTCCCCCATCCCAAAGCAGAACCTATGACAAAGACATCAACCAGTAGTGCATAGGATTCAGTCACACTCTTGGCTCAAAACTTTGATCAAATAAATACCCAATTTTTCTAGACCCAAAATTATATTATGAATAGATTGACAAATTTAAAAAGGTATCATTCTACTCCAAGGCCTCAATTTATTGGACAACAAAGGGAAAACACAGGTTGGAAACCAAATCCACAACACGAAGAGAAGGAACTGGACACCTTGAATCTTATTGGGATGGTTAGCATGGAAGGATCACCATGTTGTTTTCCTTGTGAAGAACCTCATTGAGAACATGAGCATCTGAGATAGAGAGAAGAAGAAGAGCCTGCATTGAGCAGACAGATCCCCTCCTCTCCACCATACATCACCATTCATCATCAGTAGCATAGCAACACCTGCCACCCCAGCTTGGTCCATAGAGAACAACGGGTCTCGCTTTGTGAGGTAACAAGTTCAGTCTCATGGTAAGTGTCACTTTAATAATTGAAGCATTTGACCATGTTGAAAAATTTCCTTTCTTGATTATGGAATGTTAGCTTAGACATTATACATGTTTCCTTATTTCACCTTGGTGGTCGACATGGTATCCTAGTAAGTTGGTCTCCCTCAGGGAAAGGGTTTCTATTGGGGGGATCCTTGAAGGGTCATCGTACCATTCCCACTCATAATTACCACTTTCCACACTTATTTCCCTCTGTTTCCTCATATTTTTGGCTTCTGGGTTCATTGACCCCAAGAAGGGCTTGTACCTTATTTCACTAGAATAAGGGCTTGAAGACCCAGAGGTGTTGTAGTTGGCACAGTAAAATTCAATATCCATCATCAATCCTTCTATATGCTTTCCCTAAGGTCCTCGGAGCTATGAAATGATTCTCCATAAAAATGAAGGACCTTTAAAAAGAAAATAAATAAAAATGTCTCACTTGATGGGGGAATGCATTGTGGTGTCCTTTAATATCTAGTGCATATGGCACTCAATGTGCTCTAACTTCAAGTGGAATTGTGATTCTCTTTTCTTTCCATCATATAGCACTCATTGTTTAGACCATAAAAAAAATGAAATGAAAATAAAGGGCTTGGGAAAATGTTGCATTGTGAATGAAGGGATGCAACGCACACTCCACAAAGGCACCCATAAATGAGACAATGTGATCCCTTGATATGTCAAGAACCCCATGCCAAAAAGTATTATCCAAATCCACCCCATACTCACTACATTACCTAGAGAGGGTCTTCTTTGGAAACATTTCTTGACTTGGGTATTGTCCTACCCAATGTCGCACCATGACACCTCTCCCGTATCTAAATTTGGAAACGTTTATAAGGTCTTTGAGCATTTGTTTAATTTGAAAAGGAGGGACTTAATGCACTTGTTTGGGTGATTATTTTATTAAATGTGTCTTACTTGGCATGATTCATGTGACTTGTGAACCCCTAGAGGGTTTGTTTGCTTGTCTTTGCAGGACCTTTCCCGGTGAAAATCATTCATGAAGGGACTAAGCCACTTGGACCTCTGTAGGGGATTGAAATCCCACCAGATGGATGTTGCACCCCACACATTGGAGGCCTAAGATAATGATTGTTGCACCTGGGATGAATTCTCTAGCACTTGGACAATGCTCAGAAACATGAAGAGAAGAGGATGTCACCCTCATATGCCCAAATGTTCCTCTTGGGTAGCATGACGTCATACTTTTGAGGGGATGTTTGGCACATTTGGTGCACTTGGTGGTGTTGCGGGCTTGAAGCCCCACATTATAGATTTATTTGGGGATGATGTGGCACCTTCCTAGATTAATTTCCTAGCCTTTAGAGGTATAATATCACACGTGCCTCCTTGGAGAGGATCTTTATGGGATTACATGCCATCATTTTGTTATTTTTGGTCATTTTGTAGCCTATGTGGGAAAAAAGAGCAAAACGATTTTCTAATTAAGCATTGTAACTTTGGTTTTAGCATAAAATTATGGATTTAATTATGATGTGGACAAACTATGACTTGGGTTTTCCTCTATAAATAGAGTCAAGTCATTTTCACTCGGATGTAACTCATCACTTGATATTATTACTTTTTGGACTTGAATTTCGGCCCTCTTGGAGAATTTCGGCCTCTCTTTTCTTATCATAATGGATGCAATTCTTGTCTATTGGAGCAATAAAGGATAGAGACTTCCCTTGGATGGTTTTCTTTGGAAAATTGTTGGATGATTCTTGGTAGTAAAGGTTTTATTGCATGCTATCTCTTAGATTTGGTGAGTAATTTCTGAAATTTATTGTCATCTTGCTCGTTTAAATTCAAGAAATATATCTTAAAACCCTAGGAGGAGTAAAAGGGCTTACACCATCCACCAAATTTTATTCTTATTTATTATTGAAAGGATACAAGGATTTCCACATGGAATAAGGGGGTTTACACCCGTGTTGCAATGCTTGGCTAGGGTTTGTTTTCTCCGCGGAGTAAGAGGGTTTACACCCCTAGAATATTTTTAAACCTTAGTTCATTTTGGATTCCACGCTAGACGATTTGGAAGGATTATTGTTCTCTTGAGTTTTATAAGGGTTTAACTCTCAAGACATAATTCTCCTTCCTCTTTGGTTATGTTTCCTTCCAAGGAAGAAACTCCATCCACCTAATAACAAGGCACTAATATTTGCACCAGAGAACATAAATTATTGCATTAGTAAACATGAAAATTGATGGTCTGAAATTGATCAATTTGGATTTGAATTCTACATGATTTAGACTCTCTTATACTTCAAGGGCATCTTTTTTTTTCAAGTGATTGGTCTATTGTAATAAAAATTAAGCTACATCCATTAGGCCTGCAAAAAACACTCTTTCTCATAAAATTTCTCTACTTTTTTACCGCTAAAAAATGTTTGTAAGATGTGATAATTAATCTACTGATAAAGAGCTATTGTTTGGATGATTTGCTTGTTTATTTTAGTGGTTAGAATTTTTTGTTGTAGAAAAAAATTGCTACAGCCATAAGGATGTCCTAATTATTTGTTAATAACACTCTTTTGACATCAAAATCTTGCTTTAAGCATTGGAAAATTGTTTACTAATTGCAAGGTTTCTTGTCCAATATCATATGTTGATTTTGATTATATAATTTGCAGCTCATGTAATTCTCTTGTTGCTGATATATCAATTTTATGTGATGCAATTTTGGGATAGCAAGGCTTCTTACCGATTTCCCTCTTTTCTTGAGGCTTATTTCATAATATATTGTCTTGGTTTGGGTTGTCTAACATTTTTTTTTCAGGTACTATCAATTGGCAGCCTTTTCCTTGACCTATAGTGACCCTCCCTCAAGCCTCAAGATCCTTTAAACGTGACCTCTAGGGATGGTTCCTCTAGCTCTTGGACTTTTCCATTACAATTCCCCTTGGGTCACCCAGGAAGCCTCCCTTGTGTTGGAATTGTCCATCACTAAAATGAGGGGGATATATGTTGAAGTGACAATGATAGGTGTCCCTAGTTGTGTAACACACTTGTTGTTTGGGTTGGGCTTTTCCCAAACTAAAAAATGTGTGTTAACACATCGCAGGAGGTTGCGAAGACGGTTGGGACAAAGAGTCTTGGTGGGATGAAATTGTTTATGAGTGTCTTTTTGAGGTGAGGCACATCGTTGGAATTTTCCAAAGTTGTAAATCGAGTCGGTAGTGCTCATATTGTAACTATTTTGTAATACAAAGACTTAGTTGGGTATTAGGTATGGTTTGTGTTACCCGCACTATATCTATGTTTCTCTTGTCTGTTTCATTTTTGTTCTCTTGGCTTCTCATTTTTATGGATGTATTCTTACATATGACTAAGTGTTAAATTTGTTAACAATTGTCTAAGTATACAAGAGTTGCACAGAGTAGGAGTGTGACTCATTGGTAGCCTAGAACGGAGTATGGGTATGCTTTAGGTTAAGAGGTGTAGTTTGAATGAAGTAACCTTGGTGTTGCCAAGCATCCAAGCGAGAAATGTCGTGGTGTCAAACACCCTAAAGAGGTACACGATCGCAATATTTGGCTAGACACACTGTGGGGACGTGACAAATGGTATCAAAGTGGATTCCTTGCGAATTTTGGAGAAGGGTTGGGGATCTCTTCACTACTATATTGACGATAGATGGTATCATAGTCAATTCGTTGCAGATTTTGGAGATGGGTTGGGGAGCTCTTCACCACTATCTCGATGATAGATGGTATCATAGCATTTTGGTGCTCTTCACCACTCTTGTATTCAGAACAATTGTGGTGGGGTGCATTTGTTGAGAAGGTTGTTTGTTGTCAAGGCATTTCAATGGGATTGTTTGCAGACTTGGTGAATGGTTTGGTGTAGCAAAATTGTTCATCGCATACTTTACATCAGACTTACAGCAAAGGTTTGGTTGATGATGTAATGGGAAGGATGATTTAGGCACACAGCTTGTACAAACCAAGAGAAGTGTTTGTGGTAAAATGAAGTAGTTGGACATGGTGGGTGATCACAGAACTCATCATAGAGTTCATCGCAGAACTTGTCACGAAGTTTATCACAAAGGAATACTTGGTTGGTTTGATTCATGAAGGAATTTAGTGTTGTACCTATTGTGCACACCTTGGAGAGACCAAGTGCAGAGTTCGTTGGGTGAACCAAGCACGTGGGCAAGGCAAATTAACGCAAGATTCATCGCACAGGTTGTCACAGAACTAATAGTAGAAGTGATCACAGAAGCAAAAGGCAGAGGGCGATCACAAAAGTGATTTCAAAGGGGAGCAATTATAGGTTGTGGCAAGTTGAAGCATGTGGGTGCATTGGAGGGCTTGGGGTGACCTAGAGAAACTATGTATTAGGAAGTTGGTTAGGCACATTTCCATGATGACATATTCGTGTCATGCATCGTTGAGAACAACAATTGGGTTGAGTTGGATTGTTGGTGAGTAGACCACAACCTTCAGATGAGGTATCTCTTCCGAAAGTTACAACATTCGGTTAGCAACAATATGACTTGATCGTCGAGTGGTGGGTGCATGGTGCCTTGAAGCAGAAGCAATCAAGGTGTGGAGATGGAAAGGCATTGGAGATGAGTTTGATCGGTTGCATCCGAATTTTTGGGAATTAGACGAATTTTTGATGTGGACGAATGGACTCATCCTTGTATCATAGTGAAGGTCTTGTAATTTTATGGAGTTGTGGATGGTGATTGAGTAGATTTCATATGAAGAGTCAATTTCTTGGAAGTGCAAGCCCAAGACAGCAGACTTAGAACATGATTACAATGAAGGATGTCATTGGAAAGGGATGGTTGGATTTTAGTTCTTACATTTCCTAAGTGTTATAGTAAATTCTTTGAAAGGGAAGTTCGGTGAGTTGGTGGTTCAAGTACATTTTGTTTCCACAGTGAAAAATGGAAAACTTAAGCGTGACTCAAGTGGTGTAGATTCAAAGAAGTCTTGTAACAAAGTTGGGACACCTTAGTTGGGTGAATGTGCAGAGAGCTTAGGACGACCTGCTTGAATGAGTCATATGGTATAATTAGGTATATTTGGATGCAGTTGTGGAGGTGTCTTGAGGAATCTACCTAACTCTTTGATGAGGTGTGTTGGAAAGGTCATTGCAATGAAGTGGCCAGTGAAGTTTGTATGTGTTGAGTTTGAGAGGTTAGATGAGGCGCCTTGGTGTTTGGTGACTTACCCAGTTTTTGTAGGTCATGTGATGACTTGATAGTCGCAACGAAAATGCTATAGTTTGAAATATTGCAGTAGGTGCAAGGAATTTTCATCCCAAGAGACAGATGGAGTCATCAAAAGAGTCGACCAAGAATTGTTTGCAGACAACTTGAATGGGAAAAAAGCAGACCAAGTGACTTGGGTGGTGTTCAATCGCCTTTGGTATGGGACATTAGATGAGGCAGATCACACCTTCGTGACTTTCATATGATTGTGCGATGACTCAAAGGTTAGGAGGGGATCGTTGGTTGGAACTGGCAGAGTATTGGTTCAAACATGCCTAAGGCATGGAAGTTCTTTGGAGTGACTCATTCTACTTGGAGCGCTTTGAAGATTTCATTTGGTATGTTTGAGGAGTGCAAGCATGTTGGTCACACTCATCGCAAATGTTGAGTTGTGTTGAGATGACTTGAAAAAAGGAGACGAATTGAGGACTTGTCTTCATTTGGAGGATTATACGAACAGGTGGATTGCAGCATGAAGATATTACTTGGACATGGGCATTTCTCTTGCTTTGGGAAACATGGTTGAGGGTGAATCCTAACCATTCCAAGGAATAGAGAGGAACACATAGGATCATGGTTGGGCGATGAAGTAGTGAGGCAAAGGCAGTTTGGATGTGCAGTTCTTGGTGCAGCAAATTGGCTAACTATGTGATGAGGTGGATAGTAGGGTCAAGTTGTCGTGTGAGACTTTGTTTTGAGGTGACTTCATAGTGAAACAAGGTGAGAGGATACCTTTCCTTGGTCTAATATCATTGTGCAAATGGATCAAATTAGAGAAGGAATTCAGAGTACGGACACACCAGTAGGTTCAAATTGTAGCACTTAGACATTGTGGAGGATCTCCTTGACGAAGATCGAATGATGGAAACAGTGATGAAGTGAGGATGGACACTTGCCTTAGTCTTTGGAGTTGGACAGAGTGATAGAGACACGGAAAAAAAAAGGCTAATTTCAGGCATGTAGATGCGCATTTCAGGAACTAGATGTGACGGTTGGACTAGCTACCCAACTAGTGCAGGACTTGAGGCTAGAATTGTGCAAAGACATGATAGAGTTTGGTTGAAGTATGGGCATAGCAGCAAGTTCATAGAATTTCAACACTTAGAAATTTTTTAAGTTTTGGTTGAGGTTGCAATAGTATTTCAGGTGGAAGTAGCAGTGAAATAGAGATTGATCATTGTAGCGGAGTAGTGGAAGCTTATATATTGTGGACAAAGTTGGGGAGGAGACATTTTTCCATCGTAGTGGACAATTTGGTTGCACGCAACTTTGGGAAAAGGGAAGTGTGTATGGTTGCACATGTTGTGGATGATTTAATTTCAAGTTGGAAACTTGGGGTTTCCACTTTTCAAGAAAACTTGGAGTTTCCACTTTGACAGAATTTGAGGTTTCCAGTTAGCACGAAACTTGGGGTTTCCAGTAGACTTAGTTGCAGCAAAGGCATGAGTTTGGGTAGAGACTTGGAGATCACATATTTTGTGGATGTTTTCAAGGACAAAAATGAAATGAGGTGGGGGAGGATGTAAGGCCTTCCTCTACATGGGCGCAAAGACCTTCACCCAATTCCTCAAAGAGACAGAACTTGGGGTTTCTCTATCACCCAAGTTGGACAAGTGGATGCCTTGGGAATGTGAATGCACCAAGGGGCTTTCCAAAGAATTAATCAACCAGGAGGTTGGGGCACACTGGAATGAAGGGTGAACTGATGTTGGGTGTGTCAGTCCCAAGGGGCATTACGGTTGACAAGTGCATGGATTTGTTTAGGAAACTAGGTGTGTGAAGGGGCACAATGATTCATTTGGACATCATTTTGCGAAGGGGCGTGAAACCCCAATGGACAAGATGTTCAAAACAAGTGACCCTTGGATTCCATATAAGAGTAAGGGCACACAACCAATGGAGGGAAGCTTGGAATAACTTGGAAGACAAGGAAAGAAAGTGAGATTTGCAGTTCTAAGGAAGATGAAGAGGGTGAGCTCCCTCAAGGAGCCAAGTCGCTCCACTTGGGAGGACTTGTGATTCCTTCAGGAAGATTCAATGGACATATTTGGGAGAGCTTCTCTTGGGATGGATTTGGGGAAGTATGGAAACATAGGTCTGTTGGAGGCATGTGTGAGGAAGAACCGAAATCTGTGAAGTCTGCAAAAATGAAGAGACAACAAGTTTGTGGTTGAGGGCATGTCTGAGGTGCACCACAAGAGGTTGCAGAGACGGTTGTGACAGCAATTCTTGGTGGGATGAATATGTATATGAGTGTCTTGGTGAGGTGATGCGATTCGTTGGACTTCGCCGAAGTTGGAAACCAACTCGATAATGCTCATATTGTAATTGTTTCACAATAACAAAGACTTAACCGAGTGTTAGGCACGGTTTGTGTCGCCCGCACTATATATATGTTTATCTTTATTGTTTAGTTGTTTTTCTATAGGATTCTCATGTTATGTATGTATGTATGATTAAATATGACTAAGTGTTAAAGTTGTTAACAATTGTCTAAGTATACAAGAGTTTCACTAGAGTATGAGTCTAACTCGTCGATAGCCTAGAATGAAGTATGGGTATACTCTAGGTGAAGAGGCGTAGTTCGGACGAAGTAACCTTGATGTTTCCAAGTAGCTAAGCGAGAAATTTTGTAGTGCCACATGCCCTCAAGAGGTGCATGATCGCAAGATTTGGCTAGGCACATTGTGGGGACGTGACAATACCCATATATTAATTTAATATGCATATATATTACATAATTGAAATAACCATGTACTCCATATATTAGCTTAACTAATATATGGGGTACATGGTATACCACGCACTTCACATATTAGTTAATCTAATATAATATATGGACCCAACCCACGTACCCCACCCACTACGAGTACCCATGTATTGGTCAAGCTAATATGATATATGGGATGGTTTTTAAATAAAATAAAACAATTCATAATTCTTTATATATATATATATAAACCCAACCCACGTATCCCACATAATATGACTAATGTAATATGAATACCCCATATATTATCCAAGCTAATATATGGAGTATTCATACTACAATAGTCATATTATATTAGTCAAGTTAATATATGGGGCATTCATATTACATTAATCATATTGCATGGGATACGTGGGTCTGGTTTTCACATTAGTATATATATATATATATATATAACTTGCGTGAATATTATGTATAACCTATGTATTATGTTTTAAAATTTGAATTAGTTCTTTATTTCCATATATATATATATAACCTGCGTGAATATAAATAAAGTGTGAATATTATGTATAACCTATGTATTATGTTTTTAAATTTTGAATTAGTTCTTTATTTCCATACATTCAAAAATACTTTACTTTATGAGTACGTCTATATTATATTCAAAAGTAATTTATAAGTATTTTTCTCATCATGAATACTTCACTTGCAACACTGCTAAGGTTAAATATGGGTTGACATCAATCATTTAGAATGTGACAAATAATCATTTTTAACTCCAGCAATGTGAACTCATCCCCTGGGGATGATGTTATCCTCTAAAATTTCATTGGTTCTTGTAAAGTTGAATTTGATAGTTCATTTTGTTTTGTTTTTAGACCCATTTTTTACCTCAAAATTCCACTAATATTGAAATCAATAGTGATATATGAAATGTATACTTAGCTCATTGTCGGATATGTCTGTAACCAATGTTTGGATTCCTTTGTCCTCAAACCACTCAGGACTGCTTCAACTCCAACTCTCTTCTCTAAGCAAGTATGAGGAATATCAAGGGATATTAGGCAAAAACAAGAATGGGAGATGGGAACTTCATGAAACAAGGATTTCCTAGGAGATGAAGTTCATAAAAACCACAGGGATATGATGGCTATGACTACTTAGGCTAGAAGATAACTCTGATATGGTGACAGTTCTTGTAACATTCTCCTTCCATTAGGCCTATTTTATACCATTTCAATATGGTTGAGACCATTTTCCATGGGTTTTAGGGAGTTACAAAAATATTTTTCTTGTAAATCACACTCAGGAGCACATAATTTTCATGTTTTTTTTTATATTTTTTAACCATTTTTTAATGCACTCGCGCCTTTGATGAAGTAAAAGGGTGAGTATCGGCTCCTATAGTGAGAATAAAGTGTAAGTGGATTGCTAGGAAGGATTTTTAGACAAATTTATGAGTGGGCCCATGCTGCCAAAGATGAATATGAAAGGGATAAATGCCAAACAAAGGCATATCAACTATGGTGGAAAAATATTCTATAAAAATGGGCATCAACATGGGAGTGTTTATTGGAGCTTCGAATCCATTCTAAAAGGAGTGAATCCAAAATATCCTTTGTTTGTCTAGCTTCAGGATGTTTTCTCCATGAATGAATCACCTATTTGGATGGATATTAGTAGCACAACATCATAGTGCAAATAAATTGAGAAGCTTAGACAATTGGCTCCATCATATGCTATCACTAGTAATTTGAGTACATATTTTGTAGACAGGTTCATGTTTGAAAAACATTGTTTAGTTGTCCAGTAATATGGAAATAGTCCAAATAGCTTGGTAGGTTCAGCTTTGAACCATCCTAGATATCTTATAATCAGTTTGGGTACAAGTAATATAGTTTTTGAAATTACAACTGAACTGAACCTTGGCCTAAAACACATGTTTTAACAAATCATGTCAATCCAAATTGTTATATGGTGATGTCTGTTTTTAAAAATGGGTCACTAACATGAGAAGAGTTTGAATTCATCACTATGAATTGAGTAAATATGAGGATCATGAGGAGGGTGGTGTAATAATGCATAATGTACTAGAGGAAATCGTTGATGTAGTTGTAGAAGTCATTTGGAATTCCTCATCTACCCTCCAAGTCTCTAAATATGGGAAGAGGATTGAGCATGTTAATAAATTTTCGAAGCTTGAGGAAGTCTTAGAAAAAGTAGATTCGATGACTATTGTTGCAACCTCTTGACCCTATGATGTGAAACTTGAATATGTTGAGTTGTTATTCAATCAATATGGAAAGGTTAATAGTGTGTGTCAACCCCTTCATGTTGTCATGATCAAGGCCCTTTGTGGTTCTGATCTTATTGAGTTTTCATCAGAGGAAGAGGACAATTCCATTTCTAAAATGAATATGATTTATGATGACACAAATTTGGAGATGAATCCAAAGAAGGATTTTGATGTCAAAAGGAGAGTTTTAGTAGAAGAAATGAACAATGGTTTTGGCCCAACATGGCATAAAAATGATAAAAATATTTCCACATGAAACCAGTGGAAAAATAATGATTGGGGAGATTCAATTTTGTAGAATAATAGTTATCCAAATATTTTGCAACCACAGTCATGTTCCATCCACATCCCCATTGTCTTTGTTGTTTTCTAAAAGTGATGTTGTGATTGTTTGAGCTTATGAGAAATATGTAGATTGTGAGGGTAAATTCAAGAATGTGTTGTTCATCATTATCCTTCCCTAACAATGTGCTTCCAACAAAGGAGGTCAAAATTATTAGAGGGTATGAAGGTGTCATACATGTGTTTCAATTTGGGAAATGTGATCAAGTATTCTACATGCCCAAGTTATCAATGGCCCCATTGCATTTTAGAGCATCCACTTGTTCATGGTTTAATAAAACTTATGCCCCTAAAATGATAAAACTATAACAAGTGGAAACGTTGGAGGTGTTTCAGTGGCATATGATGGTGTTAAAACGTATATACATTGGCGCTCTGAAATAGATGGTAGTCATTGAATGGTTTTACCATAGGGACATGTGGATGGTGGATTGTGGATAGTTGAAGCTAAACACCATTAAATTGCCTATATTTGGAGAGCCCATGTGGTATTAGAGCTTGTAGAATTTTCACCTACAAACTAATTTAACTCTTGTAGGGACTTAACCAAACTCTGACTTATGTCTCCAATAAATTCAACAGTAATGCATTTGAACCCAAAACATTTAACTATATTTTATGAGAAGAAATAAAAATGACTAAGAAATTTGCAGCAGAAATAAATAAACAACAAACAAATATTAACCACGCATTTGACACCAAGATATTCAAGCAATTTACCCTAGCAAAACCCCAAAGGGAAAACTAGCCCAAGAGAGATTTTATTAATGAGCTCACAGGAAATAAATTTAAGAGTTTAAAGCAGTACAAACAACATTAATTACAGTGTTGTACTTATCTTTATTTATGTTCCTTAACATCAATTTTTTTTCCAGCAAAGAGTATGGTTGTACAAACTCTTGTACGACCTATCTCACTCTAAACTATGCCTTAAAAACTGTGTCATATTGTTGTACAATACATGAAAGTACAATACGTCCCTGGAACAATAAATGCACTTTATAGAAAATCGTGCCACTCATTGTCTCGATTTATGTGCACTAAAAAACTGTTGTACAACCCTCAAAACTACACTACAAACCTCATAAATTTGTTGTACAGACTGTCTATTAAATGGTGTAGTTTTCTTGGGATGTGTGCCCCCCATTCTCCTTGGGATTTGTGCCCTTATTGTTTCTCCTTATCTTCCTTCCTTTCATCTCTTCACCCAAAATCTCTCTTATGAAAAAATGTGCCTCTTCACTCTCACTTTCTCCTTTTATTCTCGTTAATAACTAAAACCCCTAACCCTAGATCTCAATGGCCAAGATTAAATCTTGTCATCTCAAGATCAATAGTCATGACTTAATTTCACATTTAGTTCACTTAAATCACTTACGTGACCCAAAATTTATAAAGTCAATTTTAGTCATTAAATCAAAAAGTACACTTATCAACTTTATAAAGTAAAGTGCATGGAGTCTGAAATTTATTTGGTCACTTCTGCATGTTAGGCACCATCAATGCAGAAGTACCTCTAAGCTACAAAAAATAACACTCCCTCTTATCGAGGGAGATAATTTTGGAACCTCCATCGGGATCTATCTCCAACCATATCATCCCATCTGATGTTGTAGATACTCCCTCTTAACAGGAAGCCCGTGTTGCTACCTGCATTGGACTTTGATATGGAGACTTTTCCATCCAAGACATGCTCCTAGCAGTGTCCTCACTCTCCTAAGCATCCAATTGTGTCATCTCATTCCAACTAAGTCTCTTGATTGTACTAGAAGAAGCCTCACAACTACCAGTCTCTAATACTGACAATGAATCTAAATCCAAGAGTAGTTGTGTCTAGAATAGCTCCCTCTAGATATAGGAACACATGTCCATGAAAGAACACAATTCCACATCCTGCATCCTCCAAAGTTGAAACTGAGAGAAAATTTACTGGCAGCTCTGTAACAAATGACACCTCGGTCACCTCCTCAAATCCTTAAGACTCTAGGTGGAATCTCACACATCCAACCCCCTTCATTGCATGTCTGGTGCTATCCCCACAACCCACATGGAAATCTAAGTCTATCTCTGAAAAACTAAGGAACATCGACCTCATTCCCATCATATGTTGAGATGCTCCACTGTCCACAAACCATGCTTCAATTTCCTCACACAGTAGACAACCACTACCTAAAAGACAAGTCATCAAATAAAATTATTTCTCGAACTTCTCAGCAAAATCATCAACCTCAGTTGATATTGACACCTCTACATATTTTTTTCCCTTCTTGTTCGAAAATTGACTAGCATAGTGGCCAGTCTTATGACATGCAAGTCATTTTACTTTTCTCATGTCATTCTTCTTTCCTTTTCTCTTTCCCAAAAGAGAAACATTCTCCTCGTCTGCACCACCCTTTTCCTTCTCTTGATCTCTACTCTGAGATCCCTCCTAGATATCCTCTTGAGTAAAATCATCCCATAACCTCTCCCAAGTGGGAAAGGTATCTCTTCCCACCACTTACTTCACAAACATGGCCCACTCTTTGGTGAATCCCTCTGGGGATATGTGCACCAAATCTAAGTCTGAAACAGTCTCACCAACAACGCCCAACTCATTCTTCACCTGTTTGATCCGAGAGAGATAGGAGGCCACACTCTCTCCCTTGGCCATCATATTGTTGTGGAGCTTGTCCCTTAGGGACATATTCATGTTCAGTTCATGTTCTTGTACAAATTTTTCAATGCAACCCACATCTCCTTGGTTTTCTTCTTCTGATCCAAATGTGGGATCAGGTGGTCTTTTACCCCATCTAGGAGTATCATCTGTGTCCTTGATTCCTTCACCTCATGGAGGTCTATGGAAAATTGATCTGATGAAGGCATTGTCACTGTGGTACTCATGAAATTCCACAGCTTGTTCTCCCTAAGAATAATTGAAATCCTTACCTTCCACTACAGGTAGTTGGAGATTCCCTCTAACCTATCTTCATACCTAATACTAGAAGCCATCCTTATCCAACTGACCAAGAATATTTTTCCCTTCTTTCTTCCTAACAAGAATCCATGCAATTCACTGCAATCCAAGTGCCAAAAACTTGTCCACTAAACCTCAGAGCCCAAGCTTTGATACCATGTAGAAATTTCACCTACAAACTAGTTTAACTCTTGTAGGGACTTAGCCAAAATATGACTTTTGTCTCCAATAAAACTTCAACAGTAATGCATTTAAACCCAAAACATTCAACTATATTTTATGAACAAGAATACAAATGAATAGGAACTTTTCAATGGAAATAAGTGAAAAGAATACAAATATCAACCACACATTTGACACCAAGTTAATCAGGCAATTGCCCCTAGAAAAAACCTGAAGGGAAAACCAACCCAAGAGAGATCTTATTAATGAGCTCGTAGGAAATAAATTTATGAGTTTATAGCAGTACAAACAACATTAATTACAGCTTTGTACTTATCTCTATTTATGTGCCTTAACCTCAATTTATGTGCCAGCAAAGAGTACGGTTGTGTACCCTCTTGTAAGAGTTGTCTCAATCCAAAATGCACCTTAAAAACTATGCCATATTTTTGTACAGTATAGGAAAGTACAATACGGCCCTACAACAATAAACGCACTTTCTAGAAAATTGTGCCACTCACTGTCTCGATTTATGTGGATTAAAACATTAATGTATGGCCCTTAAAACTGCAGTGTGGCCCCCATAAATGTGTTGTACGAACTGTTTATTAAATGTTGTATCTTTCTTGGGATCTGTGCCCACTATTATCCTTGGGATTTTTTCCCTTATTACTACTCCTTCTCTTCCTTCCTTTCATCTCTTCACCCAAAATATCTCTTATGAAAAAATGTGCCTCTTCACTCTCTAACTTTCTCCTTTTATCCTCATTAATGACTAAAACCCATAACCCTAGATCTCAATGGCCAAGATTAAATCTTGTCATCTCAAGATCAACAGTCATGACTTAATTTCACATTGAGTTCACTTAAATCGCTTAAGTGACCCAAACTTTATAAAGTCACTTTTAGTCATTAAATCAAAAAGTACACTTACCAAATTTATAAAGTAAAGTGCCTGGAGAGTGAAATTTGCTCGATCACTTCTGCATGCTAAGCACCGCCAATGAAAAAGTACCACTGAGCTACAAAAACTAACAGAGCTAGCTTAGATGGAGGTTTTGAAAGTAGAGGATTCAAGGTTCCAAAATTAAGATTTCCATGCTTGCAGCAAGGAAAGAGAGGGAGAGTGCATAAATTGTTCGTGTTCAAAACTTTCAGGGGTTGGTTATGGCAATGCAGGAATTGTGCAAGTTCATTATTCAGATTTATGTTCTAGTTATGTCCATATGTTTGAAGTTGGGAGATATTTGACTTTAAGACATGTGGTACCAATTTTTGGAGTTCCTAATGTGTTTGTCCCAGTGAGCTTACCCATTGCATGGATTAGATTTATTCCTAGAGAAATGTCTACTATGTGGCTTTTAGTGGATGTTCCTTCTACACAACATCGTGAGTTGTATGAGGGGAAACATCCATCACCACTATGAAGGATGATGCAGAGTACTAATTGATCTTTTTCAATCACTTTCCAGATCTCTACAATGGAAGAGCTCTTGGTGTATGTCATGATTTCAATCAAATAATGCATTTTTATTTCTTCTTTACAACCACTTAAGGGGGCCAACATGGTTGGACTATTTTATTCAGAATCCTCTCTTTTGTGAAATCTTTGAGGTTGTCCCTTAAAAATGTTTGCATGACTGGTGGTATTGGGATTGTTCCATAGGTCATGTGGACATTGAAACCATAGGGCCGGGTATGATTGTCATATTTGAACCAACTATGTTGATCGTTGAAAGATAATTCTTTTTAGATGTATCATGGGGCTCTGCAAGTGGAACTTCATGAGAACATTGTGAAAATGTTTCTATTATGGATCTTGAAAGTAGTGATGTGGATTTTGATTCCAAGTTTAACTGACATGGAAATGGTGTGGCCCTGTATAATGCATGGAATTTTTGTGTGTCAAATAATTGATGATGTGGCAAGGGTGCTTTATGATTGTGCCACATGGAAATGGCATGGAATTTTGTAGTTGTTTCATGTGGTAGTGACTTGAAACCACATGGTACACATGTCATGTGTCACTCCTATTGGTCCACCTAGCAAGGAATTCGAATGAGGTGGCTCAAGCACTTCAACAAAACGTTAGTTAAGAAGTAAACACTATGGATTTTTGAACCCTAGACCTCTTGAAAGCCTAAATATTAATAAATTATCCTAACCAAGTGAGCAAAGGATTATTTCATAACAAAATTTCATTTGGTATTTCTTTAAAAAAATGAAATTTTGAAATTGCTTACAAAAATGGATGGTTCATGTCCACTAGAGAAAATCCTCTATAGCCAAGGCAAATGATGGCCAATTTTGGTGAACCATCGGTTGACCTTGGATAATTTTACAGCTATGGATGCATCTATACAATTAGAACAACCCAAAATTACACCAATATTTACAAATCTAAAGCTCATCCATGAATCTTCAAATTCAAACCTAGAAGGCACCAAAAAATGATTTCAAATCTGGAAGAAGGGATCTGAAGCATTCTAGTCTACAAAAGTCAAATATCTACCCAAATCCCAACTTGAAGCTTGTCTCAAAAGGATCTAATACCATGTTTGAATTTTTACATGGTCATAGGATGAACACAAAGCACGCTCACAAATAAACATTAGATATACATGGTAAAGCCCTCGAAAGAAAAACATCCATGGAGCAAGGAAAAAACTCTATTATTCTCTCATCTCAGTGATCTTAGTACAATGAGGAACTATGTCATTTTTATAGAGAAAAGACTTGCATGTTCGTTGCTCAGTTATTTGGACTTCACTAAGCCATGACTCAAGTAGCTATGCCTAAAATAGTGAAATGCTCCAAGTTAATCTTACCTAAACTTGGAATTGATTAATGCATAGTAAGATTATGATAAGTTAATTAGAGTAAGTCAATCCTATCTTAATAACTCCAATGCTTTGATGATGATTACAAAGTTAACATTGTACATAATTAATTTATATATGTGCACAAGTAATTAAATTATGTACACAAATAATCATGCACCAACACAATCAAGGTGGTTATTTTCCTACCTTTTCAACATGATGCGATGTGCAGGTAATAAAAGTATAGCATTTTTTAAAGATTAACAAGATTCTAGTTAGTGTTAAATGACTTTAGCAAGGAGCTCCTAAAGTTACTATAGAATTCAAGACATTTTACTAGGAAAGGAAATAACTAAGTGAGTTGTGATTATCGAAATTGTGACCAAAGGTGACAAACAAATTGCATATGAAAGTGACATAAGATTGAGAAACAAATACTAATACATTATTTTCAGCTAGGAGCTACTTGCCATCATTCACACAATTGAAATGATTGAGATCTGAAATTTTTTCATGAAAACAAAGGTCTTCAGTGATCAAAATAGCATAACCCTCTTGAATTCTCCTCACAGAGATAGGGTTGTCTTCGCATTGTTTTATAAATTCCAACTCAAGTTAAGGAAAAGGGCTTCTCTAACACATTGTGAAATGTTGCCAATAATTGGTGTATGGACTTCCTCAATGAACACTTTGAGGAAGTGGAAAGACCCAATTTATAATTCCAAAAACTCATGTCAAGTTATCAAGGCATGATGGTAAAATGGTAGATGAAATTTATAATGTGAAGTCATAACTCCAAAGTTAAAACTCCACGTAAAACTCCATTAAAAACGCCAATTACAACTTTTGGGAACTTTTTTTCATTTATGCATTTTCTTAATTGTTCATTATTTTTCTTTTTCTTTTTTTCTTTTTTTTTTGTCTTTCCTAAGCTAAGTATTTCCAACCATGGTCAATTCTTTGTTGATTCCAAGTTTTGCAACATCATGAATGTTCATTATGCTTGAATCCTAGTCTTTGATTGTCATAAATTGAGTTAGAAGATTATGGGTTTTTTGAGTACAAGATTAAAAAGGGAGGAAATGTATAGTGGAGAAACACTCTAATATATTCCCAATTTGGTGATAAAATAGATGAAATAATAATGTTTCCATTTATGAGAAATAATCTACAAGGAAAATTTTAGGGGCTAAATTTTACCATTGGGTTAATTTTTCATGTTTTCCGAAAAAAAATTAACCAATTTTCATTTTTTCTAGAAATGATTTGTCCAAATTTTATAGGATGAAATTAATTTACTCAAAAAATTCCAAAATTTTCTAAAATATATATAAAATCTTTGAATTTTGAATATTTTTAACAAAATATCATCAAACATTTTATAGTTAGCATTTTAAAAATTAGTAAGATTCACCAAAATTTTTATATTTTTAAATAAGTATAAAGTGTTAAAAAATGTCATGAAAATAAATTGAATTATATCCATAAATCAAAATATAAAACAAATTGATTTCATATAACTTACCCTGAGAGCCATACAGCCATACATAAATATGAGTCTTTGAATCTTATAGAATGGAAAGACAAACTTCCATAAGATTGTAGATAAAATACAAGATTAAATAAATTTAAAAAGTCTTGAAAAGGTAGGAAGGAGTCAAAAGTAAAAATAAAGATATATTGGTATTGAAATTTAAGGTCTTTCAAGCTTGGTGTCAAAGTTTATTATGATAAGATTAATAGTTAATAAAAATACATAGTTAGTAAAAATATAAAGTAAATTTTAAACAAAAATAAATCAATTATATTATTTAAATTGAATTTTATTTTTATAATAATATTTTAACCAAAAAAAATATTATCTACATGGCACAAAATATATTGATTATATGAATGTACAAATATTGATCACACAAAATATATTGATTATATGAATGTACAAATATTGATCCAATGTGGATCATGAATAACTAATAAATAGAAAATTTAGTTGAAGTGCAAAAAAAAAAACTCTAAAAGAGGAAATATAGCGAGTAAAGAAATTGACCTTATTGAGAATAATGAATTATTTGAATTGAGGGAGATATAAGTGTTACTTTTATAAAACTTGATGGAAAAGATACCATGAATAACTAAGAAATGAATAACTAAGAAATAGAAAATTTAGTGAAAGTGCAAAAAAAAACTCTAAAAGAGGAAATATAGCGAGTAAAGAAATTGAACTTATTGAGAATAATGAGTTATTTGAGTTGACGGGAGATATAAGTGCTACGTTTATAAAACTTGATGGAAAAGAGAATATTTAATGAGCATGATTCATATACAAATGTAATAAGGTTGAATTTTGAATAACATTAAAGTTATTCAAACTAAGAAAGTCATTGTAATAAAGGGACACCCATTTTTACATATTGGTGATTCTTATTAAGTCAAGAAATAAGGTAAATAGCTTCAATTGGAAGCATTATTGTAATTTGTCAAGTTGAAAGGACCATTATATGATTGTTTTAGCTACAATGATGATAGGTGGGAGAGGTTTAATGGCTCTGTAAAATCCCAAAAAATATTCATATTTATTCATTATGTTATCAATGCGTATTAGTGTGTTTGCATATCATTGTAACTATTACACAATACCATGGCCTTTGGTATCAACCAACAAGGTTACGGAGAGGAATGAGATACTACAAGAAATAAGATAAGATACTACCATAAGATAAGATATTACCATTGAGATGGATTAATTTTTTGTTCTTATAGCATTTCTTCCTAAATTTCTCTATGATATAAACACATAACTTAAACATGGGATTTTGACAAGCTACTTATGCATTTTTAGCTTTGAAACACTAGGACATGACTAAATAGAGCATAAGCATAACACATTTTTTCCATATTTGACTTATCATTCTTTACCCTTTTAAGGGACTAGTATGAATGTTTTTATACTACATACTTAATTGTTGGATAATCTTGCTTATGATGTCATGTTATATTTTATTCATAATGGTTTATTTCCATACCTATGATATAGCTATGACATGATATATTTATATGATGTGGAAATTTTTTTCCACCGATGTTATATGGCAATGTTTTACTCTATATATGCTTGATGTCAAGAAATAGAAAAAGGACAACCCTAGAAAGGAGGGATAATACAATGGTTTCTTATGGAATGTTTGGGATAGTCATAATACCTTGTAATTTCATGTTTAAGTAATCACTATGCAAAGATTCATTGACATATACCCACGGTAATGCATTAGTTGAACAATACCCTACCACATTCATTCATATAGAAGGTTTTAAAATTACTCAAAATTCGAGCAATATATTGCTTGGTAATAAGGGGGTGAGCAGGGTATTTTAATATGCCTATAAGTATACTAGGTATCAGACAAGGGGGGCATATTTTAATTTACCTATGGATATAGATATAGAGGTTTTAGAAGGTAGAGGGTGGAAGCCCAAGCAATTCTAAGCATGCCTTAAGCAAGATAAATCGTAGTGATTTCAAAAGGTAGAGAGAGGAGGAAACATAATGAGGATTAGTAAATGAAAAGTGGATAATATATTGGGACCAACATACTAGGGGTATAAGTAAAAGGGGTATGAAAAATGTCACAAAAAATGAATACCTAGAATATCTAGTGAAAATAAGGGGGGGGGGGGNGTTAAGGGTTGGAAAGTGTAGGGGGTCATCCTTAATTGTGACAAACAACAAAAACTATTCATTCCTTGGGGGATTGGACAAGCCACCAACAATTACGTTGAAGCACTTCCAATGTTCCAAGCACTCAAGCTCCTAAAGATAGCTCTACCTCAAATTTCATCATAATTGGTTATTCTAGCATAATCATCTAACCTCTACGCATTAGTTCCTTCACCTCCTCCACCACAATTGTAAAAAGTCTCCAAATAACCTCCCCTTGGCTTCAACACTTTTATAGCACCTCCCTATTACATGAGAAATGTCATCTGAACCCCAAGGCAAAGGTAATGGAAAATAAAGAGGCAGTGATGATTGAAGGAGAGATTACTCTTTGGACCCTAGAAGGTCTTCACAAATCCTCACACCTCATTCCATGATCAAAATGCTTTACATGGCTAAAGGTTGTGTTGAGCACTCAACACACCCTAAAAAAGGTCTATGACTTTTCTTTTTCGGGTACCACTCAATCTTTTGCATCGATTGTCTTCAATTCAATTATGAAACTAATACCTTCGCTTATCTTATATGTTTACTTAAACTTGTAATGAAGAGTCATCTTAACCATAAAGGGGACTTGACAACCACTTAAGGAATCAGCGACCCAGAAGTTTCCCCAATGCGCTTCAAAGGTTCGGCATCGATAAAAAGTGTAAGGTGACGAAAATCGTTTGGAAAATCAAAGTAGTCGAGTACCGACCTTCATCGGCGTCGGTCGACAAAAGCATTTCTTTCCTACGAACATCCCCAAGAAGGATTCCGCCGAAGACCGATCCATTCGGTTTCGACAGAAAAATGTAATAATCAACACCACGCAAATAGGGAAGTACAATCGCTGACCTCCGACCCCCGATATATTTTAGGCGTCATTTTGCTTTTCAAATACCACCCGATATCGACACCCGTAGTATTTAATCTGTTATTAGTGTTTTCGGCGCGAGTAAGGTCCCAAATAAGATCCTAACTTATCAACGATTACCTTCCGTAATTAAAATTTTCTAATGATTCGGGGTCGATAACGCCACGAAAGCATCATTTGATATCAGACACTTTACAAAAGGGAAACATATCAACAAACTAACAGTACCACAACGACAATTACTAGATCAAATAATTTGTGCAATCTAATGATTTATGATAAGAAAACACGGTCAATTTTATATTTTTTGCATCCATAAGGAAGCATAATACATTCAAAATACTTCTGATACTTAGTATTAAAGGGCTCCCACCAAGGCAGGATCACATACAACTAAGTCGCGCCGACACCACGACCAATCGGTCCAGTAACAGTGAAAAGACGAGTATCATTACAACAAAAGAGCAAGAGAAAAGGAATTTTGCCCAAAAATCACTTAGGAGAGTGCGAGGCACCAGATCGCTCGTTATACCTCCCCACACGCAAACCTTTCTCGGGCTTGCTACTCATGCCCTGCACTATGTTATTTTCTCTCGCCGCCCGCTGCGCCTCGTGCAGTTGCACAATTGTATCTTGTGCTTCCCGAAGCCATCTCTGCAGCCAAACCGTGCTTCCTATGCGGCCCTATGATGACGGTATCTCCTGGTCTTTTGCCACCAACTGACGTCGCAGGTCTCTATTCTCTTGGTAGAGTTCAGATATCGCAAGTTTAGCCCGCTCTAATTGCTAAGCTGGGCTCTCAACGGGAGAACCTGGTGATTTTTCCTGTCGTCTCCCGCTTCCTCTACCAGTAGTCCCAACCGTCCCCGACCAATTGATAGGCATCGTAGACCCCTTAGGGGGTGGACGTACACTTAGCCTGACCGAAAGGCGGTTTTCCTCCCCTTTGCTCGATTTTTTCCCAGGCCTTCCTCTTCTCCGTAATTTATGCTCATGAGAAGGCACATTTACCAACATACCTTTCTCAGACGCACCCTTTTCAGCTTCAATCTTTGCTGAGGACGCCGACACCATCTCTGAGCCAAAACCTGCACCTCCTATTGGACTTTCGAGGACATGGGAAGCTGACCAAAAAGAATCCCATGCACGCTAGGGCTCAGACCTGGCACTCCAGCTACCCCGCGGACCTTGTCCCGTGTTTGGAGGGGATCCCATTACGCAATAGCATAGCGACTCGGTCATCCGTAGGTGACGGAGGACGTCTATGCAGGAATTCACCAAGATGAATTCGCCAAACCGGAATTCCAGAGAGTATAAGCTCGACATAAGCGTAAGATTTCCCACAGAACTCCCGAAATTTATAGAAAAACAAAGGAGCGTAACATAGTGTGCCAGTGCAACACTCACGCCTCGCGACATGGTGTTTAAAGACTCGATGCACCACAGTTGTTTGACGGATGCAATCCAGAGCATGTAAACGTTGTCGATCAAAGTTATAGAGAACGTCTGGTACGACCCTTCCAATCTTTCTCCAGACCTCCGTTATTTAACGAATGATGTTTTACACACTTGATAATACGGATTTTGGGGGCATTTAACGGCTTTCCTTTTATGGTGTCGGACCTTTTGGGAGTATACACGCGCACGCTCGCCTTCGACGTCTCTTTTTGTCCCTAAAGGTCAAAACATTACTATGACGATTTAAAAAAACGCTTATGGATGTCGTACTTGATTTGTCATTCCATGATATACTGACATAATTCATTTAACCAAAAGGAGCGACGGCTTCGGCTAGGTCATCACAGGTCGTATGAAGGAGCGACTGAGATCACGTAAGTATTAAATGACTGAGACTAGCGGGCTACACAGGTACGTATTGGTCTTTTCGGTTTATTTACGTCCTATCACAAGTTGCTTAAATCGCTAAACTTCCTCTATCTTGATTTACAGGTAAGAATCCTCCTCGATTACCGAACAGAGCTCATCCTGTGGCCTCGTCAAAGGACTCGTAAGGAACATCGGAGATGGATCATCGGCGCAATAAGGGATTCTGAGCTCCCTGAATGTGGCGCCCCCGATAAGTTTATCGACTCGAGCGAGGTGGTCAAGTTGTATGCTGAACAAGACTCGCTATGGACCGAATAATGCGCGAAGATAGCTGATGCGAATCTAGGACAAGTGCAACAATTCACAAAATACCCAATCAGAGCTCGGACCATGTTGCAACTACTAAACGCCAGTTTGGTAAAGTACCGAATGCATGCAGTAGATATCAGAGGAGTCTATGTCGCCCCAATGGAACGGCACAGGTTCCCATGGGCCCAAACCTGTGAAGATCTATTTATCAGTTGGTCTGAATATGAAGAAAGTCATCCGTTTCAAGAAATATCCCAGATGAACTGTTAAAGAAACTATTGGATGACCGCGCCACATGGTGATTTTTGTTTGGTTTAAACTGTACTTAGCCGTTAATTTCAGTTGAATTTTATATTATAAAAATAGACATCGACCGATTAGTCAAGGGTCGATGGTTGTTGTAAGAACTCTTTATTTTTTGTTGTTAAGAACTATTTTGAGACTGCTATGAATTGAGAAGTCCTTCTGGACCAAAGACAAACTATTTTCATCAAATGTATGTGATTGGACTTGGAGAAGAACTACTTCCTATCTTGTTCCATGAATGATGCAGTAAATGAGTTAGAGCAATCGATTATGTTGTCAAGTTATCTGGTGCAATGTTTTGATGTTCTTTGCTTTAATGATGAAGATAAATCGTTGTGTTGTCATGTGATGAATGTTATGGTAGATGAATTATTTTCCTTACCGTGATCTTGATTACATATGTTTTTTTCTTTATGTTAATTAGTTTTCTCATACAGTAATTCGATGTTCATTTGGTTAATGTATTAGTACTAGGCCCTTTAGCATAGAATCATTGTCTGCATATTTGAGCAGCGGGTTATCCCAAGCTCAGCATCTTTCAAGTAGTTGAAACTCAATCCTGTTACTTGTCAAGTTGGCTTATGTTGTCTTGCATCTCTCAAACTAGTCCCACTCAAGGGAAAATACAGAAAAGAATAGTCCTACCTGAAGGGAGAGCCTTCACAAGAAAACACAAATCCCATTGATAAATTGGTCGGATCGCAAGATCTGGAGAACCATTCCATCTCAAACGTTGCAGAGTCTAATTGGGCCTCAGTGGTGGGTTTGGTTCCTGATGTTGAATCAAGGGATTTAAGACCCATCAACAGGTTGTTATGTTAAATCCCCATTTCATCACTTTGCTTCACATGTATACCACGTTGGAGTATGCATCTTGTCGCCTTCACCTATGTAAGACTAGGCTCACCAACGAGGTCATCTTAATCATGTGCACTACCCTTTGTTTGGACCATATGATCTCTCACCCCATCTGTCGATTTTCTCTCTCTCCCCCCCACTCTCTCTTGCCATTACTCTTGCCCTCAGCTCTGCAACAACCTCATGGATTCAAGAACATGTTCTTATTGTTGTTGTGTTCTATCCATAGATGTAAGGACACTAAAAAGGACCCTTAACACCTACAATCAAGACATATTTTATAGCCAAGGGGACTTGACCTACCCTATTGTCCAGTGAACTCATTGGAAATCTCAATTGGAATACCAGTTCACAAAGATGGAAAGAAATGGGATTATTGAAATGCAATGCATGGGGCACACTTACAAGCAATGGAAAAACATTGAACCGAGATTGATACTTTAATGGCCAATCTCAACATAAAATATATGGCGTTGGAATCCTCTATGTCATCTCTTTCATATATTTTGGTAAAAATCACAAGCTTTGTAGGACTCCCTATTCAAGAAATGATTCCATCTAGACCACCTTGGATACGCTGAAGAGTCAATGGAAGAACCTACCATTGAAACCCAAGTCACAACAATGAGATTTTTAAATTCTTTGTTGTTAATTTAAGTTTTTCCTATATATTTATCGGTAAGAGCAATTTGTTAAACAATATTCCTGCCACCTCTTGGGAAAACAAATTTGCAATTTTTGTCTAATATCTTGAAAATATGGAAACTATCTCTACCAAGATGAAAACTTATATTTTTGAACTCTATATTGAGCAGTGTCTGGATTAGGCCGAACAATTGAAGCAACTCACAAGCAACATTCCAAATGGGGGATGCAACTCATGGGCATTTTGAGTAATGCGTTGAGATGTCATGGGCACAATAGATAGGGCGAAACAAGTTTTGAGTTGGTAGATATATGAACCAAGAAAAATTGTTTTCTACTATCTATATATATAATCAAGAAAACTCCAAGTTGAGTACGAAGAATCTTAGGGAATCCCCATATTATCCCAATATTTTGCTAAAACGTGGTTGACTTCTATTTCAATTTTCAATCAAAAACATGTAGAGTTAAATCAGTGTTCCAACCAGTAAATGGTTTTGGCCAAAAATTGATTGGCTATTTTTAGCCAAAAGGTTTTTGTTTCGGTCAAAAAGCCTCCACCTCTACCCTCTATGTTCACCATGTTCTAGAAAATTGTTACCTATCTTCATAGTCACTTATTTTAGTTGTGTGATTATGTTTGGTGTGTCACTTATGTGTATGGGTGTGTCAATTCTCTTTGGTGTGTATCTTATGTTTGGTGAGTCGCTTATGCATGCATGCATCAATTATCTGCTCGATGTATTTGATTATATGTGTAACTGCATAGCTTATGTACATTAGTGCATTCCTTATGTGCATCAATACATCTCGTATGCAAGCTACAGTGCTTACGTTCACAATATGTTCTTTTATGTATGAATGCATATTTATGTTAGGCACGTTACTTATGTGTGTGAATGTATCAGTTATGTGTATGAGTGTGTTATTTATATATTTCATGCATCGCTTATGTGTGTTGATGCATTGTTTATGTGTGTGAGAGTGTTGTTTATGGGCATCAATGTGTCACTCATGTGCATCACTTATGTGGGTGAGTGTGCCACTTTTGTACATAAGAGTGTCACTTATGTATGAAGTTTCACGTTTTAAACCAAATGCTCGAGGGATAATAGTGACAAAACTCCAATCATATCAACATATGAGCATTAAAAGAAAGTCGTATATTTGAGAAGTGTACATAGGCATGATAGACCTTGTATAAACATTATCATACAATTCAATGTCTCATACAATGAGTGATGTAGTGTATAAATACACTAGATAATTAGTGTATAAACACAATAGATCATTAGTGTGACAATGGTAAAAAAAAAGAGTTACACCTTATTATTAAAAAAATAAAGTGGCTCAATAAATGGCAATAAGTCAATGTTATTTGCATTAGCATCCCCCTTACGGTTCATTGCATGACCTTTAGGAGAGACGATCACTCATATTCTAGTGTGAGATCGTCGAAAAGGATGCTAATGTAGTGTTACTCATCTTTTCCTCAAGCAACCTCAATGTCAACGCAAACTTTGATGAACTGAGACAAAGGTTCTTCCACATTGTTGTAGTTACCGCTGTTGAGTATGCATAACTTTGTTTTAAGAAGATTGATCTAGGAGGTATTGTTAGTGTTGAATAAATCCTTCAAGTTGTTTCTCACTTTCATAGGGTCACTTTCCTCAACACAATAGTATCTATATCTATCTTCTCGTGCTTTGAATTTTCGCTCTAGTGTGTCTTCATGTTAAGGATTATCTTTGACCATGTACACCCATAACTCTTTGATTCTTGAGGAATGCCTTCAATTGGAGTTCCCAAGCCCCATAATTTTCCTAGACCTTGGCAAGAGTTCATTCTTCTCAATTATTTTCCTACAATAGCCTTTCTAAGTCAAACTTAACTGACACACGAATGTTTTCACCAACATCTCCCTTAAGCTTGACTTAGGGGATCAAAACAAATGTAAACTAAGTATTTGACCAAGTAAATAGTATCCCCCCTCATAATATGCACTTGGGAAAGATGAGGTACAAAAAATTGGCCAAATTTACAATGATCCCCTCTTGAAAAGTAGGGAGAGACTACAAATGATAAAAAATTTACAACTACTACTTGATCATGACAAGGTGCAAAACAAAGCATAAATGATAAGGATCAAAAGGTTGCCAAGGCACAACCTTCAAATTATGACAACAAATATAATAGTCTTAAAGTTACAAGGCTCACATAGGCACAAGATGGAAAAACACTGAGAACGATCTTATCTATGCTCCATCAAAAAGAAGTGTGAGAATGGTTGAATATCCTAATGTTAAAGAATATTTGTTGCAGAGGCCCAATATGGAAAGCACTAACAAGGATCAATATAAATGCTCCAAGCAAGCCAAAAAAACAATGTTCTCCAAACAACACAGGTATCAAGATGGCATACCATCATAAAAAGAACAAAGGGTGCAACAAAGGTGGCCATTCTCATTGTTAAGTGAGGACCACCTAATGTTCACTCAATGTTTGAGTGGGAACATAGTGTGTGAGAGCCCTACAAGAACAACACAAAAGAATCTCCATCAAGGTACTTAGAACAATCTTTAAGGGAAAAAAAGAATCTTAGGAGTTCACTAAACATAGTCATGCAACTAGTCATTGGAAAGCGCATTAACATTGCTTCACAATGTAATTGACTACATCAAAAATAGAATCTGTATATAATAGAGATGACTAGAAGAGGACATGGACCTCATGAAATATGTTGGTCATGTTTCAAGCCAACTTCAAAGTTGAATATAAACACGACTTAAATTGAATATTTCTATATGTTTGGAATTTTCCTTACAATCCTTCCCAAAAAGTTGTTTTACAAACGAGTGGTGAGAATGTGAAAAAATATGCACCGCAATTAATAAGTCATTTATTCATTAAAACACGAAATATGCAAAGCAATATTGTATCCATTGCGATTGAAGTTCCCTAGAAGAGATACATACCATTCCATGTACAATATTGTATCCATTGCAATTGAAGTTTCCCAGAAGAGATGCATACCATTCCATGTGCAATATTGTATCCATTGTTATTGAAGTTCCTTGGAAGAGATACATACCATACCATACATAACAATCTAATGAAAGGAGGGCCACTAAGTTTCACATTGGCTTCCACTATGAACATGTGGGGGAGGGTCACTATGTTTCACATTAGCTTCCACTAGGAACATATGGGGGAGGGCCACTATGTTTCATATTAGCTTCCACTATGAACATGTAGGGAAGGGCCAATGGCTCTATTACACACACACCCCCCAGTCTAGGGCTAACTAAGGAGATGATGTCATGAGGCTCATAGGTAACATACATGGAGTGTCGAGAGCCCAATGCATACCACAGCTCGCATCCACTACACCAATTGGGCTCCAAGAAGACAATAGGTCTTGCTTCATAATGTAACAACAATCTCATGGTAAGTGTCACTTTAATATTTGAATCATTTGAACATGTTGCATAGAATCATTTCTTGATTACGAAACATTTGCTTGGAAATTACACATTTTTCCTAATTTCACCTTGGTGGTTGACATGGTCTCCTAGTAAGTTGGTCACCCTCGGGAAAAGAGTTGCTACTGGGTGGTTCTTTGAAGGGTAATTGTACCATTCCCCACTCATACTTACCACTTTCCACATTTCTTCATGTGTGTTTCCTCATCTTTTGAGTTTTTGGGCTCATTGACCATGTTATCACACAATTTTTACTTGTCCAAAGCCCAAGACAAATAGGTGAAATTGGCGTAACAACAGGATATCCCACCATTGTCACCTCAGTGAGAAATCCCCACTTTTAGGGATGGATGAAGGTCCAACCCAAGGGAGGTGTCCTCAATGGCCTAAAGGGCTAGGTAAGCTAAGGATATTGTTAAGAAATACCCCCCTCTCACTGGTCACCTAATTCAAGAATGTCTATGTTCTAGAAATTGAGGCAAAGAAGAGTATTGGTGTACCTGCCCGGAAGAAGAACAATATAGCATATATATAGTGATTTTCAAGTACAAGAATGATAATAAGACATCAATAGGAAATACAAAATCAGATATATGATGGTTGAAGCAAAATTGTAGCTAGATGACGGTTTGTAATAGCAAATAGTAATTTTTAACAGCCACGAGAATTAGTGCTCAGAATTGCAAGAAAAGACAGTGAAAATTAAGCATATGTCAAGTGGATTATCTAACAATTGTCGCAAGCGATTTCTGAGTAGTTTAACTATGAGTTAAGTTATTGTATTGCAACAAATTAATGTGAATTAGTATGGTTGTAGCAATGTTTTGCAACAACATCAACCAAATTAGTGATCTGGGCAAAGTTGGGGTTAGAGATGGTTAGTAAAAGCTTGAGAGAATAGAGTTTGAGTGTTTGTTTGATCAATCCTTCACAAGAGCAATAGAAATCAGTGTCTCTTTGGCTTATGGAGAAATAAATGATAACAATTGTCTAAGGATAAAGAGATAAAGTCTTGAGGTGTTGGATCTTCAAGGCCTCAAGCCCTAAGTCTCAAAGATGAAATTTAGCTAGAGTGCAAGCTCTTTTGGGCTCTCGTGAATTCCTCTTTTCCTTGGACACTTGAAAAATATTTGCAACAAGATCTAGAAAAAAACTTCTCTAAAGTGATAGCACTTTAGGGCTTTAGAAGCCTTTCTATACAAGACCTTCTTAGAAATTTAACAAGTGGAAAAAGACTAGAGAGAGGAAGAAGCACTTTATGTCCCTCTCCTAGGGTTTAGGAGAAATCAATTTCATAATCTTAAACATGAACAAGTAAACTATACCACAACATTTATAGCATAAACAAATTGTTGATTTTTACTTACTTCACCAAGAATAATCAAGCTCAAACCCTAGTTGAATACTTTCCACCACAAAAACAGCCAAGAGACATCACAAAACATTTTCTCCAAGACATGTGCACTAGTTATTTCAGCCATAAATGCCACTAGGAAGAAAATTCCATATCTACCTCTCTTGTGAGAGGAGTGTTATGTAAAAATGAATTTGCAAAGGTGTATGTATATCGATTATTTCCCTAAAAATGTCAACTTAAAAATATAACAAGGTCGACCTTACAAAAGTGCACTTAAAATTCAATTTTAATAAAATTACATCAAAATATCCCTTACAGGTGACGTCATGCCCTTCTAGGGTGACATTAGGCTCCATGAAAATGACATTGAGGATGCTTAGTGGAACTTTGGGCTTCCAAAGGCCAATAACCATGCCACATGTGCTAAAACGTCATGTCAATGCCTCCTTCCATCAATATTTGATCCCCATCCAACCCTAGTCTTCTCCATGGTGACGTCAGGGGCTAGGTGAGTGGAATCCAAGCCTCCAAAGGCCAACGTCTTGATGGGAGGAAGTGGGAGCCCATCATCAACCATTCCAGAGTGCCTCCCACGGAAATGACCTCACTGTTCACTGTGAAAATGCTAACCACCAGCCTACCCCAAACATGGGGTCTCTACATCCATCTCTCGGCTCCAAAGCCCCATGAAGGTCCGAACAAGTCATCTCCTCATGAATACATGTCCACTGGGCAAGGTCCTGAAAACAAACAGGTACTCCCTCCAAGGGTCCATAAGTCACAAGAATCATGCGAAATAAACCACATTTAATAATAGAACCACCCAAACATTTTCATCAAACCCCCTTTCTCAAACTAAACAAATGCTCAAAGACCTTATACAATTTGTCAATTTTAGGTGTGGGAGAGGTGTCAAGGAATCCTATTGGGTCAATCAATCCCCAAGTCAAAGGCTTTTCACAAGGTAAACCTATCTAATCATTGTGTGAGTATGAGGTGGAGTCGAGTAAGAATTTTGGGCATGGGGTTCATGACATAAAAGGGTTTGTATTGTCTCATTTATGGGTGCCTTTGTAGAGGGTGTGTTGCCCTTCATCCATGATGCAACATTTTTCCAAGCCTATTTATTGCCATTAATTAATTAAAGTCCAAAACAATTGGGTACTATAAGACATGGAAAGAAAAGAGTATTGCAACGTCACTTGAAGTTAGAGGCACACAGAGTGCCATATGCATGGAAAGAAAGGGGCATTGCATACGTGTACACACTTCAACAATCGGGACATCTATATAATGTGAGTCTGTTTTTGCAGGTCTTTCAATTATTTTAGAAGAAACGTTTCATTGTTCTGAAGACCTCTTGGGCGAGCATCTAGAAGGTTATGATTTGGATTTTATCTTTTGCCAACTACATTTCCCTCTCGACCTTCAACCCCTCTTCCCATGAAATGAGGTACAATCCCTTCTTGGCTCAGTACACCCGAAAATCCCAAAAGATGAGGAGACGAAAGGGAAGAAGTATGGAAAGTTATAAGTATGATCAGGAATGGCATGATGACTCTTCAAGGAACCCCCTAGTAGCACCCTATTCCCAAGGGTGACCAACTTACTAGGATGGAATAACACCCACCAAGGTTAAATAAGGCAAAGTGTATAATTTCCAAGCAAACATTATGTAATCAAGAAAGAATTATTTGCATCATATTCAAGTGCTTCAATTATTAGGGTGACATTTACCATGATACCAAACTTATTACCTCATGAAGCAAGACTTGTTGTCCTCTAGGTCCAGGCCAGTGTGATGTATGTTGTTATGTTGTCGATGATGTATGGCGGTGCATCAATGAATATGAGGGGCCCTGTGGAGCTATGCTAGTCAATATGGCTCTCGACACTCCATGTCTGCTACCTATGGGCCTCGAGATATGATCTCCTTGGTTACCCCTAGACTAAGGGGGTAACAGACCCCAAGAAGGGCATGTACCTCATTTCATGGGAAGAATGGGTTGAAGGCCCGGAGGTGTTGTAGCTGGCAAAAGTTAAAAGCCAACAAATTATCCCTCTAGATGCTCGCCCTAAGGTCTTGAGAGCAATGAAATGTTTCTCCATAAAAATCAAGGACCTTTTAAAACATATAATTAATAAATTTCTCTCTTGTTGGGGAATGCATTTGCGATGTCCTTTACTTTCCATTGCATATGGAACTCAATGTGTTCCTAACTTCAAGTGGCATTGTGGTGCTCTTTACTTTCCATTGCACATAGCACTCAATATTCGAACCATAATAAATTAAAGGCAAGATCTTGGGAAAAGGTTGCATTGCAAACGAGGGATGCAACACACCCTCCACAAAGGCATCCATAAATGAGACAATATGAACCCTTGATATGTCAAGAACCCCATGTCCAGAAGTCTTCCCCAACCCACCTCATATTCATCACATGATCTAGATAGGGTCTTCTTGGGAAACATTCCTTGACTTGGGGATTGGCTTACCCAATAGGGCATCATGACACCCCTCCCATACCTAAATTAGGAAAAATGTATAAGGTCTTTGAATATTTGTTTAGTTTGAAAAGGGGGGTTTGATGCACATGTTTGGGTAGTTCTTATATTAAAGGTGGCTTACTTGGCATGATACTTGTGACTTATGGACCCTTGGAGGGCGTACTTGTTTGTCTTTGCAAGACCTTGCCCATAGGATGGACGTTGGACCCTACATGAAGAAGACCATGGATGATGAGTGTTGCACCTAGAGGATAGAGTATGTTGCCTTTGAAGGCACCTTGGAATCACCAGAGGATGAGGTTACACCCTCCTCCACTTTGGTGTTGGCCTTTGGAGGCCTAAGATGTCACATCTTAGCCCTTAACGCCATCTTGGAGGGCTCGGGCTTGATGGATGATATGGTTCCAAAGGTGGCTTGACAAGAGGAGACCCATGATAGGGAACTTCGGCACATGAGAGCATGACACAAGGCTTTTGGAGGCCCAACGTCTCCCTCCTCATGCTTGATGTTGCACATGGAGAGCCTATGTCACCCTCTTAGGGCATGACATCACCCTTCTAGGGTTTTACTTCATATAAAATTTTACTTTTGTATATTGTAAGGGAAAATTTAAGGGGTCAACCCTCTTATGTTTTTTTGTTGATAATTTAAAGTGGACAAATAGTCAAGATGGCTCCATATAAACAAAGCCACTTCACATTTCATTTTATCATCACATCTTGTCACCATTTTGTGAGAGAAAAAGTGTAAAATTTTGTGGTAGTTCTAACTCATATGCCACTGCCCCAACTTTCCTTTGCACCTTATACGACCCATAGAAACAAGGTTTGATGTTTTTTGTGCCATTTTTCTTAATTTATGCATGTATGTATGGTTGTAGCCTCAAATACACCAAGTCCCCTACCTCGAAAGTCTGCTCCACTATGTGCATGTCAGTATATAATTTATATTGTTTTGACCCCTTTGCAAATGGTCTTTGAGTTCCTTAAGAATGTCCTGACTTTCCTATATCCATTCTTGACGGGCCCTACTATCTCCAAACACAATCTCAAAAAATGTAAGGGGATCATAATTGTATAAAGCTTTGAAGGGAGACATACCAATAAACATGTGGTGAGTAGTGTTGTAGCAGTATTCCCCTAAATAAATCCACTTGACCCACGCCTTTTGTTGCCCTGGTACATAATTGCGGAGATACCCTTCCAACTACTTGTTCACAATCTCAGTTTGCCCATCTGTTTGTGAATGGTAGCTAGTGTTGGGAGTTCATTCAGTACCCACTAGCCGAAACAATTCCTTCCAAAAGATGCTCATAAACATGTTGTCCCTATCACTCACAATCGTCTTGGGCATCCCATGCAACCTTAAGAATTCCGTGAAAAATAGATCTACCACCTGAGATGCACTGAAGTCCATGGATATGGTGAAGAAGTGAGTAAATTTGGTCAAACAATCAACCACCATAAATATGCAATCATTCCCTTGGGTCTTGGGGAGACCTCTAATGAAATCCATAGACACACTCTCCCACGTGTGCTTTGGAATAAGGAGAGGTTGTAACAGGCTTGTTGGGTGAGTGTGCTCATCTTTGTTCTATTGGCAAATGATACACTCTTTGATATGGCACATAGCATCCCCTTTAAGGCCCTTCGAAGCAAACCTTTCTCTTATCTTTCTATAAGCTTTAAGAAATCCTTGATGCCCTACTAATGAAGAGTCATGGAATGCTCGAAGCACCCTTTTTTTGAATAAGGACTCTGGAACTAGATAGATCCTCCCTTTGTAGTAAATAATGTCATCAATAATCATGTACCTATCATCATGTAGTTGTCCATCCATCAACTCACATGCAAATTTGTTTTTTAAGTATTCCACCAATAGATAAGATTTCCAATCAACTAATATCTCTAACATGGAGTATGTTGGCGACCTTCTGGACAAGGCATCTACTACAACATTGTTCTTTCCCTTGACATATTCTATATCAAAGTTGTATGCGTGTATCTTTCTTACCCATTTTTATTGCCTCTTATTAAGGTCCTTCTGCGTAAGGAAGTACTTGAGGTTGTTATGGTCTGTTCTAACCACAAATTTCGATCCAACTAGATATTCCCTTAATTTTGTTGAAATAATGTAACTGCGAAGGGCATTCTTATTATTTTGTTATTGGATTAAATCCCCATTGTGGATTAATCATGTCATTATTATTATTTTTATTATTAGGTTAAATCCCCATTGAGGATTAACCAAGTCGGTAAT